>JAFIDM010000006.1:35499266-35525406 GCA_023159025.1 Thereuonema tuberculata | reverse complement strand
ACGCCTTTTTCCATTTAAAAAAAAAAAAGCGAGGGGGGGGGTTATGGTTACACCGATTTCTATAAACGCGCGCGTTTGCGTGGGAGTAAAAAAAAAGAAGGAGCTTTCTTTCACTCGTAAAACTTGAATTATGGAGTTTGTTCTGGTCGAAAATGAAAAACATAGGAAGTGGGCAATACAATTGAAACTTGAAGTAGGAAAGGGAAAGATTATGTATCCGGAAAGTAAAGAGAACGTGGGTGGATAGATACTTTAAAAAGAAAAAAAGGAATAGAAGAAAAGCGGAAAGGAAAAGTTGATCAATAAAAGCAGTTTTGGTGTGTATATATATATATTTTTGAAAATGATGACCTATTGGGCCGATTTCTCATACGCCAATGGGAACTTACTTATTTGTGCGATGGTCCTCCGCTACTCAGTTCCATTATCTCTCTCTCTTCCAAACCAGTTGAAAATCGGTAGGAAAAGAAAAAAAAAAAATCGAAACACACGAGGAAAAGAAATTACATTCACTCTTTTACTCGAAATTGGAAATTGATTTGTGTGTTCCAAAACTATCTTTTTTCTAAGGCTATAGAAACTTTAGTTTTATGGATCTCGGTTCTCAAATTCTCAGGGTCAAATTGGGTTCTTGGCTAACTTTAGCTGTATATGGATTTATGTAGTGAGGTTTCGTTAACACGAGTTAATGGTCAGATACTGAAAAATAAGCAAATGCGTAAATTTTTGGTTTTTTATTACTGTTATTTTTTTTTAGGTGTATGAGCTGATTTCTGTCCATAAGTCAGAATGGATTAATATTATTTAAAGTACAGGGCTACTGTGTTTGCCATTTTCTTACACCCTCCGCCCACATGGTCTAACAGTGACGTAGATATATTAAATGTCTTTGACGAACAAGCGGTGACATAAAGATTGACATGTTTGGACTAAACTTTGGAAATTGTAGTGATACTCAGTTTTCAATAACGCTAAAATTATGGGTAGAAAGTGTGTTCAAACTAAAATATATTATTTTTTTTAACGATCTTCGCGTATTAAAAAATTCATTTAAAGAAAATCGCAATACATTAATATTCGGAATCTGTTTAAGAAATGTGTACGGTATTTACAGTTTTTAACGTAAGGGAATGGACTACACTGGAATTCTTTACTCCCTGTAACAGCTGTAATTGCCATCAAGTTTTTGACCTATAAATAAAAACTCAGTCGTGTAACTTTTCTAAATCTTTTTAACTTGTTTCATTTTTTTTTAATTTTATTTTTTTAGAAATTTTTTCCCTAGATCTCGTTAGGTTTCATCTTCAAGATGACGAGCAGAAATATTTTGGATTTTTCTCAGATAAGCGTATATACGTAATAATATTTTTGATTATAATGAGTATGTGGATTTTACTTATTTGTTTTTAAGATATGGCTGCTTCAGATATCACGAAGATAATGCAATTATTTATAACAATTATATGTACTATATAGCATAACAAATTTATGGCAGTCATTATATAGGCTAATTATTATCATAAAATTCTCACTGGGCCCATAACCATTGATTGTCTCATAAGAAGTTGTTCCCATTCTTTATTTTGTCATTTCGAATTTAAAATTTATTATTATAAAATTTTTTTAGTCTGTGATTCTGTTACCTTAAAAGACTCTTCAGGCATTTTTTTCTTTTTCTTTTTGAAATCTAGGAATCCATTTTCTTCTGTGTTCAGGAGAATGAAATGATATTTGGTATCTGCGATCAGCCCATCATTAAGACCTTGGTAACGTAAAGGTCGCAGAACCCGAGAAAAGCATTGGTAATCTAATCCGAGTTCCTCTTCCATTGAGTTTGCTGCACTCGTCTTAATGAAGTTCTCTCTCTCACTATCCAATTCTCATCAGATGGGGAGCATTCCCATTTCATGTGGAATAGCTTTTCTTTCAAGAGCCCTAAAACAAAAGAGAAGGCAGATATTCATTCACACTCCTGACAGAATTCCAACATCGTTATCTCTACACAATTGCCTACACAGATCTACATGTGCCACATACTCACATACGCTACTATTATATAACTCGAACCTATAAACATGATTTTTAAAGTGATTTATTTTTTTTTAAATAAAGTACGTCAGAAAGGGCGTAAATACAAACGTAACTAAGTGCTTGTCATTTTACAATAATTTATAATTAGTGTAGCTCTTTCTAGAAGTGTGTAACTTTTCTGAATTACTGATAGTTCATTGCACTTAGGCCTAACTGTTTATCTCTGCGTGCATTTCATTTATTAGATATCTTTTGATTATGAGAATAGCGTCTCTTTTATAATTATTGTAAAAGAATGAAGATTATATTAAAAGTAGTTTCTATTTTTGTCCTTTTAATACTTTTTGTTATTTTACATCCGGCTCAGCAAAAAAGTTGTAAATGGAAAGTAATGAAGTTTTCGAGACTATTTTGAAAGTGTTTATATTTGGTTTTTATTTTGTTGATTATTTTTTTTTTTTCCCTTCCGTTCATATTGAGTCCAATATTGCTTCTAAGGCAAACTTCAGCTCAGAATCATCTCTACCAGACTTACAAACCCAGCTTCAATGGAAGGACATCTTTTTTTGAATTCTTTTTTTTTGTAGATGTGCCCCCAACACCCTCGATAGCGTGTGAAGTTGGCAGGGGTAGGGAAAGGGAAGGACGCCTATTTTTATGTTCCCTCCCTCCTTCCCCACCCCAGTGCGGGTCATGGTAGTGGTCCGACAGCTGCCAGGGTTCCCAATTTGACTGATCTGGCCAGGCGATTGATCAATCAATCACTCCAGGTAAATGGGCTTAGACTTTCTCGGAGACATTAGGCCTGTTCCATTCCGGACCGTGAGGGGAGGTGAAGAGGAGTCATTTAGCCGTTGTTTACGGGGATTGTGGATTATGTGGACAAATTGGGGACACGAGCTGTAGCTCACACTCCAGTAAATGGCGCCGTTCTCTGATCGCGCTTAGAACCGTCACGAACCGCTGTCACACACAGAGTCCTGACATGACTGATTGATGGACGGATCCTTAAAAATAGACAGAGAATACAGGCGGTAATTACTGTTTTCACAGGACAGATACACGACTACAGAAACGGGAACAATAGCAGCAAATGTAGGGACTGGAACTCTTGTGGACCGGAATTGCATTACATTAAATATTCGACAAACGCGAATTTTTATAACATTTTTTCTTACTCAAGAATGTCGAGATGTTAAAACTTGCAAAAAATCAGTGAATCCTCATTTTTCTTATTTCTTTCGTCAAAAACGATAAAAATTGTTATTAATAAATAAAGAGCAGGATATATTTTTCTTCCTTCTTAATTTTTTTATAATACTAATTTTATTTTAAATAATTATATTGCATTTCCAAGTGTCAAAGAATGTTAAAGCAAAAAATGAATTAAATTCTCTTTATCAGTACAGTTTAATATTATTTAAATTATAATAAGTTTTTGAAATATTGGATTTTTTTTTTCCCCCCACCTACAGTGACTCATCTAACTTTACAAGAAATAGTTAACAGTTTTACCAATATTTCATTACCACTTTAGGTACTTATTCTAAATGTACTCACAAACTTATTCACTACATTTATTAATAGTGAAACTTTATATAAAGTATCATTGTATAGTTTATTCTGAAGTGCTTTTATATGTTTACAAGATTATTAAGAAAAGCATCCGGAATACGAACTTGTTGTCCTTGGTTTACATCTTTTGTACGATGGATTGTGAATGGCGATCGAATTATAATGAGTAATTATATATTTGTGTATTATGGAAAAAACGTATAACAAAAACACACAAATGATTTGGGTAGTTTTGGCTACACAGCGGCTCTTAGCAGAACATAAAATTTTAAGCCAACTAGTTTTAACCAATTTTGACGTATGTCTCAGAATAGTTTTCGGAATAATGTTTAGTTAGTGTTAATCAAATGATTTTTATTTTAGTTTTTAATTATGCATGATTCCTTTGGCTTCTCAATTTGGAGGGCAGACTTTCTATGTGTATATAGTTCCATGGCAGTTCAAATTTCCTTACTACAGCAATTTAATGCGAAATAAAATAAAGTTGCAAGTATTAAAGTAGTAACATAAATGTAATAAAGTAGTGATAAATAGTTTAGTTTCAGTTGCATCTCGGGAGGAAGTTCTGTAAATTACATATCACTTCTGATATATCTGTTCGTGTCTTTCTTTTCGATGACGTCATATCTTTCTTCATTTTTTTTTTCTCGTTCAGTTTGTATGTGTTCTGCTAAACGGTGCCACACTACAGACCCGGGAGTTTCTTAAAAACTTAGCCTCGCCTCGTCGACATGTCGTATTGTGACGGCGAAGGGCATTCTTCGCAAAAGGATGGTTTTGGGGGGACGGGGGGAGTAGAGGTGGACGAATTCTTGCAAGAGGAAGAAGAAACGAAAGAGAGAAAGAAAAAAAAAATTTCCCATTCATTACTGGTGCCGGTCCTCATCACGAGATTTTCCCATTATGTCCGAAGAGTTCGGGGGAGGGCAGAGAAATTTCCACTGTTGCGCAGGTGAATTTAGAAAGCTTTAATAGAAATAAACAGCAGCTTAAGATAAATGGATCTCACTGCTCAATGGTCAATTTTTCTTTGAAGTAATAAATAATAAGTAATATTTAATATTTCATTTCCAAATCTGCCGAAATACATATCGGAACCGCCATCATTACATTATCATCACCAAACCAGAAAAAATAAAATACACACAAATTGACCACCTGATGACATGTTGTGTATTTGTACATCGAAATTTATTTGCTCATCAACAAAATAATGCATTTGTCTACACAGTACACAGGATATAATTGTAAAAAATTACTTAAACAATTCGAGATGATAATTCAAAGATTTGTAATTATAAAAACACCCAGAAAATATTAATTTAAAAAAGTATATCTTAAGATCCTGACTCAAGCAAGTGCAGGCGACTGCAAACCTTTTATTTCTTTTATATATTTTTTTTTCGAATGAAACCAAAATTCTGAAAATTAAACTATGAACTTGTGAAGCATCTGGGATTGCTATTTTCTTGTTTTTAATTTTCAAAATATTCTGCAATTAATTAAATTTAAATTTAAAAATTGTTAATTCTATTTAAATATATTTCTATAAAAAAAATGCTTCAAAGTAAACTTATTTTTTGGAACGGTATTAAAATCTATACGATATTTAGAAAAATCTTTAATGAAAACATTTTTTATTATGATTATTTGATAGCACGAAAAAAATTAATTTCAAACAGTTTTAAAAAACACAATTTTTATTTTTTTTTAAATTAACTGTCGCCTGCAAACCCTTGAGTCAGGACCTTTGTGTGATTTAAGAAAATGAAATTATTAGTTTTTCCCAACGTTATTGTTAAGAACTTAAAAGATATATATATTTCTTCTTTTTTCGCTTGGTATTTATTGTTATTATTAAACTTAAATTAATATTGTTATTCGGTATCGCATAAAAATGTTAGTTGCTATTGAAACTCATTAAATTTTAGAATTGTATGAAATTGAGTTTTTAGTGTGTTTATTTTTATTTCTGTTTCTCAAATAGCGATTGAGGATGTGTTAGTTTTGAACGAACTGTTAAGAATTATTTTTATGGCTTTTTAGGTCTGTCATCCATTTAGCGTTTCAAAGATCAATAAAACTTTCCTGCTCAACGCCCTCTGTATAGAACGACTGGAACTACGAACAGCGATCAACCAAATGTGCAGTCGTTTTCCCCCATCCTATTTTAATAGTAAATAATAACACTAATAATAAAGGAAAAACGAAACAAAACTAAAAGCAGTGCAACTTTATTTCTTCGCCACCATTAAATCACGGCTATTTAAGAATAAGTTTTAAACTAAAGAAACTCGTCAAGCTTTCATATAATATTATGTAAAAAAAAAACAAAAAAAAAAACGATTGTAGCGGAAAATGAGTTTTGCCTCAAAAGAATCCTAATTTTTAGGTCAAATGTGGAAAAAGATGCTGTAACAGGAGATTCAGTAATTTATTCCGTTTTATTCAAGTTCGATTTGATCATACTGTAATATTGATGTTGAGAATTTTTTATTAGACTGTATAATAGAAAGAGTGCTTGTTTTAAGAATTGTTTGTAGAAGTATACGGAGCTTAAGAACAATAAGAGATCTCATTATAACAAAGTACGGTATGTAAAGACTTTCCTCAATTTTTTACCCGACTTTCAAATGTTTATACAATTTTAATACTGAACTTGAATTTCAATGTTATCATCATTATTGATTTGTTTATTTTTTGTTTGATGATGTTTTGGCAAATCTTTTGAAAAAACTTCTGTTTTACGATTTTTTTACGATTTGTCGTTTCTTCTTACAATTTCTCTTGACAAGTTATTCATAAAGTAACTTCCTGATCTCATTTATAATATATAAAATTTCAAATAATTAAAGAGATTAAAAGCGAGTAAGGCCCTAGCCTCATTCCTGAAATATTGAGAATATTCAACGTTAATTGAAAATTATTTAAAAATAGGAAAAAAAAAGAAAGAAAAATAGGATTTTCTTTAATCTGCAACAATCTGAAATGTGTAATAACCACAATGAAGAAACACCAGTTTTTCTAAAAAGAAAAAGAATTAAACTATTATTTTTTTTAAAAATATTCTATTAATTTCTTCCATTTCTTCCATATTTCTATTAAGTTTTTCCATACTTTCAAATTTTTAATATTCTTATTATCACTCAGTAATGTGTTAGTAACACTTTGGCAAGATGTTCTCAAATGTGTGAATAAGATTAAATGTGCTTTTTTGGGAATCTTACACAATATTTTATTTGTGTAAATACAACATCGTTTACGAACCTACAAAAACCTTGGTAGATTGCTACGATCTACAAGGACTGTGATATCAATTATGAAAAACAGAACAGAAGTGTGTAAAGGATCGGTAACAAAAAAAATGTGTGATTTTTATGGTTTGTTTTTGAATGATGTTGTGATTGCCTCCATTGAATAGAGCAAACGAATTGCCTTGATAATTATATTGTTTCTATGAGTGAGCTTCCGAAGCAGCTCCTCCCAGGCCAGCCCTCCTACAGTTGGCACTTCATCTATTTCATAAATCTACAATCTGACATCCAATGGCGGGAAAACACCCAGGCTTCGTTTCGCCTTACAAGGAAACTATGGTGATTCTCCTCATTTTTTTTGTATTAACAAATGTCGGTGTTGTGTCACTTTTTTTCGGTCTGTTACAGCAGGTTGATTTTTGAAGTAAATTTATCAAAATTTATCATTGCTATTCAAATAAAAAATCACTGTTTCTTAAACCATTCGTTGTATATAATATTTTTATAATGCATAAGATGAACTTTAAAAGATTAAGATCAACACTTGATAAAAATAAATTTATGGATAGAATTTATAAGTAAATTTTAATAAAAAAAAAAAAAAAAAAAAAAAAACCCACAAGAGGCTTTATACGAACCTCTTCAAGTTTAGCATTATACACAAGTAAAATCTGGTGTAAATGTGCTGAGACACTAATTGAGTTACACAAACAAATAAATTCTTGCTGAATAAATATTATTTATGTATTCATTATTTATTTATTTATTTATTTATTTATTTATTTATTTATTTATTTATTTATTTATAATGTTATTGTGCTTGATATGATTTTTATCAATTGAAATTTAAAAAATTATGTTGGACTACAACTTTAATTTTTTTTCTAACATGGAACATTAGACTGATGATACCAGAAATTAACCGGAAACCCTTTTCCCCTATAGAAATTGGCGTCAGAAGCCATTTCCCACGTTGAATAGCACACCATTGGCTATACAGCAACTTCAGGAATTTCTCCGCACAACGACGATACAAAAAAAAAAAAAAACAAAACTATAAGAATAGTGATTACACTGAGAAAGAACACTGGGCCATTGATGTTATTATTATTATTTATTTATTTTGATGAAGTTAAAGCAATGTCACTGAAAAATGAAATAAACGATCATACGAATGCTTTTTCCCAATCTTACCGACATAGTCTCTACAATTCCCCATTCCGAGAAGTAAACTGCGAATAACGACACCTGCATGGATGAAATGTAAAACTACTACAGTAACAATGATATTCTCACTGTTTTTGAAGATTGATCGTAAACACAGGAATCATCATCATCTTTAAACAAACATATCAGGACGTAATAAAGAACATCACCATTTTCATCAGAAATGACCTTTTGCTTGACGATTAAGATATAAGCTCATTTTATTTCATTACATCCGGAGTAATGGATCCAATAAAAGACATGGGGGAATAAAAAAAAAAAAAGATAGAGAAGAGATAGAAAGAAAAAAAAAAACGCCAATGCAATTTTTGCATGCGAAGATGTAAGTTTAATAGTGGTCTAATGATCTGCGATTCCCCCCTGAGTTCCACCTGGCTTGGTTGATTCCATCGCGTCGGCTTAGCTGTAATGATTACAGAGAGAGAGAAAAAAATAAATATACAGGAAAAGAAAGACAGGGGGAAAGAAAAAATTTACAAGCATTAAACTTACGAGGTAAGCGAGTTAATATAGATTTAAAAAACAAAAAAAAAAAGAAACTTCGTATTTACAGTTTTGCAAATGATTCAAACATAAGGTAAATGCGGTATTGATATGTGGGAGATTTCAAAGTGAACATTTCTAAAAATGAAATGATTTAACTGCAAACTAAAGTAAGAAATGACGTCAAATTACGAGAACTAAAGAAAGCGTGATTTGGGCAAAAGGTTTGCCCAGTTTTAGAGTAAAATTTACGTCTTTGAAATAGTTAAGTAGCTAAACATGAATCTCAAATTATTATTATGTAAGTTATGTAATAGTAATGTGTATTGCTTCAATTATTGTGGTGATTAGAATTTAATAATTTGTATTTTCTAATATAAATACATCATTTTCATAAATATTTACAGAAGTATCATTTATTTTTGTAAATGATTATCTTTGATTGAGGTGTTACTAATATTTTTTTACATATAGAAGGGATTCGAAAGTATATTTAAACGAAGGCTGGTAAATAGGTGGTACTTAACATTTGTTGGATATAATCTTGGAATGCAGTAATAAGAGTTTTTATTATATTTATTTTATTAGCTTTTTTTTTTTAAGATTTGAAAGGAAATATTTTATCAACAATTTTTCTTCTAAAGACGAAGTATCTTGAAGACACTTCTTTGTTTCAAAAGGCATTCCATTCTAATTTTATTATGAATTGGTTTCTTGTGTTCACCCAATAGAGGGTTTTTCTTATTATTTATTTATTATTTTTTTCTCTTTCTTTATGGTCAAATGTCTTTTGTGGTGAGCATTTAGCTGCCCAAAGATTTGATTTCCACATTATATTGTTCTTTTTTATTTGTTGTCTGTAGTTCTTGTCATTTGCCATCCGCAGATTATACATATATATTCTTTTTCCTCGTACGCCTTTTGGCTCTTGCACTGGCTGAGTAGCTTTGGCTGATAAGAGCTTAATAAGCTCGAAACAGCTGTCTTAGGGTCTCAAAAGGCATTATTTAGTTTCCTCATTCAATATTGAGATTAATATTTCCTCATATTTAATTTCATCCTCATTATTTATTTTTTTTTAAGTCAGTCAGTCATCGAATTAGTTTTTAAAATAAAAAAGTTATAATGAATAACTGATTTATTGTCGCTGAAGTTTAGTGGAAAATTAATTGTTAAATTATTTTTTGTCTTTTTTTAATTTAAAAAATAACAAAAAAATAACATAGAACGTATTTATAAATTCCTTCAAATCATCTGTAATTTTTTAAATTAATCTAAAATTTTGCGTAAATCATTTAGGCCTACTGCAAAAACAACAAATTCTAAACATTTTTGATGGATGGCGTAGGTGACCTATCTACTTTCCACCCCTCTGATACGTAACTAGAATAAACCATTCTGCTGTTGGAGGTCATGTGGTTGGGGTCAGAAGGGGCTGCCTCCGTCACTTACTTATCTAGCTAATTTACAACGAAGAAAAAGGAATATCTGCAAAATGGATCCAAGTCCAAAAGTGTCAGACCTCTTTTGTACTCCTACAACCGAAAGGGGGTGGAACGGAAAGAACCGGCGCATTCGAAATTGCGAACTATCATTTCCCATTTACTAAGTGCACTGTTGATCAATAAACGAAATTATCTAACGCATCCCTCACAACACGAATTAATCCATACACGGTGAGCTTTAATCTAAATTATCTCGTCTAAGTTTGGCCAGTCGCAAATCATAATGGAGATGTAGCCTTGCTGATCTATGAATTCTAATGAGCGTTGCTGCTCTCACATAACTGATGGCGATTCGAGATTGAACTTAGCTAATTAACCCGTTAGCTCCAAACACCCGATTTCCAAAGAAGAATTAAAAAAATAAAAAAAGAAAGGGGGGGAAACATTTACCAAACTTGAAACGCGATTCGAATCGCGCATGCATAAATTATTCTTCGGCTGTGCTGATTCCTGAATAAATCGTTTGTAATTCATCCCGAAACACTAAGTATAATCCAGTCATTTTCCACAATAGCTGAAGGTCTAATTCGAATTTATTGTAAAATCCTCGTGCAGCCCATCGACCGTGAACGCAGTTATGTCAGAGATAAAACTTTTCAAAAATCCTATTCGTGTTTAGGTTCCAACCGGTAATTATTTCATTCTCCAATTACGAAAATTGATGTCATGATTAGTTGGTCGAGCGGCGACAGTTGGCTTTCTCAATGGCTTTCTTTTATTATTATCGTTGTTCTTTTTTTTCGTTATTAGTTGCCCCCATATAAACCAATCCTGGAAGACTAGTGTCATCTGGTATCAGAAATGGGAAACTGTATTTTTACACTCACTGCAACCAAAAAATAATAATAATAAAATCTCTCCTGATTGTTAATACTATTAAAAAATAACAGACGTATTATTTTTTTTTATAAAAACTTGCAGATCGATATGGTAGTCTATATTACGAAACGTTTAATACCAGGAAACTTATTGTGTTCTTTTAAAAGTGATCAAATCTACATCAATTTAATTCTCAATAATAATGAAAAGTTAAAAACACTAATAATGTTTTTTTGTTTTGTTTTTTTAATCTTAATTTATTTTAATTAAAAATTCAAAACATGCATAGAAATGAAGTAATATCATTGAAATTTCCTGATTTCGATAATAATCTTAGAATGTGGATTTTTATTTTTAATTTACACTTAATAAATATTTCATAATTGTTTGGATTTTTCTAGTTAATTTCGAAATTATTCAAAAAAAAATTAAATAATAAAAAAAAGCTAAAGTATGCTTATCAAATTGAAATTTGAAAAATAATAAGGTTGTAAGATTTCGTTAATAAATTAATAAAGATTTTCATTATTATAATAAGTATCATAACATATTTGAGAATTAAACTTTGTTAATCTTAAATTTACCTTTTCATTTCAAAGATAAGGAAAAAGGCTCAGTTAATTCTATATTCCTATTGATTCTGAAACGATTTAAAAAGATTAATTAATTGCCATTTTTGGCAATATTAGGCTGTTTCCAAAGGTAATCTTACGAAATATTGCCCATCTCTATGAACAGCGTTTAACAGAAAGTACGTGGAATTTTATTCGGGTCGAACATTGTAATCAAGTTTTTACGTATATTACAGTTTAACGGAAACCACGACATAAAATTCCTGTCCAAGCATTGCTGTGTACGTTAACGTTGCTAGAGCATTCCACTAAAAACTGCTAATTCTTTCACGAACTTCCTTAGACACATGTGGAACTGCTCACTTCTTTCGTAGAAGTAAGGAGGAAAAGTGAGTGGGTGTATGGTTAGGTGAGCCGGATGGCCAAGTTGACGCACCGTAATGCCAAATGACATTTTTTTTTATACCACTTGAGGATTTACACAGTTCATACTTTTTGAAAAGATTGTTTAACTGAATTTAATTCTGATTCTTAGAATAGCAATCGAAAATCATTCAAATCCCGAGGATGGTAAATAGGTGAAATATATTTATATTTATCTACAGTTATGCGTATTCGGAATAGGTCGACTACTTTTTTCGAAACCACAAGCATTCTATCTGGTTTCTTAATTTGAAGTTCAGTGGTTTTGGCGGTATATCGGTAGTAAATTACTTCTGGTAAATTCTTGGTTTATTGATTTTCATTTTTTAATGAATTCTATGCAAATTGAAGAAGTCCCAATGGCTGTAATGTTTGGATTACAGAATTAACCTTGCTTATCTTTTTGAAGGATATTGTTGTATAATTTTATAGTTGCTATCGTTAGATTCGGCCACATCGTTTGCTGCGCCATGGACAGCGGCGATGGTATTAAGTGCAACCATTTAGTAAAATCCTCCCTCGTTAGTCTCTAGTAATAAGTAAGGGTTAGTTGTGGAACTTTTGCACGCGTGCATAATGAATTGTCGAAGTTTTGATTTGAGAGGGCGTTAGTTTCGCCTTGGTGAAGCATGCTTCGTCGTTTAGTCGTGGAAAGTGCGCGCGCTTTGCAGGTGACAGCACAGAGAGGCGAAAGCCACACTTGAGACTTCGCAGGCAGTTGCTAAAATGCTGGATGTTTCTCGTTTTATTACCACCCCCATCCTGTTCCTGGTTTAGCAAGCCGCAATAAATTCATTTGCGAATTAACATTTAGTCTAATTAAGGAGCTAACGGAACAAAATGTGTTTGGGAAGTGCAAGTTACACGATCTTCGAAAGATCAGAATATTATATCATCGCTTAGTGGAATTACAAATAAGAATTTCTAGTTTTTATTACATTATTTTTGTTATGGCTACAATTTTAAAATCTACAATGTAATTTTTGTGTTGATTTCGAAATTACCAGGGCCGTGCTTTTAAATTTGATATGGAAAAGTTGTCCTTCTTCCCAGAATCATTGGCTTTCAAAATATCTAAAAAGTCTATGGATGTTAAAAAAAAAGGCCAAACGAAATTGGTTTTTGTTACTTATTTTCGAAAACTTATTACTTGTTTTCTTCTTAAAGAAAAACGTTTCAGAAAGTTATCAATTATAGAAGCTTGGAACACCAATAAAGTTTAATGTAAGACAACGACTATTTTATAATGTGTTTAAGGAAACACTAGTATTCGCATCATAACACACCCACACATACTTTAATTGCTTGCTTATTGTTTTTTGTTTTATTCACTAATTGACATTTCAGAACAGTTTGACTTGTAGATGAGCTGTCGTAGTTAGCTTGAATGCCTCTATTTATTTAGCTTAAGTTCTGAACTGGACTTCGTTTCAGTGTCGATTACAGCCAAGCAGAAGGTAAAGGTTCTTGCGATTATCAGCCGATTGGGCCAATGTTCGCCAGGTAACCTAATTGATAAAAAAAAAAAAAAAAACGGGTTGGGAGAAATAACCAAGGAAAAAATCCTCGATTGCTCATATACACGTACTTTACCAAACCGGAAAGCCACACAGTTTCTGTAATCTTGTTGAACCTGACGTTATAAAGTATTTGCATTTTAGAAAGGTTAGTGTAAGTTATTCTAATGATAAATCTGATGTTTGGGTTCTGTTTTTGAAGTAGAATCTGTGTTGGGTTGACTGTGCTTCGTTTCAACTCTGGTAGAAGGATTGGCCGTGAACTAATTTAATTACAAGGAGATCGAGTAAAAATTGATCTTGACCTCTGTTTAATCAAGAGTTTGGGCACTGGCCCCTTGGCCTAGATACACTTAAACTTTCAAGAAGATGTATTAGTGCCTGAGCATCTTTGAGCCGAGAAGAAGAATTAATTGCTCCCAAGTCACTTCTGCAAGGAGCAGGTACGTCCAACTTTTAACTGGAGGGGAGAGCAAGTGACAACTCCCCCTCGCGGAATAATTTATGACTATTGAGGATGATTGGATAATTTATGTTCATTCGAACGTGATTGGCTAATTTATGTGGTTCGTCGTGGCGACGGAACGAGTTGTGGTAGTGGCCTTCAGGTAACATCCCATCGGACCTTGTGATAGCAGCACTTGAACTCTGTGTAGGCGTACAGAGCGTCCTGGTTCCCGATAGCACTGATTACTGGCCTGGTTAACTATCTGTCCATGCTGATCTCATCTCCATTCCATCCCCCTTAATTCTATTATATTCCACCCCTCATCTATATAAGATCAAACGACATTTCCAGCATCCAGGCCGTAAAATATTTTGCTACATGCTGAAAAGAGTAAACGCAGTCAATATTGATTTTATTCTTTATTACCTTTGAAAATTTATCCAAACCTCGCAATACAACTTCAACTTATTCTAAAAGCCAAATCATATTTTGATTATCATTTTTTAAATGAAATTCAGTAGATACCTTGTTAACAGTTGATAATTCGTCTTAAGAAAACAAAACCTTCTCTTCTACCATTGCTGTTATTGTAGTAAAGTCTAAAGTATTTGCCTAATATCGTATCTATTTTTTTTTTAAATGTAAAATTAATCCCACTAGGACTAATTTTCTTGCCTGTTACAAATTTCTGTTTTTGGGTGAACAGCGTTTGTATATAATAATAAATGTACTATGTTAGTCTGTCTGTCTTTAAATTTCTTTAGAATACGTAACACGCATGTAAATTAGCACTGAGAAATTATGAATAATTAGAACCCTGTTTGTTATCAAGGTCTACATTTTGTACAATTTAAATATTTGATGGATGTCTACCAGCAGATTCAATGAATTTGACAATTGCAAGCTTTTTTTTTTTATTTATTTATTTTATTTTTTATATAAAACTTATTTTTACTTTTTACTTAATTTATTTATTTTCATATTGTAAATCTAATTTATTTTTAATTTTTTTCTTTTTAAATTCGAATTTTTTTGTTATCATTAATAACGATATTTAAAACTAGAAAACTGTATCCAAAGGAGAAGAAAAAGAAAATATAGGAAAACAAATAAATAAATAAATAAATAAATAAATAAAAACAAAGTTGAAAAATAATACTTAAAAGGCATTTATCCGCATTCAGAGTTAACGGCTTTCAGATAATCATTTATATCGTAAACATTAGCGTCTCATTCATTAATATTTTACTACAAACTCCACCATTTGTTTTTTTTAATATTTTTCGATATATTTGTTTGAGAAAATAAGTAATAACAGTAATAATAATAATAACTACTATGTTTTTTTTTTGTTTTTTTTTTTTTAAATAAAATAAATATCTTTAATGGAGTCCTTTTATTTTGTAATCACACGGGTAAGCGAAGATCAACCACACCGTCATCAAAGTGTGTTAGTTTTAACGTAACGCATTTCAGCACGAAAAATGGTTTGTTTGTAAGAATTTATTTCACCGTTTCTCCTCCTCCTTCCTCACTGAGAATAAATATTAAAAAGAATAAAAAAATAGTGGCTCTCCCATAAAGAATTAAAAATGACTGAAATGCTCTGTAGACACGCGAAGGGGATGTGTCGGAAGAACAGGAGGAAAGGATTTTATGGAAATGTTATGCGACACTTCATTCTGTAATTGTGGCCTATAGACTCACCAAATGCCAGTTTTTGATCTCTGATTAGAATAAATGATAGGTAAGCAGTGAAATCCGCGATTTTATTACCATGCTTACCTACCATTTTATTAAGCTCAGCACAAACCTACAGTTATTTGTTTTCAACTAAATTTGGGCGTGTCTATAACTAGTTTGAAGCAGTTGTGAAGGTCTAATGTGTTTTAGTTTTTTTGTTTTTTGAATTGGATTCGTAAAGGAAATACACTGTTCTGCAACGCATAATTTAACCAAGTTAAAAAATCAAAATGAGTGCTAATGAAATTATTTTTCAAATATAATTTGCTTTTTAAATTACAAGTCATTAATAATTATTTTAAACCCAACGTTCAACTATATAAAAACTGAAAAAAAAATGTTTAAAATAAAAACAATTAAGTAATGATAATATATTTTACTTTTTTATTGATAAAAATGTATTATCGTTATTTAAATTTCATATAATAAAATTATTCTCTTTATGCTTGAAAATTGAGTTTTCAATAAGTTATTAATTAGTAATTTTATTTAACCAAAACTTCATTATGTAATATTTAATGTTAATTTGCATTAAATTAACTTGTTAACTTAATATTTAATCATTGAAGCGTTAATTTTATGTAATTAATTAATTTTATTTAGTATTATATTATTATCTAACTGTTAATGTATTAGTTTAATTACTGAATCATTACTGAGGTTGGCTTTAAGCAAATCTATTTTTCGACGAATCTAAAGAATCTAATTATGTATTTAAATTGTGGAACTTGAATATCAAATTTTATTTATCTTTTAAAAGCTTTTTTTTTTCTGTTTTTTTGGTGAGGAAATTTTTGATTGAATGTAATTAATTTTAGAATTACTTAAACTTTTCGTAAATTTAGAATTTCTTAATTCCAGGTTTAGAAGCAAAATAAATAAATAAATAAATAAAATAAGATATGATGACTGGTGAAAGCGTAGTAAAATAATTTTAGTTTTTTTTTTTTACATATCAAAATGAGACAAATTTTCCTTAATTAATAAAAAAATAAATAAATAAAATAAAAGCAGAAATGCCATTTAGTTTAACGTGTGCAAAGTTTCAAATAATTATAAAATTAACAATTAACACACTTTAAAAAGAATAAAATAGTTTTTTAAACCTATTTTATTCTTTCTAAAGTATGTTAATTGTTAATTTTAAAAGCAGAAACATTTTGTAAATATTTATCCTAAATGGCGATGACTTATGTAAAATTGAGAATAAATATTGAAAAAGTATTGTTATTTTCCTATTAAGTTTTAATAAAATTAATTATTAGTAATTGAATGTTTAGTAATTGACTTCCTTTGAACAGCTTATTCTGTCATTCGGGTGCTAACCATTTTATGAGACGCCTTGTAATGACTAATTTTAGCAAAGAAAACTTTTCCTCCATTGCAGTTGAATCTTTTGCTGATTTCCCAGCCACATAATACCCAAAGCCTCATAACATTATCATCACCGTCTAACTACCACCACCATTGTCATCCGCTAATCCTACCGCCTGTATTCCCTTTTCTTCTCACTGTTTCAACTTTTTTTCTCTCCTCCTCTGGTGTTTTTTTCTTCTTCTTTCCCTCCTTCCTCTCCAAACTTGGTTGGTTCTTTTTCCTCGCAAATGATGACGAATGGTTGAGATTTGGTGTTGTTGCTCCATCTGGACTAATGACCGCTTAAGAAGCCCCTCCTCCGCTTGCCGAGTTTTATTTTACAATAAATCATTGTAGGCTTTCATTTCCCCGTTGATTGTGAATATAAGCGGCAGCAGAAGCTTAGGCAGATCGCCCGTAGCTGATCCCTCCGCAGCCGAAGGAATTTCGACGTGGGAGACCAGAAAAATCCCTCCTACCTACACTGGAGATTAGAAAATGGCAATTCACTTATTTCCTTCGTAATGAATTACAAGGAATTTCTCTGTAATTAACATTATTCATAAAATATTTGAAAAAAAAAAATATATTTTTCATAACAACATTGTCACACCTAACGTGCCTGAAAATGAAAGACAGGATATATACATATTTAATTTTATTGATAAATAATTAGCTTATTAATACAATTTGAAGAACTGTGAGGGTAAGTGGATTTTTGCCAAGGTATTTTTTTCAAATCTACAAAAATAGTTTCAGTATTCAAGTATTTTTTTAAATTTAAGTGACGTTAAGTTTTTTATTTACAGTTCGCCAAAAAACAGGCTTATTCAATGAAACGCTGACACATGAATTTTCTCACCAATGTCTTTTATTATTGTTTATTTAAGCTTTACAGACTTCACACTGATTCCGATGATATTTCCTATTGGCTGTGTATCGAGACCTCACTGTTGATTGGTGACAGATGATCGCCAAAGTAGCTGTTGTAGGATGTTATTTAGTAAACCCTTGATCTCACCCATTGTTATTTATTCAATGAAAATTTCCCCCTACGATTTTCTTCTCAATTTTTGGAGTACCATTTATTCTTTTTCTCCTCTAAAATATCCAGATAATAGGTAATTATAATTTTTTACCACTGTTTCGTTCTTTGATTCTTTTAATCTCCAACTTCTTGAAGGTATTGGAATCTGTGTAACGTGATGTGTGGATAGTTTAGGCACTAAATAACAAAGCAGATAAAGCTTATTACACAACATGAAAAGCGGAAAACGATAAAAATGTACAAGCGTTTGCTTTCACACTTTGATCCATCATCGACGGTAATCTGGGACAGCTGTTTCGTCCTTGTTAGGACTCATCAGCCAGATTCACCCTCGATGATCAAGCTCGGAAAGCGTGAAAGCCTATTATTTTGTTAATATTTTTTGTTTTGTTTTGTTTATTTATAATTATTTTTACTAGAATAACAGCTTAAATCTCTTTCATTTGAAAATCTCGGTTTTAAAAATAATTTAGAACATGTCGACGATATTCTGTGGTGTCGGAGAAAAAAAAATGTTAATTGGTGAATTAAAAAAGATTAGAAGAAAGAGGAAAGGATGGAAGATGATAAAAAGAGTAATGATAGGAGAGGGGCCTCTTTAACTAAAAGAAAACAAAGTTAAAAAGAGAAGAGAAATAAAGACGTATTGGTATGGAGTTAGGTCCCCAGCTCCTTAACCTCCTCCTCGGCAAAAGCGCCCCCTCTTAACCGATACCTCCCAAAGGGACAGGGAACGCATTGTTCCGGGAGTGGAGTGCCGTGCGGTGAAGCCCACCCATAAATATACAAAGGCCACAAAGGGGAAGCCATAAGGAAGTTTTCATGCTTCGGGTTTTACGATTACCGAAGGGCCGGCACACACCACTGTATTGGGTGAGCCATTAGGCTATTCCGTCGATGGCCTTGTAAATTATAATTCTGGCAGGTTATGAACGGCTTCGGAGTCGAGCTGTCTTCGGCGGCGGTGTGTGATTGTCTTCTTTCTCTTATTTTATCCTCAGTCACGCTTTTTGAGAAAACCCTTTTTTTTTTTTTGCTTTCTCCGAAAAAAATTTTTTTTATTTTTTTTATTCACAAGAACTGCGCGTATTTACACTGTGATGGCAGGTTCTGAATGTTTAATTTTATTTTAAAGTTTTCATTAATATCTTACTTTATTTGTATCTAAAAAAGCCAAAATATTGAATCGCCGACATTTTAAATATTATTTTTTTTAATTTAAAATTTATAACGAAACTTAGTTTAAGGTAAAACTAAGTAATTTTACAATAAATATTTCAGTTGATCATCTTTTAGTGAAACCTATTCTCTGTATTTTTTAATTTAGGAACACAAAAATGAGATAATAATTACATGTGAACATTACAACACTGTAAGAAATGTTTTACTCGAATATAAGGAAAGAAGTAAGTTAAATATTCGTAAATTTAATCCTTTTTAACTGACTTCATCCTTCATCATTTGGCTTCATCCATTTTTAACATTATTGTATTCAACAAAGTTCCCAAATATTGTAAGAAAATTATACAAAGATCTCACCTCTCAAACAGCGATCGCGAACAAATATACCGAGTATCTCCAGCTACGACTACTGTAATGCTTTTAAACTAAATATTTGATAATTATTTTATTTTGAAGTACAACTTTTTTTCTATAATATTTTTCATTTTTTTTTTAATTCAACTACTAAACTTAAAAACTATAGAATAAAACAAGATAGCACACTTTAGTAATGCTAAAATTAATATATATTCGTGACAGTTTCGAACATTGACTGCTCTTCATCAGACTGGTAACTTAAAAACTGATTCAGCTTTTCCGAACGAGATTTGCCGGAATGTCAGCAATTCTTTCCTAACTCTTCTCTCCTCTCGATATCATGAATTACGAAAAGCTAAGTCCCTCTTCCTCATTTTCAGAGCCTTTTCTTGATGTTACGTTTGATTATATTACTATTATTACTGTTACTTTCTTTCATTTATTAAAAATTACGTAGGAATTTTGCAGAATTCGAAAAAAAGATTTTCGCTCTTAAAATGGATAAACGAGGACGAAATGCTATTGGGGGAGGGGTGTTCTTGTGATCCCCATCTCCGACACCGACAGCTTTTAAAGTTTTTCGAGAGGAATCAAAGCGTCATAAGCTAACTAGTCGTAAAAGTCAGGGGGCTGTGAACCAGAGGTCGGCGTGGGATCTCCTCCCATTCAGTGTCTGTCTTGGAAAAACTTATTCGTCGCCTTATCGATTACAAATCTGAGTTCTTAGTAATTAAAATCACTTTCCCTCTAATATATATAGTTTATGACTTCACCCCTTCCCCCCTATTCACCTCAGTATTAAAAAAAAAAGGTAATAAATTAAACCCCAATTTCCTTTGAGTCATGGCGAAGTACAATCACTTTTACCATAGATTTATTATTCATTAAATTGCTCTTAGTTTATTAGGTAATTTTTACTCATTTTTAATTCTAGTTTATTGTTGATTCCTGACCAAAGCGTTTCCTTTTTTTTGTTTTACAAAAATAAAAAATTTGTGAAAGAAAATGCAGTGGATTTTTTTTTTTTTTAAATATTAGTCGACAAAAATAAGCTAACGTGCATCATAGTATATTAATAATAATTTTATTAGTAAATTGTGCCACTTGCCAATGGGAATCCGGGACTGCTGTTTCAATTTTTTTTATAATATTTATAGTAATTACAAACATCAAACTACAGAAAATAAATAAAAAAATAAGAATTAAATATAAAATTTTAAATATTGAAGAAAAGTTTATCTAAGACTATTTTAATCAATATAAATATTAAAAAATTTAAATAAATTATAATTCCAATAGTTTAACAAGATTTGGTTGGCTACAAGCATTTGATTTTTCCAAAATTAAAAATAATTTTGGTTTAAGAACAAATGAATCTACTTATTCAAAACTTTTTCGTCAGATGAACTGGGAAACTATGATAGTAATAAAGTAATAAAAAAAATCAGTTAATTTCTGATATTATACAGAATAACATTATAACAATTTCTAATTTTAACATAAATTAATCAGATTAATCTTTATGACACACATTAAATTTCCAGCACCTATAATACAGGAGTAATTTTATAATTACACCTAATAGGACTGGTTAATATTAAAAAAAAAAAAAGTTCTCGCATTCTTTAAAAAAAATATATTCTTGATAAATTCTTATAAACTTTTTACAGATACAGTATATATTGTTACATTGTTATATTTAGATTGTCTAATCTTGAACGTAAATAATTCCTTTTATATCTGATGATATGTTTGTTTTGTACGACCATATGCGATTCCTACATTTTTGTGGTAGTTTCAGTAGACTGTCGTTTCCGGTGGTTCTTGTTCCTCCACCCACCCACCCGGTCCTTTTTGACTTTCTAAGCCCAACGTCGAACATTGATCTAAGCCTGTCCTCATCGTAAATTTAACTTTGTGTCCTAAATTATTCCTGGCGAGAAGTGTTTCGACAGTTGGCTGTCGTACGCTCTAATCCTGTCTCTTGCGTTAACACGAGTACAAAAGCGGTCCAAGGGGGTCGATGTGTTGTCGATGGGTCGGAAAGCCTTTATGTCGACTGGGAGTCAGATCCTGACCCTTCGCTACATAATAAGAGTGGCCTGACCGCTTACAAGTTATCCAGCTGCGAACATTGGCCCTCTTCAATGGCCGGGGTTTCCACAAAGTCCAGATGTAACTTAGTGATTCGATGGATCTCCCCGGAGTTTTTGGTTGCATGAGAAATTAGGGGGTGATGGCAAAGGGGGATTTTTTTTTTTCAGTTGCTGCTTCTCTATCTTCTTTTCTTCAATCTCTCCTCCCCTCTCTTTCACATTTCCCGTCCCTCTTCATCGTTTTCTTCTTCATGTATCCGCCTCATGTTTGTCGAATCCATTTCTGACCTTCGTTCTACTTCCATCTGTTTCTGCCCATTTTTTCAAAATTTTGTTTTAATATTTAATTTTTCCTTTCTTGGAACCCTATCTGAATAATGCCTTCCCCCCAAAATACCTTTCTCTATCTTTTCTCTGCAAAAAAATCAGCTAAAATAAAACTTAATCTCCTGATTCTTTGATAAGCCTATTTGATTAATAACATTGTATAAATTCTTATTTTTTACATTAATTACTTGCCGCAGTAAAAAATGTACAGACATTAACAACGTATTTGCACATGTTGATTTCCAAATAACACTCCGTTCTGCTTTTGTCTCATTTCGATAACAGAATGAAGTAATTTTATAAAACGATAATAAACAACAATCAAATATGCTTAGATTTTGTTTCGTGTGAGTTTTAAAGGAAGACGCGAAAACTTTTAATTAAAGAAACCTCTCATAACTTTTCAATAGCAAAACAAAATAACAACACATATAACAGTACAAGGTTTAATACATAACAATATAAGCCATCACAATCTTATTTTCTCAGCTAATATTTCGTTTTTTTCCTTCTTTATCGTTGCTTGTCTTCCGAAAACAGCTTCTTTTTGTCTCTTCTTTTCCGTTTACCAACTTCGTCCGATGCGACATCATCCGGCCATTGGAAGAATCATAATCCTAAAGGCCGATTTCTTTCTTTTCTTCGTTGCTAATAAAATTCAATATCTTTAGAAAGCTTTATAATTATAAAAAAGAAAACAATAAATAAACTTAAAAATCATAATTAAAATAGGACTTTCGTAAATAATTTGTATCTTTAAGATGGAATTAAAACAGCTTGATTTATTATCCAAAATAATGTTTAGACAAGTATTTAATTTGCCTAAGAGTAACAAAAAAAACAACAACGTAAGTTTTTGCAAATCTCCACTTGCGATTAACTTGAGTGCGTTGTTTGGTTCATTTCAAGTGTGATTTAGTCTCTGTTTTAATCTAGTCCAAACTATGAGTTTTTTTTGGCTGTGTTTTTTGTCTGTCGGAAGCCATAAATATTTATTTCAATTGTTGATGAGTTATGGTGTCATCCCTCCCCGAGTGAAAAAGAAGGATTTGATCTGAATTGATTAATATTATGAATCATACTCTTTATTATTTTTTTTCTCCTTCAATTTCAGATGAATGAAAGATCTTCTTCTTCTTTATCGTCCTAAATTTTTTTTTCTTTTTTTTCCTTTCAATCATGTTTCGTTCATCAAAAATTTTCTGTTTCCGCCATTAAAGCGTGACGCCACACTCGTCATTGTAGGTGTCAGGAGCCCGTTCCCGCCACTGAAATTTATAGCTGTTTTGATTGCTCGGCTGCTATAGATTGTGGACACCCTTCCATTACTGTCGTTTAAGCATAAGATTTGTTCTTTTTTTCACGCCCACTCTGTGTATATTATGTACCATCGCGGGCCGTTCACCTGTTGAGTGAATGGAATGGATTCCTACCATTTTTGCCACATTTGCAAAAGAATTTATCACTTGACTGAACCACTGAGAATAAGGGAATCTCTCGTGTGCGGTTTTTCACACACGCCGGCTTTTGATTTATTTCATTTCAGATCATAGCCTTTTTTTTAAATAACTATTAAAAGATTATTAATAAGAAAAAAACCCCACACATTCCAATATTTGAGATTTCTATTTATTTATTCATTTTATTTATTTTATTTAAAAATGCGGGAAATTTTTTTTAGATAGCTGTAGTAATTCTAAAAGAAATTTATATTGTGTGAATTGTATTAAATTTAGTTTTAGAGTTTAGTTTTTCAGTCGATATGAGAACAATTTTTTATTTATTTTTATTTTATTTTATTTTATTTTGAACACAAAGTGTCTGCGTCTGCTGAGGTAAATAGAATGACAGAGAGTTGCCATTATTATATTATATATTTAATAATTTTTATAATAATAATTTTTTTCTTGAATTAAGTGAGAAATAACGAAATACTTTTTCGATTATTACATTTTTTTTTATTATTGTTATTTGGAATTTTTTTTTTGTAATAATCCTCTACAATTGCAATTTTATTTATTTATTTATTTATTTATTTATTTATTTATTTATTTATTTTTTAACTTTAAGGTAATCTTCAAAAATATTATATTCAAAAAAATCTACTTAAAAAAAAGAAAAAAAAAAAAAAAAAAAAAAAAACCCTCAATTACAGCTAATAAAACTCAATTAATGACATCTTCAAATCTGAAATCTGTAATTATTTAAAGGAAACTGAATAAAAGTTTCCTCAGTCGGGCCCTCAAAATCAAAAGAAATACTATAAAATTGATGTTTTATATCTTCATGAAAATTTATAATAACTAAATTTACATAAACTAAAATTTATAAAATTTATAGAAACTTTAATTTTTCTATAAAGAAAGGACTTTATAGAAATTCATAACCTTTGTGTATGTCCACAGTGTATAAACAGAGATGCAGACATGAAATTACATATTGTTATTCCTTACTTGATTTGGTAGAATTAAGTTAAATAGAGACCAATTCTACCAAAGAAATGAATACAGATTCTATATTTTCTATCTAATGTTTGTGTATGCAAAAGTAGTAAACGGAAATAGATTTAATGATGTAAGTTTACTTGTTCACGTAACAGAAGCTTTCTCATAATGCGTGGTTACGAGTTCCTGTTATCCACCCACCCAGCTTCATCCGCTTCCCCTTTGCTCCGATCCCCTACATTCGCCCCTCTTCCATCTGCTGTCAGTCATGCAAAGTAAAAAAGAAAAAAGAATAATTCCTCCCTCTCTATTCCCCTGCTCATGGTCCTGGCTGCCCAAACTTTGTGAAGGACTGCTGATGAGCGTCATTGACGTGTGTAGGCGTCATCCCAGGCGTCACTGAATGTCTGTTAAGTCGCTTTTGTGTTGCCCCCATAGGGAAATTTGCCTCCTGATTGTATTTTTTTTTCCCCTTCTCCGCCTCAGGTCACTTTGGAAATACTCGGTTGGAAAGACACGTTTGGGCTCAGTGGGAACCAGGTCCAAGTTAACACTCAAAAGTTAGTTACTGGTGCTGTTTTGACAACATTACTGAAATGGATCGTGTTTAGTGTCAGTTTCGGGCCGTTTACAAAAAAAACAAAATTTGGTTTCGTTTTATTTGCAGTAAAACAAGTTCGTGAGGGTTGATAGTGTGTGGCTTCCTTTATTGAAGAAGCCCTACTTCTGACAAAATATCGAAAAATTCAGTTTTACGATAAAATGTCAAAAGTGACAGTCCTCGATTGTCTTATTTTTATTTTTATTTATTTATTTATTTATTTATTTATTTATTTATTTATTTATTTACCATTTGTTTGAGGAAAAAAATTAAAACAAACCATTTTTACTAAGAACATTTTGACAGGTTATTCAAGTTACAGAAAAAGTTTAAAGAAAAAAAAAACACTTTTTTTTTAATTATATATTTCCTGGATATTAACCAACGGATAAAAAGAAGATTGGCAAAAATTTTAGGAAATACTCTTTACTTATCTTTTGATAAATAAATAATCTAAATAAGGCTATCGGTTTTTAGTATTTGTTATAGGAATTTGAAAACAAAGTAACGGTATTATTTCCTTAAAATAATAATAATAATAAAATTGTTCTATGTGACAAAAAAAAATGAAAAAGATGTAAATCCAAACAGATGCTTAATGTTTTAATCCCTATTTGGCCATGAAGTACAGATTACTAAATATATAATAATAACACAAGCACTTAATAGTTTCACATAAATATTAATAACGATGTCTCAAGGCTCATGTTTCGAACCTTATTCTCAGGTTAATAAGTCATGGCCCAATCTGGATTAAGACTTATTACTGCACGTTAAACCATATTAGCAAATGCTTAATATTTTTTCCCAACTGTATAGTTCGAAGATTGTCATTCCCAAGCACGCAGGTTAAAAATTGGACACGACGTAAAACTTCTTTGTCGAAAAATTAATGACGAAGTCTGTATTTCCACTTGGTTCTTTATCTGCTTTACGAAGCTTCTGTGATATCAATCTATAACATCTGTTGAATGATTTTCTATATTAAGGTAATTGATAAAAATAATATTGAGTGAATGATGCTAAGTTATCTATAGAGGAAGAGATAAACAACATTAAAATGTAAGTGGTCTTATTGTCTCAGTGGCCATATTCTCTTTACTATGCTATATTTCTGTGGCCATATTCTCTT
>JAFIDM010000006.1:35463921-35492621 GCA_023159025.1 Thereuonema tuberculata | reverse complement strand
TTATTGAACTAGTTCTTTTGAGATAGTTCTTTTTATTGAACTAGTTCAAATGAACTAAGTCGTTCTTTTTACCTTAACAACCAAAAAAAAAAAAAAAAAAGGTTCTCAAATACTTAATATAAAACGAAATAAACCAATTCCAATAGCCAATAGTGGAGTGGTAAAAGAACGAACTAGTTCATTTGAACTAGGTCGCTCATTGAACTAGTTCTTTTATACGAACTAGTTCAATGAACTAGTTCGTTCACGAACTACCCATCCCTAGTTAATACTTACCAATACACATAAACAATCTTATAATATTATTTGTGAATTATTAAAATTTAGAAAGTTAAAATCTTAAAAAATTCCTTTCACGAAATCAGAATTTTATTCTGTTTTCTTATTTAGCAATCAATAAATTTAGTTATTTAGTTCAAGTTACAGGTTTAAATTTTAGAGCTCTATACATCAACACTGTTCTTCAGACTCTGATTTCTGAAGCACCAGCGGAATTCTGAAGAGAATCCTGATCTGAAGCCAGTTTGTTGGTTTCACATATTTCAATTTTTAATGGCAGGAGCAACGGAAAGTGTTCTGCCCCAGGAATAATTCATTTCATCGAGAACAAATCAAGGGGAGGAAGCGAACCATACAGAAGAGAGAAAGACAACAAACATGTAATCTGGGTTCAACTCCCCACAACCATACGGCTACGCCTGAACGACTAAAGCCTGGAAAACGTGAAATCGAACGGAAAATGACTTAAGAAAAAGTTTGTTCAAACTTTTCAGAAGTCGTACGAAACCTACATGACTATTAAGTCTATTAATATACTATTTGAAACATTATAATTGAAATTCATTCACTTTTCTACACTAATAATGTCAATGGTACTGTTCCATTTAGGGATGGAACAGTACCATTCCATTGTTCCATCCCTAAATGAACGAACTAGTTCAAATGAACTAGTTCATGAAAAGAACTATAGTTCAAGAAAGACCTAGTTCAAATGAACTAGTTCGTTCTTTTACCACTCCACTATTGGCTATTGGAATTGGTTTATTTCGTTGTATATTAAGTATTTGAGAACCTTTTTTTTTGGTTGTAAAAGTATTTGAAAACCTTTTTTTTTTAGTTGTTAAGGTAAAAGGAACGACTTAGTTCATTTGAACTAGTTCAATAAAAAGAACTAGTTCAGTAAAAAGAACGACTTTGCCCATCTCTAGTTCCATTCCATTTAATCCTCTTCTTTAACATCCGCTTGTTACTCTCTTTCAAGATCCTTTGATGTTTGACCTGTGCGAGACCCTAATGTTTCCTCTCTCTTATGAATTAGAATTTTGATTTTTTTTCTTTTTCACGTTAAATTGCGTAAATCGTTTAACAATGAAGTGGTTTGCAGACGAGAGTTTTTTGAAGAATGTTTTTCTTTTCGAATTCAAGATCGCTGCTTCCAGACTACGGCTGATTAAGAGCTCAGAATAAAAAATAAAAGTATTCCATCGGAAATTCGATAAGTTGTCAGCTTCCTTTGGCTGCGTGTCTCATGTCCAACAGCCATAAATTACCGTCGGTGAGACGCGTCGCGCGCTAATCTGGAAGGCCATAAAGCAAGAGAGAGAGAGAGTGCATGCCGGGAGTCTTAAGCTCAGACCCTTTCCAAGGCGCCCCGTACAGTGAAGCGCGGCCATTAAAATTTCAGTTTTGTGGACGATTCCATCGCCTTTTCCCCGTCCCCCCACCCCCCTCCTCCACCTTTTGCTTTTAACGCCTACACTTTCATTTGCCGCGTTCGAAAGAGTGCTGTTCAAGCGAGCGCCATAATAATTCCAATCTCTGCAATGGGATCATCATCATTAAACTGGTTTTAATGACGTTTTCAGTAAGGTGAATCATCATCATCACCATTACCATTATCACTAATGACGCCTGTTTCGTCGGGAAAGCATTATGAGCCAGACTAATTGGCTAGTGTATTATCGCTTTTAAAGCTCACTTGTCTGTTTCTGGGTGCAGTTTTGGTCGAATCGAACAAATAAGGCTGCTTCTGGCCATGCGAAAACCCGGGGTTTTTTTTGTTACGATGTTGACAGTCCGTTATATTGTCGTAACGGAATATGAATGAGTACGCGGTCGGTGTGCTGTGTATAAATTCACTGAGGCTGATCGGAAAATCAATTGGGTGTCAGTTGATAGATAGTTACGTTTTGGATTTCAATTAATAAAATCGTAAAACGAAATTTTGCTTTTAATTATTTATTCCAGGAAAATAAACTCCCTTGTCATTGGTGGTCGATTGAAAGGTAGTGTTTAATTCTCGTGCTCTGTTTACTACAGCGGACCTAGGTAATTTAAATTTGTTTGTTTGTTTTATTGATAAGTGTTTCTGGAACTTTAATTGTTTTCAGACTGCAGTCGTAGATCGTTTTTAACTTCCACAGTTTCTGAAAACTTTTAAATTTTAGTTCCTGAGAAGCAGTTAAAAAAAAAAGAGAGTTTAAGCTGTGCATGGGAGGTTTAGGCTCCCAACGATTTTCGACGAACGGAACTAGTCGGATTCCGCCCGCCAACAGACACCTATTTGACAGAAGGATGGGTGAACCCTATGGGCTGTCTTGAGGAGAAATAACCGTGGGAAAATCCCCGCCTGGAATTGAACTCTTGACTCCTCCGTTCCGTAGCGCAGGGTCTAAGCCACTGGACTACCAGACCTACCCTGAGAATCAGTATACTGGAACAGTTCCAGCAACTGTACCTTGACGATTTTTTTTTCTTTTTTAAATCATGAAAGAATTTTAAGCCTACTAGTGTAGATGTTAGATTAGTCCTTTTCCGTAAATATCCATACCAAGTTTCAAGGCGATCCATACAGTAGTTCAGAAGTTACTAAGGCAGGAGGTATTGTACACATACAGACATGTTATCGTATGAGCTTCACATCTCTAAAAATCTGCATTTTTAACAAAAGTTCCTTTTAAACTCCTAACATCCCTTAGAAATCGAAATCAATCCTTTCGGAATTACTCGGTAACTTATTCCAATTTGTTCTGCTTCGTGTATTGCCTTTCTTTCGTCGACCCGTCATTTGTCGTCGCTTTTCTCTGTATCTCCTTTCTTTAATGGCCTTTGAATAACTCTGTCCATATTATAAACAAATTGCCAAGATGGCTGCTGCAAATTGAGCCGTGTCGGACGGGCTAATACGTTGTCATGGCAACTACAATTCCTCATCTCCATTATCGTTGTCGTGGCCATGTTTGTTTCCATTTCTCACGGCCGTTACAGAAATTGAAGAATTTAATCGGTCGAGGCGTGTAATAATATCTCTCATCCGGCAAAACAAAAGGAAAAAAAAGAAAAGTATTCACGCCAACATCGTCAGAGATTCGAAAACTTCTTTAAGGCGAGATACAGTTGTACAGTTTGGTAATTTCTGCGAGATTAGATGTTGATTAAGATTTCTGTAAGTTGCTGCGGACAACTTAACAACGCCAGGGAAGAAAACCTTCAATTCAAGTGGTGATAAAAATCTGTTTTTATTTGTTTCTGCAAAATGGCGGGATTATTATTATTATTATTTCACCGTTTAAATTTCTTAATTGCTCATAAATCCGGACCTATAATCAAAGCAGATTTAAATTAATTATCATTGTCAAGGTGGAATAATTTGTCCACCAATTTCAGCCTATGTTTATGACTGTGTTTATATTAATTGGAAACATTTGAAACGCATTTTCACTGTTTGGTTAATTCGTTTGAAGTGAAATTTACAGAAATTTCATCGCAGCATTTAAAATTATATGATCAAATCATCATTTTCTTTGTTCCGTTTAATTTGCTTGAATTTAGAAGAAAGAAGTTGAAATTATATAACGTTCATTGTTAACACAACAATGAAAGCGTGCTCAACAATGTGCACGTGGTAGCTTTCAACAATATACTTTTTTATAGTGAGTATAAAAAAATGGCTGCCAGTCGTTGTAGAAAGAACCGTCGTTCGAGAGAAGCCGGTTGAAGATTTTTTTATGACATAAAAATAAGATGAAAATCCACGTAAGACATTTTGAGTATATATTATTATATAGGTCTAAGATTAATCGACCAGTCTTTAACGTCTTGTGAAAAAAAATTGAAAAAAACTTAACTAGAATTATTAGAATACTAGTAAACATATAATTGTGCAAAACTAAATTTCTAAATAAATATTAAGTTAAACTTTTCGTAAAGTTTATGTTTTTAAATATTTACAAAGTTTAAAAATATAATTAATAAATCAATCTCAAATATGTGTAGATATAATAACGTTTTAAGCTGTTTTCAGACATTACGAATGCTTTCCTGTGTTGGACTCAAATTATTGCTGTTAAATATTAAGTTTATGAGCAAAGGCCAAAAAATTATTTAGTTTATGAGAATGGATATTAGATGATAATATGAATACTATGAATACGAGTTCCTTTGTGAAGAGACAGCTTTATTTACAATTTACATTAAATCTTTCACTTATTCCAATGTAAGTTTTTATCCTATAGAAGTGCTATGCTTTCCAAGTATGTCTTAGTCAATGATAGAAATATTAAATATATCAAATACCTTTTTTTCTAGGCTGTGTCTGTATATCTCATATGCATTACCAAGAATATCTTCTTTATGTGTATGTAATATGAAATCAGTTCCATTTCTCTTAATGCTAAAACAGGATGGCCACCTTCAAATCGTCCCCTAACTCATTTCCTCGTTTTGTTGTGCTTGCTTTATTGATGTCTGCTTCTCAATTCAAACAGATTCCTCCCAAAAAACGCATTCACGCAATTGTCATAACGCAAATTTTCAATTGCTGGCCTGTCAAAGAGTTTTTCAATACATTACTGCAAAAGGCAGTTCCGTTGCGAATGTGCCCTGCTATTAGAGCAGTGATAACATCAATGGTAATTAGTTTGCGATGAAGATTATAGGTTGTTTGCTAAGAGAAGCCAGTCTAATTCAGTTTTCACTCAAGTCCAACTCATCTGCGAATAAACAAAACACAAATAACCTTTTCTTTTCGCCACCCCTCCCCCACTGTCAAATAGCCTTGCCCTTACAAGTCTTCATTAAGGAAAGGGAGATTTCTGGAAAGTTCGACCGTACGCATTGAACGCATGGTAATGTGCAATGCGTTCTTCTAATTGGCCCTAGTGAGCTTTGTACCCCTTTAACGACTGGACCAAAGCATTATTTTAATGACTTTGGTCCTGCCTAAGCACGTTGAATGAATTTTATATCGGAGGTGGTGTTGGTGTTGATGCTTTTTTTTTTTTGTTTCACTCTACTTTTCCCACCTATTTTTTTTTTGAAAACAGCTAATTGGCGGCATTGGCGCTGAGAATATCGCAGTCCGGTCATTAACAGGAGCATTGTAGCTTATCCCACCGATTCCGTCGGGCACTGCCTACTTCTCGCGAACGCATCAAGCCATATCATTCATTATATCCCTCAGCCACGCGAATTTTATATTCCTTTCGAATCGCTTGCTTGAGTCGCCCAAGAAAATGACACTTCACTTCGTGATATATATACGAGTTGTTTATTATTTTCACCTTTGTTTACTATAGAATGTGTAAAGCTTTTTGTTAAGATTATTGTGAATAATTTTGACTGGGCAAGGGCAGTCTTATTATTCCGCTTGAACATTTTTTCTTTATCCATTTGTCTGTTTGTGCTCGTATCACGTTAAAACATCTGGACGTATTTCCATAAACTCCTCTTACCAGCGATTTGGATAGCTTTGAATTTCATTGGTAGTTATTTTTATTTGAAATTTAAGGAGACCAAAGTGTTTTTTGATCGTAATGTTCGCTGTTTATTATTGTAAATCTACAATAAGTAAGAGCTTTCACGTACGTAATTATATATAATAAAAATTAACTAGTACAACTTTTAAAAGCACTTAGGCTTATAGATAAAGTTAAAAAGATTACAAAAATATATATTTACATGAATTTACGGTGCTCAGGAAGCTTTTCGGGCATTTTTGCAATGCCCTTCGTCAAGGAGGATGACAGTTGACGAAGGGCATTGCAAAAATGCCTGAAAATCTTCCTGAGTACCGTAAATTCATGTCAATATATATTTTTGTATTCTTTTAGGTTTATACATAAAGTTTATCCAAATTTCCCTTTTGTATTGTAGATGTAAAAATTAACTAATACAACTTTTAAAAGCACATAGGTTTATACATACAGTTAATGTGCTTTTAAAAGTTGTATTAGTTAATTTTTATATCTACAATACAAAAGGGAAATTTGTTGATATGTCTGTGTGTCGGTTAGAAATGTTTAGCATACTTCCCAACATGCTACAAACTTGAAAATTGGCATGCTCTGTAGTGTAGGCAATGTTTATTTATTTTTTGAGGGTAGGATGGGAGGAAATGACCACGTAATGTGTGGCGGCAACCCGCAATACACCTGAGTAAAGCGGTCTGCAACTTCTTTCTCCTGCCATTTCGAAGTGATCTTACAATTTCAATTTCTTTCTCATCCACATCATTGTAACCCATAAGAGGAACGGGGATTCTGCAAATTATAAAATAAATACGATATGCTCTTGTTAAAAAATGATATCTGTATTTCTCCATTGATACTTCATTTATTTATTACTTTAAAATACATTAAGAGTCATCTGGTTTTTGCTTCTTATATTTTCATGCAGGTATGTTTGCCTTCTCCCCAAAATAAAAAAAAAAAATATCAATAAACATTAAACAACAAATAAATACATAGATGAAATACCCCCTTTAATAGAGACAGCAAACATTTCTAATTAGTGGGGAAAATTTTGGAAAACGAGGACAGCAGATAATGATTTCAACTGTACGGATTTAGAATTAAAAACGTATAGTTATTAACATGAAAAGTAGCGAAATAGGATCTAATTAGGAGGAACTAAATGAGATTCTGCTAACTATTTTGTTTCTGACAGAGTGAAATAATTCCATTAACAAATTTAAAAACGAGGTATGTTTAGGCCTATTTTTGACAGTTTTGGAATATTAATAAAATTTTTATTAAACGTTTTTTAACATTCAAAAACGTATAACAAATAGAACAAAAATAACAGTGTGTAATTATTCTTACGAAAATAACATCTCTTAGGTACGTAGACCTGTTAACTAATTGTGGTCTCATTCAACAACAAAAAAAACCAGCTGCTTAATAATAATTTTTCAAGAAATTGATCGCTCTGTTGCAGCGACATTTTCGAAAATACTATCCAAATGCGACTTTGTTTCCATGGCAACGTTAAGTATTATTCTTTTCCCACATGAGGAAGGTCTTAAGCAAATATCCCCGTCGTCGACAGTAATTGAAAAGGCTTCTTGTGCATTTTCTTTTCGCTGGCTCTCGTCTAATGCAGTGAGAGGCGTTTTAATAAGCGAGAGCCCAGCAACGCTGCTTTGCCACCCCCTCCACCCACACTCTGGCTCCAATAAAAGATTGATGGAGACTAGCACTTGTCTCGTACCGAGAGCCCTGTATTATTCATTGATAGCCCTGCTTCCAAATCTGGGTGTTGGCAATTGAGGAGCGCATTCCATCATAGGAGGGAAGCGTTGTTTGAGAGAAGAGGAATAAAAGCAGAGAAGGGACAAAAAAAAAGACGTGGAATCACTTTAAATAAATATATAATCCCTTGTCTACAATGTCTACTGAAGCTACGTCTTAATAGATTGTCTTTTTCTTTCTCTCTCTCCGTCTCCTATATTTTTTCCTGCGACAGAATGTGGTATATGGATAAGTCAGTTGGAAATCTCTAGAAAACATTGTGAAAGGTTGATTTTATAATGTAAAAAAAAATACGATTTATTGTTAGGTAAATGTTACGAAGCTTGATGGCGGAATGGTACATATTGCAAGCTGTTTTTTTTCTTAAGGGAATCCTGAAATTCAGGAGTTTTAATAAATGAATTAGGAATTTAAAACATAATAAATTATTTTGAATAAAAAGTTTAATGTGTGTGAGTAATTAATTACTATTACAAAAAATACACAAATTTCAGTTAAAAGTTTAAAAATCTTTAAAAAACTTAACGTGGAGCATTGTGTTGATGAGGGGTTACCGCCAGGAATCCGAAAGCTCCACATTAAGTATTCTTAAAGATTTTTAAACTTTTTAACTGAAATTTGTGTGTTATTTTTTTTTAAATTAAGAAATTATTTTATTTGAAAATCAACCATAATTTTTTGTAAAACAAGAATACATCAAATACCCATAATAAATCCTATTTCTAGTGCCAATAAAGGTTTCATTTCAAGATTGAACTGTGTAGGTTTGGCGGAAATCAACAGTTTTAAGATTAAAAAAAGCAACAAATTTTGAATGAATGTGAGGGAATTGTTTTATTTATAGTTTTAAAGTAAAAAAAGAAGGTTTTTTTTTTTTTTTTTAAGATAAAATATGCAGTTTTTTTTAAAGATATGTATTGTTTAGAATATGCATTTAGGGTCTTCAACATGCCAATAAACCAAACGAGGCATGAGAATCCTATTATAGGGCTGTTTGCGCTTTTTAAGAATATATTGTGTATAACTCCATCCCCCAACATTATCTAAAAATGATTGAGAACTTTTTAAAAATTATTCTTCATTGTAAAATAAACAACACAACTTAGCATTCATTGCAAATCACTGCATTTTAAGTGTGATATGTGAATTAAATTGAGTGTTGAAGAATTAAAGAAACGTATTTGAATTACATTCCACTTTTTCTTTCTTTCTTTTCTTATTATCCTTCGCAAGGGAAAATTTAATTTCATAAAAATAGAGAGTTAAGAAAGGCTCGTGCTTGATTGCGACTTCTTTTCCGCCGCCGCCGCCTCTTTCGAAGAAATAAGGAGTATCCCAATAAAGATTTGCCCGATATGTGAAGGAAGTGATTAGGGAGCCCTAGAGCAGCCATTGCCTCGTTTATGGCGGGAAATATCTCCGTCGCAGCTCAATTGATAGTTGCCGAATTACAGCGTAAGGTTGCCCACACAACTACCGGAAGTGAAGACGGAAGTATTGTTTTTATGAACCAAGATTGACGTGGATTGACGAAGTGGGGAAGGAATAAATGTGGATTTAAACAGTGGTTGAAAGGGAAAAAAAAACTCCATCATTTTCTTCTTTTTCTTTTTTATCATTGTAATGGTTTGCTGATGCATTTTTGATGTAACAACATAAACTGTTGAACGGTTTTATGCTTTTAGCAAAAGTTATAAAATTTAATTGTTTTTCTTTTCCATCTTTATCTTTTAAGAGTTAATACTAAAGACTAAAAGAGATAAACTTGAATATTCGATATGCAAGAGTTCAAAATATTTATTTATATATATTATGTGAATTATGAAAAAAAAAGTATGGTTTTGTTAGTAATCGTCTAGTGGTCACTTCAGGATTTCTTTTTTTATTTATTTGAAATTCAAATTTTTTCTTTAACCCAACTCCGAATTACATATTTAAATTAAATGTATTCTCATGGGAGAAAAGGTTTATAGCAGTAAAATTATTTTTATTAATTTTAGGCTTCTGTACCTCATAGCTCATAGCAGGAGAAGCCTTATATCCCGCTCTATCTGTCCCTCCGACGCGAGAAATTCATTGATTGGTCTATTTTTCCAAATCTATGGAAGAGAGCTGTTATTTCTTTTTTTTTTTTTGTTGGGTTTTGAATTTGAAATTTTTGTGTTAAATTTTCATTTAGGTACATTGTTTGGTTGTTATCGTTTTTAAAGATATCCTTATTGATTAAATGTTTTCTTTGTTTGAAAGCTAAAAGCCAATTTTCCTTTCTCTTCTTGAAATAAATCTGAACAATGGTTGGTCTATTTTTATTACGATGGGATTCCCAAATCTATGGAGAGCTTGTATTTTTTTCTGTGGGGTTTTGAAGTTGTAAAGTTTCCCAGATTTTAACATTCGCTCTATATAGAAGCCGTGGGGCATTATGCGCTTGCTACTGGGATTGCTACTCCTACCTTGTTTATTAGATAATTTTTAAGTTTACAGAAACAGGATTTAATGCTATTGAAGATGAGATATTAGTATTGCAGGAATCTTTTGATATAAAAGTTGTAATGAAGATAATGTATTGTTGATTTCATTTTCGAAGACAAGAATTCACGTTTAGAAATAGTTTTTTTTAATCTATTTATACACAATACACAATATAGTGATTGACTGACTTTGTTTTGTATTTGATGTGTTTCTGTTTTTTTTTTTTTTTTTCATTCATTTTCAATGTTGAAATGTTGTCAAGTGATCAAATGACGCACAATCAGCAATTAATATACAACGACACCAATGTAATTGTAGTACGAAAGGCGTAATAAGATACAACGTTTAACGAAACTTTGAATTTGAGATCTTCATAAGGTAATCTTACAATTCCATCCTTACTCAGTCTATAATAGACCCACTGTCAGAACTTTTTAATAATTTGTGGATTTTGCCTTAATGGGTTTGTCACGATCATTTCGGGTCAACAAGAAGATTTGATGGATATGCGTTTGGGTCTTGAAAATTAACAGATGTGGCTTTTTTTTTTTCCTTAGCCTTCAAAGAAATTTTCTTTATCGTAATGAAACACTAGGTTTCCTCCTTGAACAGCTTGAGAGGCACTTGGAAGTTAGAAGATTGGATCCACTAATGAGTAAAAGTCCCTTCTGTCAAAATATATAGAAAAGAAATTCTCTATCGCTGCATTTTTTTTTTTTTTCCTTTCCCTCCGTCGACACGGAGATGGTACTTAAGAAAAGTTTGTCTCGGCTCGGGGAAATGGGGGATGGATACCATTGGCAGAGTCTCTGTATCATCTTCTCATTAAGAAGCCGAGCAGATTAACGGAAATTTACTCCCGAAATTTCAAAGTAATTCTTGAGTGGGAAAGAAGGGGGGAGGGGTCGGGACGCGGGGGTTGGGGGTGGTGGAAGCTGGATACGAAAGAAAAAGGAGGAGGAGGAGAGGAAAAAAAAATCCCATCTGTGCTTCAGCTGCATAAATTACGAGCTCATTTACCGTGGATCCCATAAATTATTTCCCTTATTAAACCTGTCATATCAGGCGACCCGATGCAGAGTCAGAGCAGTGTCAGACTAATACGACGGGAGTGTGTAATTAGGAAAATACATTTAGTCCCTCTCTCTCTCTCTCTCTCATTCTCTTGATGTCGATGTATCTGCTTCTCCGCCCCCCTCTCTTACAATCGCGTAACCCTTGAATTTCATTGAGTATTCGCGATGGGTAGATGGAAATTTCTTTTTATTTACACCCAACGAAAAAAAAGTGCAGATGGTCCTGACAAAAAAAGGATGAAAATTTCGTCCCAAATTTAATTTTCTTACTTTTTTCGTCCAAATTTAAAATCGATTACTTTCGTTGTTGTTTTCAAGCTGTTGATATATACATATATATATTTTTCGGCTAGATAAAATTCAGATTTTTGACTACAAAAAATTGGCGTATCATTGATAATGAATAGATTGAAGGGAAATTGAGCACCGCCTTATAATCCGTGTGAATTCACGAATTATTTGTACTTCCTGAAAATTAAATTGAATAAAAATCTAATTTTCTTATTTCTCTTGATGTAAATAATTTTTAATAACGAAAGTGATTTCAGCATTTACTGAATAAAGATAAAATTCAAGAGCTTCATTTGGTAGTTTGTGCTTTATTATTGTTATTTCATTTATAGAAAGGTAGAAAGGTTTGTTTTGTTTGTTTATTATGCGCTATTGTTTTTACATATAGTGAATTTTTATGTGCATTTCATGTATTTAGATTGTCCTCTAAATATATTTTTATTATTGGAGAATTCACACAATTCAAGTTGAAATAAACTTTTATTTAATCGTTGGTTGGTTGTTCTGTGCGTCTCCGCTGTGTTGCCGGGAAGCCGACTTGGGCCGTTTTCTTTGTTGGCAATTGTTGAATTATTGAAGGAGTTGCAGGTAATTGTTGAATTGTTTATTGACAATTATTGTATACTTTTTGTTTGTTGAATAATGTTGAATGGTTGAACTACTTTTTCGCAATTGTTGAATAATTGGATTGAATCGTTGAATGGTTGAACTACTTTTTCGCAATTGTTGAATAATTGGATTGAATTGTTGAATGGTTGAACTACTTCTTCGCAATTGTTGAATAACTCAATTGAATTTTCGAATTGTTCACTTCATTGTTAGCAGTTCATGAATTATCACGAATCAGTAATCCCAGTCGTTGGGGCCATTTTCTTCCAAGGAAAAAAGTTATTGTAAGGAAGAAACACTGCGTTCGTTTTCCGTTACCTTGCTGAGGGCGTAGAAGGAAATCACAACTGCCGTGAACTGAAGACCTTTGGTACTTTTGCAATTCAGCTGTGCAGTTTTACTTGCTACAGTTATTTACATTCGAAAGTTCACTTTGGGCTCCCGTTTATCTAAGTTTGCTCATTTCCTGCGGTTGCTTATCGCCAAAACAATTTGCAGTGATAATTTTATTTGAGAGGAAGTCGAGAGCAACGCAAGTATCAATTACATTAATCATTTATTCTGCCTTGCATTCTTAACTACATCTTCATCTGCAATTGGTCAGAAACGAAAAAAAATCCACATGCAGGAGGATGTGTGCGACTTTTGGGAAGGGGGGGAAAAAATGAGATAGAGAGAGCACCTTTTGTTTTGCAACAGACTTGCTTTCAACCGAACGCAATAATTGCAGCGAAGAATCCTAAAGCTCATGTGAGTGTAGCACTATAATTACAGGTTTGGTTGAGTTCACGTCAGGACTTTTGACAGCTGACGTGACAGCAATGCGGCTCTGATCCTACTACTTCCCCTCCCCAACCGCCTTCTTCTCTAGTCTGCCACAATCTCTTCCTCCTGCTCTTCCCCCGGGTTCCGTCCTCCTCCTCCCCCATTTGTACATCCTGAAGAGGTCGATACCGTTTGATTATAGGTTTCTTAGTTAAAAAGTTATTTTTACCTATAGAAACCAAGTCTCTCTGTAAAACGCTGTGTTTTTAAGTTTATTGTGTAAGTTAACCATTGTCACGCTTCAACTTTTAGTCTACTGTAATTATTATAAAAGTACAAATAGTTTCTGAACATTTAAATGACACGTCTTTTTTTTACGTATTCTTTATTTCATTATTATATTTCGAGAATTTCAATTATAAATTTAATTAAACATTATTTTTTAAGAATTAGAAAATTGAATATAGTGAATTTATTCTCACACAGTAAGCTTTAGGTTGAAAGAATTACGGAATGTTAATATTAAACTTTTTATTCAAATTATAAAAAAAGTGTATTGTAACAATCGAAAACCTTTATAAAAGGTAAAATTATTAACAGATTGCTATAAACTTCTATTTTTCTTAAACAAGTATTAGAATTAAAAAAAATATTTTTATTTTTGACAGGATAACGACTTTTCTTCTATAATTTTGCAATTAGAATATGTTTTTATTTATTTACATCTCGTTTTTATTTTATATTGTTATGATTTGCTATCATTGTAATTTTCTTTTAACAACTTCAGAGTTCGCGTGATTTCTTGATTATTCACAAATTTTAAAATGCTGTAACTACAGGATTAAAACTAGAGTTTTAAAAGGTACGACCAAACTGCTGATAAAACTATCAAGGTATTTTTGATCAAAATAAGTGTAATTAACGATATTGATTCTTCAAAAGATATTAAATTACGGACCTGTGTTTTAAATTTGAGTTTATTTTTCTATATGTTTAATTTCTTGATAAATGAAATCCTATTGGAAATTAGAAAAATAAAAGTTTGTATGTCAAAATTTAAAGACTGCTCGTTTATACATAGTATGTAGTTTAGAATTCTTCTAGTACTTCTATTTTTTTGTATTTTATTTCAAAATTAATTTTGATATTAATAAAGATTGCAGTGGAAAAAAAACAACTTCTCATTTAATCTTGAAAATATTCAAAAATGTCGAGTTTAAGAATTAAAAGGATTTAAAAGATTAGCTAGCTAAAGAAACGAGATAAGTCTCTTTCTTGTAAGACCCCCCCGGTAACCGAAAGACGAATTTTTGATTCACGACGACCTTTTCATTCGTGAAACAAATGAAGATGACTAATTCCCGTGGAGCAAAAATATAGTTATCCCGTTGTCATCTCGGGGGATCAAAGGAGCCAATCAAGACACCCCCTACCAATCAGGCGCAGTGCCTCCGGAGTGGCCATTTAGGCCCTGATGAACACCCTCGAATCATTGAGTAATTAATGGCCGGTCCAAATGGAATTCGCATGGCACATCATTTGTTACCTTCCACTTAAGCCTTCGCGAAAGGGTGGGAGCCCGAAAGTGACCCCTCCCGCCCAGCCATCGCGTTTTTGACAGGGTTATCCTTCACCCACGTCCGAAGATACATCTTAATTCCGTCCTCTCTGATATTTATGTGGATGTGTGCGCGTGTTGCTTCCCACCGTCAACAACCACAAGTTCGCCGTTATTATGAATGGTTGCTGTCTCGGTTCTTGTGCCGCTGACACAGGCCAGCCACCGCTTCATGACACCGATACTTGCCGCCCCTAATCTTGAGATCCCCTGTGAGTACGTGTGCATGCTCAAAGATCTCCCGCGTCTTTGCCAACTGAAAGACTTAATCCACCCACATTACCTTTATGAAAAGGCCTTTCGCAGTTCTTACAGACTTAAATGAGTGCTAAAATAAAACAATATTGTCAACTTAAATTTGACGCTTGCAGATTTGATTGAATTCGACACTTTGCTTATGGGTTGGTGAATGTCAAGAAAAATAGAGACCAAATTGACAATATAAAGTAATGATATTTATTAAAATACTTTCCTACTTTACTTTTTATTGAAATTGACTTATTTATTCATTCATGTTTTGTACAAATCCTGATTCACTATAATCAATAATTATTTTTTTTTTTTTTTCATAGCTTGATTTTATATTACTTAATGTTATACGTAACATCACATGACATGTGTTTCTTTATTTTAAAGAGTAACAAACGTTCTCAAAATAATTCTCGCTCAGATAATGGAAATTATAGTATTGTTATAGAATCTAGCAAAATTTGTTAAAATTTCCGATTATCTTGAAATTTAAGATAGACATCGAGCGATTAAAAAAATAAATGCGGTATTGGTGTTTAGGTGACAAAGCGAGCAAACTCCAAACTGTTTGCTCCATTTGTCACCTGACGAAGGGATTCCGAACTTGGATCCCGCAACATGTAGTGATGATTTCTTTTTTAAAATATGTGTTTTTATTAAGTATATTAAGTCCCAATTGTAAATAAAAAAGGAATTGTCGTAGCATAAAACGCATACATCTTGAATTGACGTTTAGGTTAATTCTATTTATTATTTATCTTAAATTATTAAGATTTTTTTCCTCCCTCTTTCATAAATTTCCTAGTTGTTGACACAGCACTCGAGATGGAATTGACCCTCGGACAGGTTTGGAACGTCAACGAATCCACCATAAATCAGACCAAGAATTTCCCCCCTCCTGATGCCTAACTACGCATATGGTTTGCTCCCCGTCTCTGTGGGAGATGGTATCCCTCTCTTCTTCTTCCCCTTGCCTCCACGTTCGTCATCATTGAAGGATTAATTCGCCAATCTCCTCTCCTGCGGGGGCGTATTTACCTATATTTTTTTTTCTTTCTTTTTTCCGACTTTCTGTTCGGTGTCAGTGGGGGAGCCGTCCATCAATTTTAATCAGACAAGGTGCATTGTGATGTGATCAGGGTCGAAAACTGCGATGTTAATCAAACAGCAAAGCTAATATCGAGCTCAATATAAAGTAATTAAGATACCCGGCAGAGCAGCCTAGTCACTCTTTTTTTTTTTTTCTTTTTTTTTTTAGTATTATTTTTATTACTGGAGTTAATTTGATTGACAAGTCTTTACGTACAGTAACTTGATTGAAACATGAAACTACAGTAACATTCTCTTAATATTTCTCAGTTATTTCTCATAATACAATAGTAATTCATTGATTATTATGTTTATATGTTCATCTTTAACATATTTAGTCCTAGAAATCCTTAATATAACAGCACTCCTTTAATTTCCACGATATTTAAGTTCGTAGATATTAATGATGTAATGATAGTATTGTTATTATTGTTATTTATGAAGCATCATTATTATTAATGTATTAAATGTTATCATTATTAATAACAATGCTATTGAATATGATAATTTTCATTTGTTAACTTGAGTACGAAAATGTTTTATTTTAGTTCTTATTTGTAATCCTAAAGAAATGCAGAGAAAGAAGAATAGTTTCTTATCTTCTATAACACCTGAAGAAGTCCTTCGCAAAGAAGAATGAAATATCGTGGAAATTAAAGGAGTGTTGTTACATTAAGGATTTCAATATTAAGGATTATATATTATTGAAGAAATGACAGAAAACAAACAATTATCGTTTTATCTTTTTGTTTGTTATAAACATTAAGTCTACTGATTAGATCTGGCCTCCATAGTTCTTATATTTTAATATCCTTTCCTTTCTATTAATAAGAGACTTAGAAAAAGCTTTTCGGACGTAGTTTTAAGCCAGTGTTGGCTAGTCTTTCTATCTGTGATCGAAATAAATCAAAAACCGTTTATGCTAGAAAGCTATGAGTGATGTATTGAACATTTAGATAAGAAGTTAGAAGACAAAATTCTCTTTATGTATGTCTATTAAATCTCACTGTACCACTTTAATGGTAGATGAATAACAGCGTAAAATCCCTTTTTAAAATTGAGCTTATCATCTTGAAGTGCTTTGATCACAATTAAATAAATAGTCTAGAAAAACTAGAACGAAAATTGTAGGTTTTAGGCTACCACTTGTCGTAACAAAAATGTCTGGATCTTATTCTGCCGATATTCAAATGTTTGCACCTCAACTATTTTCATTCTTTAAGATTACACGTGATGTATTTAAAATAAAATTGCGTCGGTATTAATCAACAATTTTAAAATTTATATATCTTAATTTCCTCTTATTGTTTTTGTTTTCTTTTTTTTTTTAAAAAAAACCCCGAAATAACAATTTTTTTATTACAAATATAGACTTTACAAAATAGTAAATTTAAATTTACTCTTTATCTGTTAGTTCATTGATTAATTTTTAGTATTTTTTAAAATCTGTTCCAATTTCTACACTTAAAGCCGGCCGAGAGAGAGTCTGCGTGTCTAACGCAATCAGCAAGATAACGGAAAAGTTTTGCCAAATAATTTCACAGTTAAACCAGAAACAATTTGATTTGAATCGTAAAAGGACGTTTTTACGACTGCAATTTGAATTGACATTCACTGTAATCAAACGACTCAATTACGAAGCTAGAGGTGTTCAATGAAAGCGATTTTCTGGTTTCGAATATATTTTAACGAGGTCTGCTCACTTTACTGACAAACAGTATAAGATATATTTATAATCTAGAAAATATTTTCTTTTTTTTATTGTTTTTGTTTTCTTTTTTAGTCATTTTCGATATTTTTTTTTGGTTGTTGTTGCTTTTAAACTTTGGGTAATAAAGTATTGAAAGAAATGAGAATCGGTTGTGTCACACAATATGAACGCGGTCATCCATTTGTCGCGCGCGTGTATTTATCGGTAAACACCAATCCAAGCCACAACTAATTACCAGTGCGAGCGGCCCAAGTTCATTCAATTTCCCAATTGCGCTGGCTGGGGCAATCAAGGGGTCCGCCAGGCCAGATGGGAATGCCACATCCAATCGAGGGCTTCGGTCGTGGCTCCACACCGGCTCTGTCAAGTCGACTGTGGCCGGCGATTCATCTCTTCGAACGGTTAAATGACCCTATTGCCGATCCACCCACTCGTTGTACCACCCCCAACCCCTCCACGCCTCTCCCCTCCAATGGGAAACAGTCAACATCCGGTTCCGTAGAAAGCACAGCAGCTAATGTGTCTGTGTCTGCAGAAAACGAGAGATCTATTTAGAAGCTTTCACTCGTGAAGCCTGTGTTAACTTTCTGTTCACAGTCAAAAATCCTCGGGCTGTACACTGAAGTGTTTTCAAGGGAATGTAAAAGAGATTATTCAGAAAGAAACACAGCTCGTGAAAGACCAGTTCACTCAATTCACAAATCCAACCGATTCTGTGGAAATTTTGTCATGCTTACACGAGCTTACCCGTAACAGAGTCGTAAGTTTGTATCTGATATAGATTCATCCACGTATTCAAGATACAAAAGATAAGATGATAAAAAAAAAGGATAATGAGTTTTGTGATTCTTATGTAAAAAGTAACGTCAGAGACGTTGCTTTAAGTTAATACAAGGTAGGGATAGCGATTAGTAAACCAATCACAATGCTTCGCAACGGCTTCTGATACGTCATTTATGTTGAGTTATTGCTTTAATTTCCTTATTATTATAAATGTGATTGCGAATGTAAGAGGCGCAATTGTTGCGATTGTTGTGATTGTTGCTGACCTATATTATACACGTGATTGTTGCGAATGCAAAAGGCGCAATTGTTGCGATTGTTGTGATTGTTATGTTTAATGATAATTTAATGAGATTTTAATGATACTTGTCCATAGGCAGACGGACAAAGCGGGATTATAAATCTTCCTATTGAGAAGCCTAAAAAAAACAACATTTATTATTAATATCTGTTTAGAGTAATAAAATAAAGAAAAATAACATAAGACCAGTTCAAAAAATCCTGAATCTATTTTCTTGTCAATTAGATTGCAGTTTCGAACTGTTTAGTTCTCATCAGAGTTCTCCTTTCAGCTTTCAAATGACAGAAATCAGAAGTGAAATGACTTCACTAAACTTAAAATATCGTAAAAACAAATTAATAATATCTGAAGTCACTTGTGTATTAAAACTTTACAAACTTCGCTTGGTTTTTTAATACACGATTACTTCTTCGAGAATTACGAAAGTAGAGAATCTTAAAGAAATCGGTGGTTGTCTACCAACAATAGTAATAATCAAATGCAGATCTTGTCACTCGTAGGTTTTCAAAGCGAGATGTTGTGTTTTATTCACACCCGCGCGTTCAGTGGCATCGGAGCAAATTATTGATGAGTTTTGTTGGTGCATCTGCTTCTCTCTTTGCAATTTGCGCGCTCTTTTTCGTGACTTGATTGAGTCGAACTCTGCCCAAGCCATTCGCGAAAGAAGATGGGAACATATGGGTTTTGTGCGAACAGTTATTAGATTTATACAGTCAGGCTATTAATGCTCTGAGAATTCAAGAGACAGTTTAGAGATGAAACAGTCTGGCTTGTCAATAGAGGCTTCACTGTTGACGAAACAAATTGAAATCCTCTCAACTTTTACCAATAATAATATCAATAACAAATTCAGATTTATTTTTTAATTTCAGAATTAAATAGAAGTAACCAAATAGAAGAAAAACACGAACAAAGACAATTTATCTACGCAATTCTAAAATACAATGTAGACAACGAAATGATAATATTTATTTATTTGCTGCACACTATGGATGTTTTGTACTGCGTTACCGGTTTATTAAAAGTCTTTCAAATTTGATTTGTTTCTTCTCCTTGATTTCAACTCGGTCGTTACGAGAGTGTTGACTTGTCGTGGTTAGCATCTGGATTTGTAGTTGCGACGAAAAACGCTCCTAACTTGCTACACAGAAGAAAACGAAATTTTTCCTCTTAATTCAACATCTTAATTCCTCTTAATTTATTGTTATAATGGAAGTTCGAAATGGATCATTTTTATTAAAATATACGAAGATTAAAAATGCTTCCAATATGAGTTTCATTATTTTATACCGTAAGCTTAAATTATATTTTCGATTGAAAGGTTTATAAGTGTTTTTTATAGAAAAACTTCATTGTATCTACTAAATGTTGTAATTTTAAGATTATCACGTGATCGTTTTTGACCTAAGATAACGTTATTGTAAGATCTGCTAAGTTTTATGAAATATTGTACTTTTCAAAGAATGTGTTTTGGATACATTGCCTTGCGGTTGAGGATGAAGAAAATTGCTCCGAAAACACAACTGGAAAAATAAAAGAAAAATTTTTAGAACATTTTGTTTAAAAGAAAACTACTTTGAATTGGATCCAAGGAGGTTTTTTTTTGATATTTTTAAGACTGAAGTCTGCTTTATTTAAGAAGTCTCAGCAGTTCCTCTTCGGATTTTTTTGTCTATTTGTCCTTTGACATTTTTAGTCTTTATTGCTGTTTCGTTTCGTAAATAAGCCATAAAAATAGTCAACTAATAAAAGAGCATTTGGAAAATTAATATGTCACATTTGGTAGTGTTAAGCAAATGGTAATAGTAAACCGTTAATAATAAAAATGGTTAACTGTACTAGGAAGAAGTAAAATAAATAAATAATAAAAAAAAAATCTTTGCCGTTTCTTCGAGAAGATACAGAGATCTTTGTATTATTTCCTTTTCTCTTTCTTCCTTTCTCTTTTTTTTTTTTTATCCCATTCTCGTTTTTTCTTCTTCCTCTTTTTTTTCCCTTCTCTATGCCAAGTGATCGCCTTCTTCGCCCCCCATTAAGGGCCAATGAATCGAGGAAGAGTGTCGTTTCGTATTCGTTGGGTGCATTGGCGCGTCGCTCGCACTCAGGGTGACGGCACCTCGGCGGCACAATCAGGTCCGACAGCTCCCAGCAGTTGCACCGTGATCAATGGCGAAAGAGAGCAGACAGAGGCAGCACTCCCCAGGTGAAGACGCTTCCATCACTCACAATTCCCAAGATATAATGAATTCTTCACTCTTGTCAATTAAGGAGAGAGCGTCTTGAAGAAAGATATTGGTGTTATCCATAAAAACAGACCCGTTCCCCATCTTTTGGCTCATAGCACTCGGGCAGCAAGTGTTTCCATACAACACATCGACTCTGGGGTAACCTTTATTATCAAACTATTAACACGAAGAGAAAACATTGCACAGGATATAGGAATTGCAATTTACAGATTCAACAACAACAACAACAATAATAATAATTATACAATTCTAGTAAAAAACAAGTGAATACAATTTTGTTTCTAAAGCAAAAATTTAAGGGCGACCCATAATAATATATTATTAAAAATAATAATAAAAAAAGGAAGTACAATAACATAAGGAAAAATAAAAAAATATAGGAAAAAAATAAAAAAAAAACTTTAGGAAAATAAGGAAAAAAAAAGAAAGATATACGGGTTTGAACCGATAACCTTCAGTATATGAATTCGAAATCTTAACCATCAATCTACAGCTGAAAATTGATATGAGATGGTTGCATTTTTAACATTTGATCTAATAGCGGAAATCCAATGAAAATGCCAAATATCTGGAACTTCGGGGGGGGGGGGGTGGCCCCTGAAAATACCCTATTCCTATGTTGTTTGGCCTCTGCGCACGATGGTGAAGTCCGTTTGTCAATCCGACCTTCCGTTCGGGAATTATTAGGGGTGGACAGATACGGACGGACAGGACAAACGTAATAGCTACCGATTTTTGGTCGCTATCACAGTAGCTCCCAAATGGGTCACTAATAAGGCCTTAATGGTTGACCAATACGTTTTATAAACCAGAAAATGTTAAGTTCTTATTTTGAAGAAAAACAATAAAAACATTAAATAACTAAATACTGTAATAAAAGAAGATGATGACATGAAATTGGAACAAAAACAATTGACGAACCTAGTTTTATATTTTCAATCATTGCTTCAAACTATCTTTAGTCAAAGTGTCCTTATAATAATCAGTCTTGTTTCTCTATCTTTTATCTGATAAAGGACTTCGGTTATTGGGTCCGGGTTGTGTTTTTCCGAGAGATTGTAGTTTAATATTGTTTCTGTAGTCCCACAGTTGATACTAAAAAATTAAATGATTAAAAAAACAATTCTTAAGTTTAGACCACAAATAATTCCCCAGTGTATGGGTGAATATTAAACGGGATGAGATATTCAGAATAAAGTTAATCTGTTTTTACTCTTTCATCACGGTTTTACTTTTTCTCTTCCGTTGCTTGCTGTTGAGTTCCACAGTGAATTCCAAAGTCTTCTTTCCTTTCTTTTCTCTTTTCTGAAAATGAATGGTTATGTTGTGGGTAGACCAAGCATCCGTCAACTATTATCTTGTCGCCGAATGGCGTCCACCCTCCTGTTTCCCGATGAAACAAATCCCCGGGGATTCCAACAGGATCAACAGGAGCCTCTCGAGGATAATATTCTCTTCGTCCTTCACTTTCAATCATTCTTTCTTGATTTTTTTTTTTTTATACCTAACCCTTCCTCCCGTACTCTTCTTCCTGTAATTTTCCCTTTTTTGTTTTGTTTCGTTTCCGTTTTCCATTTCCTACTGCTCTGTCGTAATTTAGATCACGTGTAACCTATTGATATATTTGTAGTAATTCTAATTTCTCTTTAGTGTTGCAACCCAAAATAATTATTGAGCGCTTTTGTGACAGAATTATTTTTGTAGTGTGTCTACTGTATTTATGTAATCTTAATATATAAAAATGAATGTTTCTTTGTTTGTTTGTCCCGTAAGCGTTCCTACACCATTCATCAGATTGCGATGAAACTTTGGTGAGTTGTTGTGCGCACGCCCGCGAAGGTTTCTGAAATAGTAGAACCATTTTACAATATCTGCTGCGCGAGGCGTTTCAACAAATGAGTGTATTTCCGGTTTCAACGTTTGCAGTTTCCGGTGCGACTCGCTTTGCAATGAACATCAACAAAACACAGAGACAACACATGGATAGCGTACGTGGCCTGCTCACGCGTCGGAAAACCTTCTGATTTATTCGTGTATGCATCAGATGGAAAAACAAAAAATATTGTGTACGGTATCCAAAAGTATTGCAATAAACAGAATTAAAACATAAACACTTTCTTTCTTTGAGTGGCATTGCAACGCATGCCGGGTACAGCTAGTAAACAATACTTCCAAGTTGAAAGTCTGAGTTTTAGACTATTTTCCTACGCAAGTGAGGCTTAAAAAAAAACAACGTGTTCCTAATAACTTCTGAATCAAGAAATGAATCTTTCTAAAACTTAGGATGCATATATCTATGAATAAAAAGACGATCTATTTATTTTTCAAAATTTATCTATTTGGGATCCTTCGAGAAACTTACCAAAAAAAATTTGTGAAGTTAGGCCAAAAAATTGCCATAGAAAAGCAAAGCAATGAATTCCTCGCGATGTTTAAACAATGCATAGTAATGCAATTAGTAATTCCACTAATTTGCTCGTGCATTAATCAGATTACAATTAATTTTTCAGAAAAAAAATTAAACTAATGTTTGTATTCGACAGATTTATAAACAAGACTTTTCTTTACAATTTTAGAGGAAAAAAAAAACCAATAGAAAATAAACAATAAAGCATGTTGGCTTTAAGCTCTTTCAGGAGCTTTGTATTATTATTTTTTTCCTTGTATAAGTACTGTATTTGGCGATGATAATACAGTTTCATTCTAAAATTGTAAATCATTGGTATTTGGACTCTGCCAATTCGACATGGATGCTAATCGATCATCACAGAAATCAAAGTTGTCTTGATGCCCTCTGTAATAAATCCTTATTAGCGTAAAATATTGCTTGGCATTACAAGATTAGCTCATATGTTTCTGAATCTATTTTCTTGCGATCTTTTACAAAGACAAGTAGGTAACCTAAAGGCTTAATTGCGAAATGAAAGCTTAAAAAAAAAAAAAAAAAAAAGCATACAATTTTGAGCGCGTGGCTTTGGAAATATAGGTCGGAGGGGTGAGCCAGGTGCTACATAACGAGATTGACAGGTAGGAAGCTCAATTATTTCAACGTTTTTTTGTTTTGTATTTTTTTCTGCCCCTCCTGGCATTTCTCCGTATTTTTTCCCCTCTCTCTTACCGTTCTATACAATTCCGTTTTTTCCACCTGGTATGTTTGGTAACACAAACATTTTTTCGCAGAACTTTTGTTTCTTTTTTCATTAAAAAAATTAGCAGTACATTTATAAGGTAATAAAAGCGACAGTAAATTGTTATATAGTGATTGTTTTCTGTAACAATAGCTTTTTTTTGTTTTTTAAAGAAAATAAAAAGAAACAAATCTAGAGGTCCATCCATCGAAGTATGCAACTCACCTTTCCTAATTTTCTTGCCTTTTTTTGATTTAACTCTTTGGTATATTAATTTGGGAAGCCAGTGAATTTTTATGTTGCATTTAGGGCCATAATTGACAGATGATCATTGTCTTATTCACTGACATGTGACGTCATTTTAGCGCTTTATCATCGGAAGTCATTAATTCCCGCTTTAAATAAGAGATAGCCCATTGGTACAAGTTAAAAGTTTGGAATAACAATAGGCTGACCAAAACGAAAGTATTTCAACACTATCTCTTTTTGTTATTAATTTTCTTAAGATGAAAACATTCACAATTGTACTTAGGTTTTTGCATCAGCAGATGTCTGTACAGCGAAGTACACCTTCAGAAATGAGTAACATTGATTGTTTTTTTGCTTTTCCTTATTGTTTTTCTGTTTGCCTGTTGAGAATTCTTTTATCTTTGTGCCAGTGTCAAAACAGGACGTCCACGATGTTTGTCTTGTTCGGTTCACCCTATCTCCTCTACCGATCTCAGTACAGTTGTCTCTCTTTATCTGAATTCCATTGGAAGGTAGAAGAAAGATTTTTTACGTAAGATTAAAACGACTACAGTAAATGTAGTTTATTTTAAAAAACAAAAATAACCTTAAAAGTTCTTCATATTTAAAAGAAGGTATTATGAATCATCCTACATAGGCTGTGTGTTTTCTGAGCGATGTTTTTCACCTTGATCTTGGAGCCGTTGGAGGGACAGCGACCTTGAAATTCTGCGTTAACGAACGCGAATATCTCAGTTGTCGTTTGATGAAGGGTGGGTGGATTCATCGTTTATGATCGTTTGTCTTTTCCTTCCCCTCTTTCGCGCGCTTAACTTGAGCCCGTCCACGAAAATACCTGGCATTTTTTTCTTCTTCTCAGGACTTGAAAAACAGGTGTATTTACGAGAGAATGTCACCGGGTGCCTCAGCCTTCTCCCTCCCCCCATCCACATAATTATTACCCTCACCAAACGACACCTTCTTCTCATCATCCCTCTCCTGTTTAGAACCCCAAGGTGCGTCTCCATTTTCCCCCCTTCCTACCCACCTCTTTCGAAAAGGGAGGGGGTCCATCTGAAAACAACCATAACGATCCCAATTACCCATCATTGTCCCTGTCCCTTTTTATAGGTTCGTGGACCCTACCCACAACCCATTTACCCCCATTGGTCTTGCGCTTGTATCCCAGAGGCATTCCGTAGGGATACAATGGTTTTATGGTCACAACTGCTCTTTATAGACATTTTAAAGCCCTCAGAGGGTTCATCTTTGGCCCTCCTGGAAAACACAGTTCCTAGTTCTTCACGTAGTTTGCTACGAAGACTTTTCTTTTTACAAGTTCTCTCATATTCTGCCAACGACACTTTGTAACTATCTTTAATATACCCTTTATACTCAACTTTGTTATTTATAGTCATTCTGACATAGCCATTTATCTAGAGCTCTTCTGAAGGTTTTGTATCAGAGAAACGAACAACAAATGCGAAATATTTCATTCAATGATATGAAATTACCTTCTTTTTTGTGTGTGTGTCTTTTTTTTAATATAAGATAAACTTATATTATGCTTGTTATAAACTTAATACATAATCAAAGCAAGGAGAGCATCTTCCCAATTAAAAATGTTTTTAAGAAAGTGGACATATACATACATACATACATACATATATACATACATATATACATACATACATACATACATATATATATATATATACATATACACACATAAAGAATTACGTTTTCTCCAACTATGACGAAGTCTGTAATTCAAGTCGAGTTTGAATAAGGGTTTGGAAACGTATCAGAAATAGATGTGTTTCCAATGTATACACGTTATAGAAGGCCTGTACTAAATGTAAAAATGGTTACACTGAGAATGTAATTATTAAGAGGAAATTGTTTTATACATGAAGTGTAGAATAACATTTGAAAAAAAGATGAAATATATTCTTTATTAAGTTTTCTATTAAAAAATGGTGTTAATGCTAATAATTTGGAAACTGGAAAACGAAATAAAAGCACAGATTCGTTTGCTTCCACGCCTTGAGTCATCATCAATGGCAATCTGGGACAACTGTTTCGTTCTTAATAGGACTCATCAGCCAGATTTAGTCTCGATGATCAAGCTCAGAACGTCTGAAAGCCTATGGATGTATATTCCGACGCTCTCGGAAGTGGGACCTCGTAAAAGCAAACAACAATAGAAAAATCGTTGTGACCAGCACAGCATAATTAACTTAGCCCACTAAGCGCTGACCACAAAAGGCATTTAATAAAAGAATAAACCAAACGCGTAGGCGTAAAAGTAATATGCAAGAAGGTTTAACATGCCTTACATGTAACGATACAACGAATTCGTTTTTCCGTTTCCCATGTTATATTTAATGCACGGTAAACCTTCTTACATACAATTCTAATAATTGGATAGAGAGATTAAAGAAGGATATTTAGAAATAGAAGACAAATAACATTTAATATTTTTATATGATAAGTTAGAATTTGCAGGCAGTTGATTTTCACAACTGAGAGTATTTAAAAAAAAGAAGAAAGAGAGAGAGAGGATGAAGTATAGGCTGACGATCATTATACCAGATCGAACTAGAAGGTCATGGCCTTATCTTATCTCGTGCTTCGTCTCAGGGAAGGGGGAAAAAAAAAAACTGGAGTGGGATGGCGTGAATCTTGATAATTGAATTTTCACCAAAACCGTCTGGTTTCTTCCAAAAGAATTATCACCCCGTGGCTTAAATCCGATTAATATTCGTTGATATTGTTATAAGTTTCCCCACCGTCGACTTCGGAATTTCAACGATTAACAGAACATTACACAGTTTCACAGAAGGATTCTCCCTCGCGAGGGGGTTTTTATTTTTTTTTTTTTATTAATGGTAATTTCGAAATTACGCGTAAGATCCAAATCGAACAGAGGAAAAAGAATAAAGTTATTCGAAGAGTGAATGGAAGTTAAGATAAAAGTACGGGGTTGATTTATAGATAAATATTAACTTTTTTTTTCTTACCTAAATCTTTTTTGTTTTTCCTCTTGTAAATTATTCGTGTAAGATTTTTAACAGGCAAAAGTTATATGAAAATTTAATGTGAAAATTTTTCATTTCAGCAAACTAAACTTTTGAAGATATACTAGTTGCCATCTAACAATGTTAAGAATACTTCGTGATTTATTTATTTGTTTATTTTTTTTTATTTATTTATTGTTATTCTATGTTATCATAACATAGTATTTCTTTCATTGTAAATTCACAAATCCACGATATTTCCTATCGCTTTATTTACATTGTAGATAAATTTAATTTTAAATTAAATTAATTAACGTGTGTAAATTGAATTATTGAAGAATTTTAGGCCACCACACATCACAACTAAAAATTTATATACAATTAAAATACACGAGTACTTTCTGAATGGTCTACGTTCCTTTGTCAAGTGGTCGGTATACAACAAGTTTCAGAATACAAGGTCTAAAAAATCCGATTTTAAATTTAATTTAGAAATATAAATAATTTAAATGCTGTAATTCCTGGTCTAATAAAGATCATCTAATGGAAAAGACCATTTTTATACACTTTTTACACAAAGTAAATAGACTGATGTATTATAATTTATGTATCAGTCTATTTATTTAGTTTATTTATTTTTAAGTCACTTATGAAAAAAAATATTAAAAAAAAATACGACAAGTGTTTCACTGTACAATGAAAAAAAAAAAAGCTTGGAAATTGAACTTAAGAGGGAAAAAGAAAATTAAACATAAACGAACTGAGTTTATCTAGAATCGATGTTAACACTTCTAAAATACTTTTAAAACGACAGATTTGTATGAATATCCTGTTTATTTATTGATAAGAAAAGAATAAAATAAATAACTGATTTTCTTACTTTATTACTATGTTTGAAGCAGTAAAAATGTATTAAATGTACTTACCTATCTTTATTTTTGTTTGTTTTTTCATTCTTCTTTTTGTTACGTTGGTTCTTGTTTAAGATTTGCCGACCCATTGTGTGTGAAGAGTCTTTGCATTCAAGCATCTCATCTGTTTGTATGTTTTTTGCTTTGTCATATTTATTTACAATTCATGATCCCCGTCCCCAGGAGTGCCAGGCAAGTGGGTGTCTGTGTTATCTCCTCATTAGGCCCGTCCTCCTCGTTCACTTATGAATATATTACGCTTTGTCACACTTGTCCCTTCCCTTCTGGTCAAATATGACCGCCCCCTTTTTTTTTTTTTGTTGAGTATGTGAAGGGGTTGCCGTAAGGTCAAGCCTCAAACTGCAGGTAGTGTTTACCTTGACACGCGGACCTGAATACCTTTGCAGTGTCACTTGATCCTTATTATTGCTAATCGGTTTTATTATTATTATTTTTTTTTCTCCTCTTGCGGGAGTTGAAGTATGGAATGTCGTACTCGCAACCACCCCTCTCTACTCTTTGTTGCGTTTCACTTATCACCTCGTAGGGGTGTCCTCTAAAAACAAGAAGTCCTTGTCCATCCGCAGGGTTCAAACCGTTTGAGGGGTCGGGGGAGGAGCAGCTCGTCCCCTACCTCCCCACGACTGCATAAAGTCAGAAAGAAAAAAAAAAAA
>JAFIDM010000006.1:35423931-35448921 GCA_023159025.1 Thereuonema tuberculata | reverse complement strand
CGTAAAAACAGTGGTAGACTCTCCAGCAAATACGATATCCCTATTAAAAGAAAAAAAGGCAAGGGTTGAGAATTTTTTTACATTAAAGAACGAGTTGTCACTTCTATCCTACGCAATTGTAGCCTTTTCTCAATATTTGACCGTGTCTGTTATTGTCTTCAAATAGGTCCTTCCCACCCTCATTTCCTACCCTTTCCGACTTAAAGTTTATGATCTTGTATTACTTTCCGATTGTGTCGTCGTCAGCATGTTCGTTCGGTGGGAGACGTCTTTTTTCTTTCCCACCCTCTCCTCTTCTGAAGACATAAACATCTTCATCTTTTATCCAAAGGAGAAGAAAACCTTATGCTCACTATTAAATTATGTCTACTAGTTTACATACGTCTTATTATTTACGAATTTCACAAAATTTGAAGAAGTTTTTACTCTTCAGTGTCTCGTAGACAGTAGCACCGCTCTCAACAATATAGTGTAAAACTCTACAATATCCAAATATTTCACTTATCTTCACATCCTGATTTCTAAAAATAAATTTACATGTAAATAACGTTAAAAACTTTTTAAAGACCCTCAATTCATTGTTTTTTTCTTTATTTTTATATTTATATTTTTTAAATTTTCAGACGTTTTTATTATTTCCAAACTTAATTAATAACCAGAAGGTTTAGTATTTAATATTTGCACCATTATCTTAAAAATTCGATTTAATGATTTCTTTTAAATTAAATTGATAAATAAATACACCTTTCTTTCTTTTGTTGCAATGAAAATTGTAAACAAAGAGTGAATTTTATTTATTTTAAAAAGAAAAAGAAACCCAAATAGAATTTTTGGGTAACGTAGAGTAATATTTATTGATTTATTTATTTTTCTACATGAGTGAGCTTTATTAATGCTTTCTGTCAGTTTTCCAGTTCTGATTCTTCCAAGAAAATATACTGGAAATCTAGAGGTCATCCATTGCTTTCTAAAAAAAATGCTTGTTTGTTGATGTAATTATACCATTAGAATATTTATACGCCGCCATGTTGCCGTGTAGATGCGGGAATCCTCTTTTTATTGCTCCTCTCAAATTGAAAATGGCCGTCTTTATTGCAGAACGATGGAAGTCGATCTATCTTAAGTTTTTTTTTCCATCTTCTTCTTCTCTTTGTCTCCCACTGTTTGATATCCGAATTTTTGAATCACTCCGTTTCTCCACCCCAGCGATTTCGGAGATTGACGGCGAAGTCGCCCAAGCCCTTGTCAACGCCAGCTCCAACGTATCCTTCTCTTCAACCGGACAATGTCTGAATGCGCCTAGATATTGCAAAATGTAGGCGCTTCAGTTTTTTGACATTTATTCTCAATTAAAATTGCACAAAACTGTAGATTCAGACCAGACTCCGTGGTTCCGAGAGTGCCTGTGTTGGTCATGAGTACGCAAGACGACAACTGACAAAGGGATTCTGTCATATCGTGTGAGACTGGCGTTTGAGCGTAGGCGTGTGTGGTATGTGTGTGTGTATTATTTATCTGCTCCCAACTTCGGGTTGCAAGAGTCACTTTATATACATATCGTGTCACATGTCGTGATGGTGGACTGTATATCTTTTTCAGCTCAGATATTTCATGAGATATTTACAACATTCGCTAAAGCCACAGATGTATGGTCAGCGGCTACTGAAATTAAGTACTTGTGGCAATAAATGTACACTTCTCATTTTTCTTTCTTTATAGTTTAATTTGAATTACAATGCTTGGTGTTTTATCTACACAAGCAAACTGAGTTTTATTTTTACAATGAACTTTGTTCGTGAATGTTTGTTTCTTTTTGAGGTTTGTGTTTGTCGGTGAATTAATTGTTTTTTTCCCTTTTATGATGAACAACAATATTTTAATTGTGAGATGCAGATTTTAAATTCAATTTTTTTAACAGAATTTTAAATTATGAAGTTCTGTGATATTTACGTAGAATATTGAAAAACGAAATCTACGTTTTAAGAAATGTAACCCAAATTTAAATTTAAAACAACCTAAACTTCAAGTAAACTTATAAATAAGCGAATAATATTGAGTAATTATTGATTGACTAAATACACATTTAATGCATTACGAAAATACATTGAGGCCGACGGAATGCTGACACAGGAATTTCCTCACTAATATTTTTTTAGAGAGTTTTTTTATTGTGTAGTTTTTCTTAGGAGGCTCCTCTGCGATTCGGACGATTACTTCCTAACTTATTTCCATAGAATCTCTCTTATTTTTTCCTGTAAACTGTTTTTAAATGTTGAAAATACATCCATTGATTACGTAAAAATATGCATACAATACAGAAAGATCTCATTGAAAGATGAGGTTTTGTATTCACAAGTAACCTACCAGTACAGCTGTTTCATGCTGAGTGCCACTCATCAGTTAGATCTTAATAACTAATCGCAAAAATTACTTTCTTATTATTTTGATTACCCGAACTGAGCCTTTCATGGTTGTAATATTTTATATAATACGAGTACTGAAATTGTAATTGCCCCTTTAAAAACTATTTCTTATAGCTTTGAAGTTTAGAATATAAAATATGTAAATATATGACTATCACCATTCCTGTCTCATTTCATCAAGTTTATCGTGAGTTTCTGGCAAGCAGACCTATTTATTTTAATTTTTAAGGGTCACAGATTAAGACTATCAGAATGGTAGGCAAATTTATATTGGAAATAGGATTTACCAGCGTGTAATTATTCAGGATTATCAAATCAAACTCAATCCAGTTCTTTAATTAAAACCTAATTTGAATATTGAATTGGAAAGTCCTCATTTGAAATAAGCAAGGGATCTATTATTTAATAAATATATTCTATACAGCTTTGTGTTTAGGTTTTTCTTCCACTTGGTAGAGAACGAGGAGCATTGAGGAGTGGGTGAATGAAAGAGATTTCTTTTTTTTTTTCAATTTCTTTAGTTAATTTAGAGAAAGCTACAAAAAAATCATAAAATCATATTATCTTGAATACCATCTTTTATTAAAATACAGCAACGTAAAAAAAAAAAGAAGATAATATAGTAATCTGAAGTGGATTTATGAGCTTTATGTAATATAGAGTGATATAGAGTGGTTTTTTTTTTTTTTTTTTTTTACTTTTATTTGACTGAAAATATTTCGATGGCCTATTACCGATCTTCATCAGGTCTACAATGCCGTTTTGTTTGTCTTTTTAAATTTAAACAAAAAAAATTTAATTTCACTATTTGATGTATATTCCATAATATTTTAACATTTTACAATTAAATATTCTTAAAAATTACATCCTGAACAACCAATATATTCAATCACATTTGTTATACAGATTACAATTAAATGTTTTCAATAACAATTAAGATTACATTTTAGATTTTCTTAGTAACAATTTCTCAATTGAAACCTTTTTTTTAAATTTTTCTTGAATAAATGAATTGAGTATTAATTAATGTGAATACCTTTGTTTCTATTCATGCAAGTAACACTGTTTATTACTAATGCCTCCATTATGTATCGTTCTTTTACATCTTTTAGTTTATACAGAATGTTCATTAATGGATCTGGGTTATGGTTGTTAATAATGCAGTGTGTAAAGGCTTTTTTATGGTTTTTGTTTTGTTTGTGTGTATGTGTGGAGATAGAGGTGGTTATCTGAGGTTTATGTATAGTTACTTCTAGCAATTACATTATAATACAATACTTTAGAATAGAATTACTTGAAACCAGTTTTGAATTGTAGTATTTATATCCCTTCTCTGTAATTCTGTTAACGAAACACACTTTTTTTTATCTGAATCCACGTCAAAATTTTAGGGGGGGGGGGGGCTTCTGCTATTAATATTAATTTAGTTAATTAATGGATTTTCGGTAAGAAAAGCACATTAAAAAATACCCTTTAAAACTTAATATTTTTAAGTTTTTTTATTTAGTTAAGTATTTTTTAAAATAAATATATAAATTCAGTGAAATTAATTAATGTTACTCCCATCTTTGAAAAATTATTAGAAATACTTGTAACGGGTTTATTTGACATTAAGTAGGTCTAATCACGAGAATCACATTCAATGAAAATAAACGAATAAATATAAAAATAATGTATTCTCTCTTTCACTTTTTTTTTTTTTTTTTTTTCTCCGTTTAATTTGCCTGACAAGTAATTGCGTCGCTCGCTTGGTGTCGCTGCTGTAATGACAGCCATCTTTGATAGGTAGTGTGTGAGTGACAGTTGGGGCAGTGCTCCCACTGTAAAATCATCATCATAAAACTGGTCCTCTGGTGAACAGCTATCCAGAGGGGGTGGAAGGAAAAAAAAAAAAATGGGTTCCTATCTGGCTTTTGGCTGTCAGTCACAGAGTGCGAAGAGCTCGGCTTCGTTGTCATAAAACCAAAAAGGTTCATAACCTCATTAAAAGCAATTAAGAACATAGTAAAACGATGAATTCTCTCTCGGCGCTTGCACTCAAGGAGTTGCAACTATTTTTTTTTTTTAATGGCTTATTATTTCAATGTTTTTGCTTTCAAATATTTTACTTTTTTATTTTGCTAATTACGAATTTGCAAAGAAATCTGCTAAATAAAATCAAAAAGTACTTATTCGATATTTAAAATAGACCCTAATTAATTAACGATATTGTTTTATATTCAAAGTGACATGTATTAAAATATAATAAATTCAATTTCAAAAATGTTGAATTTTTTAATGATATAATATATGTGATACAATTTAAGGCAAAAAAAATTTGTAATAATCAAATTATAATTTCAAAAAATAAGAAAGAAATGAATCACATTTCTACAGCCAGAATATACCTGTGCTTCGTTTGAGAGCAAGAGAAGACTATTCGCCGATTATTTATTATATTATCCTATTAATATTACTATTTATCCTAATAATTTAATAATTAATTACCTATACTATTCATCCTTTAATTTACGTATATATTTTTTGTAAATATCGTGATAATGGTACATCAACGGAAATGTATATACTAATTTTAATTTTAGCTGACGAACCCCGACAAGGAACATGTTCCTTAAATAAGGGTGAAAAAATTTTAAACTAAATATTAAAAACTTGATAAGGGAGTCCGGAAAATGGGACTCCGAAACGTCGTTTTTTAATTATGCTCTCTGTTCAAGCAAAGAAAAGCAAGTGCAATTTTAGTTGGCAAATTATGTAATTTTAATTTTCTTTCCACTCCTGTCCAAAATATTTTAGCATTCGCTTGTGCTCTTTAGAAATGAACCTAAATCCGTACATTTAGCCATTCCTAAACGCTAGCAGTGTCATTTTCGGACTCTTTTATCAGTGAAAATAGTTTAGTACGATTACGAAGCCCAGGGAAGGGTTAGATTGACTGAGGGAAGAATTTTCCGTTCTCGAAATTTATTATCTTACAATTATTGGAATTCCGCCGAGGAAAACCGAAAAAAATGGAAAGAATTCTTTAGATAAAAATGAAAACGAATGGGGTTATTTATTGTATATTATAGGAAATTATCTGTATGTAATTTTGTTACAGGATAGACGTACATTATTTACATGGCGAAAATGCAATTAGTGTCAAAAGGCCCATCATTGTGCATTAGCTCATTGATTAAAAATGGTTGCCGTTGTTTAATGGAATTTTATCATTTAATGGGAAGACATTATAACCACAAAGCGATGTTATGCAGTTGGTTAACGGATAATGAGCAAAGATAGACTCCAATAACAACCCCTTTTTTGAAACTGCTTATCTATGTTTTGCAGATTGTTAATATTATTTCTTTTTTTTGAAAAGTATAAAAGAATGATCTTTTGTTCAGATGCAGAAGTATATCTCTTTCTCGACCCCCACCCCCATCCAATCACCAACTGAATTGGAATTCATTTTTTAAATCCCTAATCTGTACGATGTAAATTTGATCAATTTGATGTTTAGAGTAAAACCACCGATTATCAGGAGCTCAGTTGTCTGTAGGGGTCGGATTATCCATAAAATTTTATTTAGTTCATACAAATTTCAGTTGTTTTTTTTTTTATTTTAAATTCTCTATGTTTAAACAAACAAACAAACCCACTAAATAAGTTTAAAAAAATATATTTTTGTATTTACATACAACAAGAATGTTTATCTTATGTTTTTATAGGTTTGTTTATTGTGTATTTTAACCTAATAAAACATTATTGTATAATCTGTGTTTTCAGTTATCCGGGATCTGTAACAGTGTCCGCATTTACCACGGATAATTGATGTTCTACTGTGTAAATATTTATGTAATTTGCTTGTTCTATCACGACAAAAATGTAGTCCATGCACCAGATTGATTTTAAAACATTTAATTTACAAATTAAAATACACTACTAGTTTGAACTCCGAGAAGAAGCTTTTTCAAGTAATTTAGGTTATAATAAATGGGCTATATTTTTGTTGTGAAATGATCAGTGCAGGTAAAATCAGGCTAATTGCTTGTTCTGTATCGTGTAAATTTTATTGAAATATCTTCTATTCCAAAAAATGTAAGAATGTAACCTGTAAACATATATAATGGCATACTTTTCCATGAAAAACGTAGCTTTTTTTGAATAATTAAGTGAAATCCTTTTGTAGATAAGTGCTCAAATTAAAGGCATAAGAATGTGAATGTGAATTAAAGTAGCATTACGGCTACTATATTTTTATTGGGCTTCGTAAATTGACGGTATCGTTGGGTTTTCGAGAAATCTGGTTTTTGAGTTGGTTTTTAAGAAATTGCACATTTCTGTCCGAAATTCTTACGAATAACAACAGTTCTCTTTACAAGATGCTCCTCTTTATCTTACTTTTCGCGTAGAATCGTTTTCTTTCTCAGCATCTTCTTGTTCTTTTTCTTCTTAGAAATAATTATTCCAAGTTTTAAGTTTTCCCAGTCTCTCCTTTCTTATTTTATCATCTTTTTTTTTTTTTTCCCCTCGCAGGAAAAATTAATTAAGTATCTTGATAAATTGCGCTGCTGACAGCGGAAATAAAAATTCATCTTCAAAAAATATTTTTCCAAGGAGTGGATTCCCCTAGAACTTAATCCCATCCATCCATCTTTTCACTAAGAACATTGTGCAATTCCAACACGGGAAACTGAAAAACCCCCCAGAAAACTGTTTAGGGAAAGAAAAAAAAGATGAGACAAGGGCCCCAGCCCCGGTATGTTTTCAGTTCGTGAATGGCATTTACAAAGGTGGTATTTGGTGGAGGGAAGTTGGTGTTAACGTAGCATATATTGTAGTTTTGGTATTGAAATCATTACCTTACCATTATCTTACACAAACGTTGACACCGCGTGCTATTTCTACAAGCTGTGATTTAGTTGTTATATTTCGTAAAAGGCGCCATTTTAAAATCCCGTTCATTTCAGCATTGATTTGTTACATGATTTTAAATGATTTCGAAGTTCTTAAATAAAGCCAACACACAAGTCTAAATAAAATTAAGTTAAAAGTTAAAAAACATAAATATTTACAATTAAAACAAACTAGTTTCGGCCCCGTTAACGGGTCATCATCAGTGAATGATGACCCGTTCACTGATGATGACCCGTTAACGGGGAGAAACTAGTTTGTTTTAATTGTAAATATTTATGTGTTTTAACTTTTAACTTAATTTTATTTAGACTTGTGTGTTGGCTTTATTTAAGAACTTCAAAAAATTTTAACACACCTAAAAAACTTTTTTAAATGATTTCTTTACACGAAAAGTCTTATTGGTTATTTATTTATTTATTTATTTATTTTTTTATTTATTTTTCGCTTTTTTGTGGGATTCATTTTAAATCGAAATACGTACATGCGCCCGTCCCTCCGTCTGTGAGAAAGATAACTCTGAAACTATTTATCCTACAAACCTGAAATTTTAAAGGTAGGTTTGTGTTCTACTAACGTTGATCCCTAATAATTTTCGTAACTCATTGTGAAAGAAATTGAACCCAAAGGGACCGAAAACTGCCAATACTTATAAAGCGCTATTTACTCATAAAGCAGAGAGCAAATAAATATATAGAAATTATGAAAATTTCGCATTACTGTTCTTGAATAAAACTATGTTTGCTCTTAAAAAAAAATACTGTTAAGCGCTAGAAAATAAATAAAAACGTTAAAGATAAAGAATTCAAAAGATTGTGATTTCAAATTGCGTTGGTCAGTCCCTGAATTTCACTCCCGATTTCTCTTCCCTCCCTTTGACCGCTCCTGAGGGGGATTAAAGTTTTCAATCGATATTTCTCCGTTTCCATCATATTTTTTTTTTTGCATGATTTCTTCTGTCCTTTCGTATTAGGCCCAACCTTCCTCGTCGTATTCAACTCTGCCTCAGTTATTTCAAACAAATTGTTGTAATCAGAAAACCGTTACTGAGGCTAATTATTCTAAATAAAATACAGGGTGTCTCAAAATAATGTACTAACACTTCGATAGTTAGTACATCAAAGTGTTAGTACATTTTTTTGAGACACCCTATATATTTCTGAAACTCAAATTTTTGGTTTCCTTTGTACGATTTAAAATGGTGGAACAAAACTATAAATGTTCGTCGGAATTGCAGTGGTGCCTCAAAAGCGAAAATTCACAATAAAAAACTCACCAATCAAATATTAGGGAGAAAATTTATGTGTCAACAGTCCGCCGGCCACAGTGATTTTTTTAATGCATAAAAAATTCAATCTACACATTGAATTATTAATAAACAATTATCAAGTGACTTGATGCTTAAACTTAATGTTTATGAAGTGACCTCCTGGAACAGCTGTTTCACGCTATTTGGCGATCATCAGCCAGGATCAGCCACCAATAAACAACGAGGTCTTAATACTGAGGCTTAATCCTATTAGCCTCAGTACTGAGACATTGTTGTTTCAGTACTGAGACCTCGTTGTTTACTGGTGAGTGTTCCTGGCTGATGATCGCCAAAGAGCGTGAAACAGCTGTTCCAAGATGTCCCTGGTAAACAATTTGGTCTCACCCATTGTTGTTAGTAAACTATAATTGTTTTGGAATACTTATTATTAAACGGAAATTTTATTTATATATTGATATTGTTATCAAATAATAATGATAATAATAATGTCACTATTTTACTATTGATAAATATCCACTTTTAATTGAAGACTTTAAATGACTATTTAGAAATTAACGTATTCTTACATTACCTCCCATAATGTAGCCTATAACATCTACCCAACCCGTTGATATATTTGGTTTACATAAACTCCTGATAAGCCAATAGTTCATATTTTCCCGATGTAAAAAAATCGTGAAAACATATCTTTACAGATAGAATGCTTTAGAATTAAAATAATGTTTTATTTTTATATAAATAGCTAAAAGGAAACATTTCAATATTCGTAAGCTTTCATTGAAAAAGGATTAACTGAACCATGTTTTCTTATTTAAAAATGCAGTCGAAATATTTTTACAACACGTTTAGTAAATTCACGAAAAATTGCCTTTATAGCCGAACTTGCATAAACGAAATACAATCAAATGAAAATAAATTATACGAAACGTACATTATTACAAACATTTCATTACATTTATTGTATCTACAAACATCTTTGTAGTAAATCTATAAAAATCAGTTTAGTAAAATATTTAAAGAATTATCGTCATTTACAGTAATAATATTTTTAATCAATCGAACAGTTTGATTACAAAAGTTAATAATAATATTAATAATATTTTAAATGAAAATAATTTAATTTGCTATCAATATTTATAAAAGAAATTGTCAATATTTAGGCTTTTATTTAAACCATAGAAATTTTATTTTTTATTTATAAGAATAGATAAAAAAAATAATCGTAAACAGTTTACACAATTTTTCTAGATTGTTCTTCAGAACTAAGTTTTCAGCTCCTTCTACAGATTGCCACAAAACGGAAATGATTAACATTCTCAACTTTGGCGCCAGTTTGTGTTCTTCGAAAGAACACTTCATTGAAAAATTTCACAGGATTTGATTTTACTTAGCTTTTATATAAACATTTTAAATTTAGAGCTTGATTATTATTATTATTATTATTATTTAAATTTGCTTCACAAGTTGATGGTATATTGTTAACGAATTTGAATGTTGACTTTACTAGTAGTAATGGAGGTGAAAAATTTAAAAAAATATATAGACTATTTATATAAAATAAATGTTGGAATTTTATCAAAAATAATAGGCCTAAAACTAAGATGTGTGTTTAGGTTATTTTTTTAATGCTTAGTTATAGTTTAATTTGATTCTATATTCGACAAAAGAAATTATAAAAATAACCTTAGTGCATTATGCTGCTACAATTATGTATTTTCCCCTCTAGCTTTGGAATTAGATTTTGTTTATATATTTATCATTTAGTTTAGGTATCACTTATCTTGGAATGTAACATCTTTGAAATACCATGTGGTAACATTACTGTCATATTCCATTCTTCTGCTGTGTATTTGTAGATGTTGTTATCATTTTTTTTATCGAAGGGGATCTTCTTGATCTTTCAGCCGCAAGACCCTTTAGAGATAACTCGTGAAATGAAACTATTTCTTGCCCTATAAATAATACATGGAAATCTGCATGCGTGTTCTGCTTGAAGCCCTTGGTCTCTGCCCAACGTGGCGGCCTGCCTTCTCTCTCTCTCTCTCTCTCTCGCCCATTTATCTGCGTTGACAGACCGAGTTGCAGTGGACAGCACATTCGGTGATTTATTTCTGTGGCTCTCTCAACCAAGGAAATTACTTTTCCTCCTACGTATATATACGGAGAGAGGGGGGAAAAGTCGCAAGGACCCCCTCGGATAGCGGCGGGCAAAGAATAATGCCTTTGCTCACTACCCCCGCTCACGCTCCAAGAGCCATTATTATTATTATTATTTTGGGGTGGGTGGGATCGGGGGGTGGCGGGCACGTTTTCTTCGTACAAACGCCGTGAAAGCGCTCCCCTATTTCGGAAAACTTATTTGCATTTTCTTTTCTTTGCGTTGCGAAAAAGTCTCCCGTGTATTGGGCAATATCTCGCACGACAGGGAGGAAAGAAGAGGAAAGAAAAAAAAAAAAAGAGAAGCAGACGGAAAAGTTTTCAAATTAGTTCGTAAAGTTATTTCGAAGGAGCAACGGGAATAAAGGAATGTGTATGTTTTAAATAGCGTTGCAACTCCCCAACCCATCTTTTACCTGTACTTGGGAGTTAAGTTTTCGCGGTATAATTGCAGTTGGCCCTCAACAGGGTAAAGTGCGCTAATGGTGTACATGTACTTGAGGATTCTTTTTATTTTTTTTTGCTAGAGGAATGAAAATATATTTAGAAACCCTTCTTTTGAACATAAATTACGTAGCGCAAAGCACATAAGCCGAACGAAGCTGTACTGCTGAGTAAATCCGTGGTGCTCGCTACGAATAACATTCGCTATAAATTATTGATTGATTGAAGTGACTGTTGACTAAACATTCGTGTAAATATTATTGTATTAATCTTTGTAGTAATAAGTTGTGTTTTCAACTTAAAGTAAATTTAAAATTAGTCACAATAATGGTTCCTCATAACTATTAATAAACATCAAAAATTCATAACAGTGCTTTCGTTTCAAATGATCTTACCAGAATTATAGGGATGTGGGAAGACATTTTTTGTAAAGCAAAGGAAGAACAATAAAGATATAAGAAATAAACAAAATTCCGAAAAGTAGTCATCAAGTTTTTCAATCGAATGACAAATGGAAGCACATTTTAGTGTTTATTATTAATATTATTGTAAAAAATATTATTTTTGCAATTCTGTCCATAATAATCATATCGTAGCTATTGTAATTTTTTTTTGTTGAATTTCTTACTTATATGGCTTTATTAATGAATTGTTTTATTTGGATTTACGGATATGTTTTTGTTATTTCTATAATAAGTGAATTCCTTAAACGTCGCCGTCTCTGTTCTTTTGTCTTTGCTCTTTATTATACTTTTCTGTCTCCCTGTGGGCCTTCGTCGTGTCTATGCCGGCATTAGCGAATGACAGGGCCTGGGGAGTGCGGGTGGCAGACAGCAGGGCCTTTGGGGGAAAGAAGTCAGGGGAAAACACGACGGCAAAAGAAAAAAAAAAAATCTCCCACCCCGAAATCGTGAGGTTAAGCTCCCGCGAGATTTGGTACGGCAAGAAATTATGGACGTAGCACAGCCCTCGCCCACACCCCCTAATCGTAGGTGGCAGCGATGGGTCTCCTGAGGAAGCCTTTTTTTTTTATCTTTATCATCAAATGGCTAAAGTTTGTTCTTGTTGAGAATTCCGCTAAAGGGTTCTTTTGAAACTATGCCTAAAATAAATGATCGATTTCATGTTTTTTTAACTCTTCGAAAGATTTTCAAATTATGAATCGGCAAACTCTTCCAGCTATTTGTGGAGATCAGTTGCAAAAAATAAAAGATGCAATGTACTACCGTAAAAATTACTATTATTTAATATTTTTTTTAATTATTAGATATTGATGCTTCTTTTTTTTTAATGAATTTTGTATGTTTTTAAAATAACTAATTATTAAAATATGAAAAGAAAAAAAAACAAAAAAAACAACATGTAAGTTGTAGATATTTAGATCAATAAATAGTTTTTTTAAATAAATAAAAAAAAGCAACGCTCAATAAAAATTATTCAGTCCAATGCACATAATGAAAGGCTGAGCTATCCTCAGTGGGAATCTGGGACAGCTGTTTCGTCATTATTATGACTCTTCAGCCATATTTACCCTTGACATAGCTCAGAAAGGCGCTCTTATAGTGGGTCTTCATGTGAATTTCCGCAAATTTCTAGTTGTAAAAAAAAAAAAAGGCCGTTTTGGTTCCACTTTTGAAATGTAAGAATCCCAACTGAAGATGCGAAGTATTACTCACGAAAATGCTGTTGTATTTACTTGTAATTTAGCCCCACATATTCAAGTGTGCTTCACTTTATACTCTTTATAAAAACTGAGTAGTTATAAAATGTATTCTAATGAAAAAACAGTTTTCTTCTTTAATTTTTTTTATTAAAAAATTAATTTTTTTTATCAAGCAAAATTCATTAAAAAAAAAATATTTGATTTATTTTTGTTTTTAAAATGAAGAAATACAAAACTGCACATAAGTAAACGAAAGGTTCTCGCACTCTGAGCTACCATCAAGGGTGTATCTGGCTGAAGAAGCCTAATAAAGCTAAAACAGCTGTCCCAGATTCCCGAAATGGCAGCTAGGATGCGAGAACCTTTTGTTTACTTATGTGTTTACTTTTGTATTTCTTCTCTTTATTATATGCCTGCACGTTAAACTTTTTTACTTATTTTTGTTTTTGTTTTGATTTTTTTCTCTTATAATAATGATGGATTACTTAGCAGAAAATGTTTTAAAATTTATTTAGATAATTTGCTTTATTTTATTTATTTATTTATTTATTTATTTTATTTATTTTATTTATGCATTTGTCACTGATGTGTTGAAATTCTGAGAGGTTTTATTCATACATTGCAACTGGAGCCTCTTTAAAATTACAGCTTTGAGGCAGAAGTGGGAAATAAAGTAAACCGTAAATCTGATTTTAATAAATGTAGCGAAATTTTACTTAAATAATGTTGGCGTCATAAGAATCCCAAAAAAAAACAGTTGGAAAGAGAACTTTATTTCATTTTAACTTGTCACGAAACCTTCAACACTGCCAGAAGGCTTGTGAATTTGAGCGGGGGGCTCTATTTATAATGTATACATAAACCTCTCTGTGACCTTTTGAATGCTTTAAGAGCTTGTTCCCATCATAATTACAGTCATAACCTGCCTTTGATGATCAATAAACTCACGTTGATGTCTCTTGTCTTTTACAGGTAAGAAATGTTCCAGTCTTCGCCAAACTTCCTGCGAATGCATATGGGTTGGTGAGTGAGTGAGTGAGTGTGTGTGTGCGTTGTGTTTTGTTGCTACTCGAAGCACAGCGGTAAGTAGAAATGATATGCTTCCAAATTATGTGTGCGCGCGCGCTGCTCATGATTATTGTAGGCTTAACGACACGCAGGAATGCGGTTTTACGAGTGTACTCTACGCTTTCGGTTTCCATACAGACGAATCTCTATACGCTTACGTCTAAAATAAAGAGCCCACTTATATCTGCATAAACAGCAGGATTTCACTGAAAACAAAAGGGCATTAAATTATTAAAAGTCATCAAAAGCGTGCTCGTTTTCTTACTTTAGTTTAGATTTGCACGTTTTTCAGTGCTTTATTATTTTATGACGTTGCTTGTTATTTTTACACTGCTTTGATTTAATGAAGAACTTATGATTTTTTATCAGTAAATCTGATGTTAAGTTCCGTTTTACGGAACAGAATGACAGACATTAAACCGTTGGCTCTATTTTTCCTGGAGATAGAAGGAACATAGAAGGGTTTCCTGGATAATGAAGTATAATCAACGTAGGCAAGACCATAAGGGGGCGAGGGAGGTGTAGGCTCCCAACGATTCCTGGTTAACCTAACGAAGTTGATTTCGGACCAGCCCAACGCTCCACTGCCTTTAATCTTGGGAAAGAATCTCATAATACGAAAGCTCGATAATAAATTTAGTGGATTGCAAAACCGAAGGCAACGATTCCATTATATAATAAAAGATTGTACAGTAAAACCCCGCTAATCCGGCATCCGATAATCCGGCATCGGTCTAAGGGTTTTTTTTTTACATTGAATAAGCCTTCCGGGCGCTGAATTAACTACATAAAAATATATTTTGTTGTTTTTTTTTAACATTTTCCATCACTACCGAAATCAGAGAAATCACAATAGAACACGGAAAAATGGCCTGATACCTATTAATAGCCCTTTTGACTCTCTATTTTAGCGGTATTTTCGCTATCCTCGCAATAACGACTATTTTTAGACGGCGCTCAGTAATCCGGCATTTTCGTTAATCCGGCACTGCCGAAGTCCCGAACGTGCCGGATTAGCGAGTGTCTACTGTAATAAATAATTCCACCCGATTGACAAAGTGTTAACGGATTTCTCCAAAAATATTGGATAGTTTTGAAAAGAATACAGGTTGTTTTCGAAACCTATCTAGCAAATGATTTGTTTTCTTTAAGTAAATAACTGTTTTTTTTGTTTTGTTTTTTTTTTTGTTTTTTTAATTTTACCTCTGGATTACTTTGTGATATTATCATTGTGACATTATCATGCTTCACAAAACAGTATTATTGAGAAAGAACTTCAGAAATTAAATAAAAAAAAAGTCATTTTTACTTTATTTTTATTTTTAACAAATAACAAATTAGTAATTATTAAAATTTAGTAATTATTAGTGTTTTTGTGATATGTTTCGTTTCTTTATAACGTATTGCGTTTCGTTCCCATCATTGTATCACGTGACCTATTTCGATTGTATTTTGTTTCTCCCGGAGAATGTTAAGAAATAACTTCCCAAGTTCCTTTTGAGTCTTTAAAATTCTTTTAATAAACATGAAAATATTACGATTCTTAATCAATCGTTATCTGACTGCCTTGAACCTGTCAAGACTAGCCTCCATTTCAAGGTGTTGCATTTTCTTAGGAAATTAGTTTAATTTAATATCGAAATGGAAAAGATTAGAGTTTGGAGGAGAGGCGAAGGGCATCTTAAGAGAAACAATATCCGTCTTGGACTTCTTCCAATTTCTTAGGAGTCATTTCCTTTGCAACTCGAGTCTTAAGGAAAAGAAAAAGAAAGAAAAAAGAAAGAAGGAAAAAAGAGAGACGGAAGGTAATGAAAGAAATGTTAGGTCGGTCACGGTTGAATCGCCCCTGCGGCCACACCAGTCATGAAAGCCCTGTGGGCAGCAGATTGCTATGCTATCAGGAAAATGATAGACACACTGATACTAAGTGCTGTAGAAAGGCTTTAGCGTAAGGAAAGAAGGGTTAGGTAACAACACGCATTTCTTTTTTTTTAATGTGGAAAGATCAGAGGTCCGACTTTCAAGGTATGAAGATATTGAGTCAATTATTTGTCTATTAAAAAACACAAACAGTTACACGGGAAATGTATAGAAGAGAATCCTTGTAGGAGTTGATCGTTTGTCCAGCAAACTCCAGTGAAAACCAATGCTAAACCCCAAACAAACTTAGTGAAGAAATCTAAGATTGTGTCTATGGTCCGCTATGAGTCTCATCTTGAATTCCATTGATTATTGTGCATTTACAGTTGCTTTCCCCTCGTTTCGCTTAATTCGCATAAGGAATTTATGACATAAGATAGTAAAAGAAATCTTTAACTTATTTCTTGCTTTTCGTCGGAATTGCAGTGGCGCCTCAAAAGCAAGAACGAACAATAAAAAACTCAATAATGAAAAATTAGTGAAAAAATTCATGTACCAGCAGTACGCCGGCATCAATGAATTTTTGTAAAGCATAAAAAATTCAATCTGCGCATTGAATAATTAATAAACAACAATGGATGAGACCAAATCTTTTACCAAGTGACATCCTGGATCAGTTGATCTCACCCATTGTATTATCTATTTTATTAAACGTAATTTTTAGTCCTTAAATAGCGAACGAATAGCGTTTTGCGTTTTTTTTAAGTAAATTTTTTTTACGTAAGTCAACTATCTGCAAAAGTACCGGTGCTTCAGAACTTCGGACAAATTTATGTACAGTCTGACTTATTGAAATGTACGTAATAATTTCACGATTTTTTGTTTTTGTTTGAACCTCTTTCAATCGCCAGTGCCTGAAGGATTGCCCACAGTTATGCAGTTTATACTAGCAGTTCTCTATTCCACCTTGCGGTGACTTTTTTTACCCCTCCCTTCCCCCCCTTTTCAATCTTCATTCACGTTATTCGGAATCAGTTCCTGATGTATTTCTCTGTTGCGTAGTGTTGTTTTTTTTTTCATTCTTTGCGAGTGACTGTAACAGCCAGAAGTGCACGATTTGTGCATCAACTTTTTAAGTGGCCCCCAGGAAAATGATGGTGTTTAATAAAGCGAACACTGTGTATCCATTTGAATTTTCGACTCGGCACGTTTTGGAGGCGGGGGAGGGAGAGGTGGGGACGATGTTATGCATTTCTTGGTTTCCCAAAATCGATAGCAAACCAAAACAGAGTAGGAATCATTGGACACATGGATTTCCTATTTATTTTCTATTGATGTTTGTTGGTTTGATTTTCCCCTACTTTAACGAAAATGAAATCAATAAAAGACTTCACCTCCAACTTTAAAAAATGAAGGAAAAAAAGAATAAAAGGGAGATCCATTATAAATAACATAAAGCATTCGTTTTTAGGGAAAAATAAATATAGACCCAATGGTCAGTTCTTCATTACTTTTTCCTTGTCTCTGAACCATTTCTTTTTTCCAGTTTTTTGTTCCTGCATTTCTTTCATAGAATAGTTTTGTAATTAGAAGCAGTTAATATCGTTGACAATAGAGACATTAACTATTTCTCACAGATTATCAGTTACAAGACAATTCATAAATTGATGTAGTTCGATCATAGGATTTCATTTCAGATGTTTAATATAATATGTAATTCATTATTAGTAGGAGTAAATAGTTGTTTAACTTGAAAGATTCAGAATAATGAAAGTTCTCAGTGAATCAATAAATTTATTTTCCTGGTTTGAAACAAGTTTGCTACTAAAACTGATGTATCCATTGGAGATTGTATCTGCTTGGTTTTAAGAGGATATTGAAGTCCTGCTACTGCGTTACTCATTGTGAAAATACTTACCGAAGGTCCCTGCTGCACTTTTCTTGAATCTTATTCCAAGAGCAACAGTCGGGACTGAGATCCGGAGACCTTAGTGGCCATTGACTGGCTGTAAATAATTGTCCATGTCGTTTAGTGGATGAGAAGTTTTGCTCAAAAAGATAATTAGGAGACAACATGAGAAGATCGATTACTTTGCTACATGCAGCCGTGCATGTCACTTCAGCACTTGTTGTACAGGATAAGCAGTTTCCTCGTTTTTCTGATGAAAAAAAAAATGGTTACAAATATAATAGAGTCACCATTCACGAAATGTCACTGTGCTATTTAAATAACTTAATTGTGTTTCTCAATAAAATACTGAAGAAAAAAATATTTTTAGTTACATTTCCTAGTTTATTCTTTACAATTCATGACGTTAACGGAAGAACAGCATTCAGCAGATGGTCTTTTTTTTTCCCCACATTACCCCTCACATTTACATGACAGATTTTCAGTTTGATTTCGAGTTCAGTATTTTGGAGTTCATTTTCAAACATTTAATCTCTCAGCGTAGGATAAATTACTGTAATTTTAACGAAATCATTACATTAAAGCACACTACATTATTTTAAAATTTTAATTTAAAACAGCTTTATAGAGTGGCCGCCTTTAGCGTATTATTAATGGTCGTGCCGTCGTCTTTGGATGGGAGCCGTTTCTTTTAAATTGCTTTTTCCTTTCTTCCATTATTATACTGTTCCCTTCTGCATCCTTCTTTTTGTTCCATCTGGATTCCTTTGCTTGATCTTCCCAGTTAAGGTTCCGATGTGCAATTGGAAGAGAACCGAATTTATGAGTTCTTCCCGACAACCCTGTCAGCTCCGATGAAGTGGAGGAGGGCTGCTACGACTTAAGGTGAGAAGAGCTCTCCATTCAACTTAAGATTTCCAATGGAAACTACAACTCCACTGGAATTCCATCCTGGACTAACGTTTCTGCTGGTTTTTATTTTGAAACGTAGGAAAACTGTCGGTAAAAATATAAGAATGTAAATATCATTTACGAGAATCTTATCTTGTTACGAGAATCCTTCCATTTGTGTTTAAGAATTTTTCTTTTTCTTTTAGCCTAATTTTTCATTTTTTTTTTAATCCTTTCATTCTTATCTGGCGACAACTTGTAAAACATGAAAAATACTTACTGTGTTAAAAATGTGGTCCGTCCGTCAGTTCCTACAAAACAACTCTGTACTGTATGTGCTTACTGGACAGATTTTGACGATACTTCGTATTTTAACATTTTTACCAAAACTTGATGTTTTCAATTCTAAGTTTAGTCAAAATGTTAGGATTGTCTTCGTATTTACTCTGGTTTTTTTTATTTTACTTGAAATTTGAGGCTTCTATCTAATCTACCTCACAAGATACAATCGTAAACTAAATTATTGTGGTATACAATATAGTTGCATTTCTTTTACATATTTTTATTATAATCAAAGCACTTTTAATAAAATACGTTTCAAGCGAAGCAGCTTGACATTGTTCCGACTTGAAAATTATGACCAATGTGAGGTGATTGCTGTCCTAAGTGGAAGCAGAAATACGTCTGGCGCGCGAAATTCTAACATTTTTTTTGCCTCCGTTACGATTGAATTCCTCCATTGTAATTGAAAAATAGGATAAAACAAAAAAAGTCGGCCTAGTGAAATTTTGTTGAGGGGGAGGGGCAGAGGTTTTGAGTTAATTCATGGACGGACTTTAAGACATTAAGGAGTTCAAAGAAGAAGTGGAGCTTGGCTGAATGGAATAATGCGCTAGCCATTATTTCTTAAGATCGGACCTGAATCCTATTGATTATCAATGGTTGAGGTTTGATTTTCAGTGGAATGGGAAGCAGAGGCTGAAAAGAACGGATGAATTGGCCGAAGCAGACACAGTCACTGACCACCAGTCGCAGAAACGTTGAGCCTAAGAAAAAGGACAATAATCAATTAGTGGTTGGAAGACGAATCTTTACGTGGGCGGAGAAGATTGACAGTAGATTGTAATTAGTTAACATCAAGTCGGCTTGGTTCAGTGGAGCAGAACTTAGGAAAGAGGAGAAAAGAAGAATAAAAAAAGGAGGAAGGAAAGAAAGGGAAGGATGATGAGATGTTCTTTAATGAAACAGACGATCGACATGTGAAGGAAAGAACGAATAAGGAAGAATGAAATGAGGGAGGAATGGGATGGGGAATGAAGACAGGACGATAAATGAGGAGAGAAAGAATTACTTTTTGAAATGACGCAGAAGACCAAAGTATTCTACGCTTACTTTATCGTGTTTAAAAAAAAGTTGCCAGGAAGAAAAAAACACATCTCGCCAATGAATTGAAAGACCGTACTAAAATTTCAAGCTTTTTTTTTTTAAAGATTTATTTCTGTATTAGATTGACTACGGAGATTACGAATTCATATCTTTTTTTTAAAAAAAAATCACTGTTATTTGTGAAAAAGGTAAATTTTCCTTAAAGATATTTTAGGATAAACTTTTATGAATAAAGATACCCATTGTCCACCCTTTTTCTACTGATAAAACTTGACTATCTGTAAATTTTTTACCTTTCAGTAAGTGTTTTTACTGTTTTCTGCATTTTGTCCTACTTTCTATATCTCTTTTTCTGTCTATCTACAGATTTTTAGTAATTTTGAGTGAAATAATCCTCAAACCTTACTTTTGGATATTTCAAATTTGTTCACATTGATTACATGTGCATTACTCCATATAAATACACGCTGCTGCTAACATCCAGATCTTCATAGAGCATGTCCACGATATCTGTGCTTTAAAAGCTTATCAAAATCATACTTTTCAATTTCGGAAGATTGTTTATTAGTTCATTGTTTCAGCTTGTATGCAACGTAGTTTATTGTGACCCTAGATTTTACAGTTTCGGGGTGGCTTTATTTCCTTTCTCAAATTGAGAGTTCACAGGTTGCAGGTTTAAAATCTGGAATTGCAGTCTACTTCGTTTTGCTTAGATCCGGATGATGTTTTTTCGCCCAGTTGTAATCCATTGTGTAGAGGTCCAGGATCTTTACTCTTTATCTTTAACTATGATGTACTTTTAATTGTACAAAAGGGAGTTCCATTTATATTTGAATGTTTATGATCAATGTTTATGATCATTTAGTAATAGTTTTTGGTATACTAAAGCATACCAAACTGTTATCATGTCAAAAAATATCAATAGTACACGAATTAACTAAAATAAACTTGTAGGAGTAGGTTTCCTAATGCTCTGCTGTTAGTTCGTTGATTATCTTTATTTGATTCTTTGATCAGCTTAAAGTTTATCTTGAATTTCGTAAAAGATAGTTTCTCTGTTTCACCCATTTATTTTCATTACTTTCTGCATTTGCTTAAATGCATTTGAGTAAAAATATATAGAAATGGCCTTAATATGTGATCGAATCATAAAGCCATTCTGTGGTCACTAATAAATGGTTGAAAAATAACGTGATTGCTTATTGCAGACTGTTTATGATCATAAATAGAAATTCATTTGTAATTGGTATTTTATGCACACTATGAATTATTGGAAAATGGCTTTGATTGCATGAAATCGACGAAATAATTCATTTATTTGGTGTTTATGAACTCTCTTCATAAATATACATGAAACGAACTTTAAAAACAGGAGGATGCAGGAAATGATGATTGCAGGAGAAAGAGAGAGAGAATGAAAGAGAAAACAGAGGAAAAAGCACTGCAAGAAAGAAAAGGAAGAGAGGAAGGAAAAAAGAAAGAAAGCACAGTTAAAGAAACGGAAGAAAATGAGAAGAGAGAGAGGAAAGAAAAAAAAAAAAAAGAAACCCACCACCCCTTAAGACTGGCTGCAGTAGAACAAATTGCAGTTAGGCAATTCATCAGAGACAGAGCTGCATTGGGGTCCGTGTCTTCTATTTTCCTTAGCTTCTCTCTTCCAATGCCTCACTGCATCCAATGGATCTTGCAGCATTATTCATTGTTCCGCTAATTAGCCGCTCTGCAATTGTCTCCTGCCTTCGTGTCGTTGTTGTTGTTGTTGTTCGATGTTTCCTGTTTGCCTGCTTCAGTTCGGAATTTTCCAGAATCTTATAAAATAAAAAATTAAAAGATTTGAGCTACTTGGATACAATGATTCGAGTAATTGCAAAGGAAAATGTAATGGATAAGAATATATTATTTGAAAATATCTTTTTTTTTTAATGATACTTTCTCAAAATTGAAGTTAATGTCTAACAGATGGATGTTGACGATCCCGTATTTCCGTGATTTCACGTAATTTACGCGAGAATAGTCTCTATCCACGTCTTCTCACAAAATATTGAAATATTCAAATGAATTATAATACGGGGAAATGCACGAGACTTTTACTACATTTTAAAATAGTTTTAATAAATTGAAAACAGCAATAAACAAACAATAAATTCTTTATGTAGCATTTTCCTAATGACAGACATTAAAAATACTAAATTCCCTGAGACCTGCTGAAGAGGCTAATGGCGAGATCTCGTGTTTTTCGCAATTCTCGCGCAAACGTGATCGTCAACATCCATCTGTCAGACATTAAGTTTAAAGCACAAAGATCTAATGACAGAAAGACAACATGCAATCAGATTCATGTTTTTCGTGGTTTGGACGGTGTTTATTTCTTGAAAAGTTAGAATTCCTGAATGAATTAACCAGTATTTCGAAAACTTTTTTTGATATTCGAATAAAATACCGTAGACAAACCCAGATAAATTATGTTCCTTACTCTAGGACAGTTCTTGCGGCTTAAGATGATAGTTTGGTATACAGTACGCTTGATTGTATACACAAAATAACCAAATCACCTTACCAATAGAGATTTATATATTCATTATCTGTTATCAGAATAATTCTTTTCTGTTATTCTTTCATTGTTACCTTTTTATCTTTTTCCTTTCTTTGTTTGTCTCAATGAAATAACTTTTATAAGTAATAAAAAAAGGGCCTTTGGTTTCTTATTGCGCTTTTTCCATTGGTGACCACTCTTCTATGCTGTTCTATTCATCACTTGGAGTTATCCATTGTTTAGCTGAACAGAACGTACAACTACGAATAACATCCCATGGGTAGCTTAAGGCTGAGAATCACAAGAAAACGTCATTTCCAAAGGTCCTACGAAAAATGAATCGTGATTTTAGGGGTGCTTTGAAAAATGACAGTGAAAAGCCGCCGCACTTGACTAAAAAGATGTGTAATATTTACAATAAAATATGCACCCTACTCGCGGCGTCCAGAGCGCAGACTGGACATCCTCTTCTGTACTATCGTAATACTTCGATTTGTATCTTTTTACGTTTTATTTTTTTTTTTTTTTTCATTAATGCTAATAAAAAAAAGTACTTTTTAAATTTTGTAAATGTAGATTTTTACTGTGACGTTTCCATTTTCTGATACTTTTCTTCGCTTCAGATATTAAGGAAATGTCTCATAATTTTGACTGTTAGCCTGTGCTTGCTTGGCAATGCCAAGTTGTATCCCTTGTTCTGTTTCTGCAGACCACGCCATGAATTCAAATTTCGTGTGGGGCTGTTCTTTTCACTGTCTTGCTTCCCTCTGTGGGCGGTTGTCGTACACGATATGGCGCCCGTTCATTTGCATGGGAACGAGAAATTAATGAAGTGTATGATGTAATTTCGGGAATAACTCGAAATGAAAGCTTCATTAAGCAGTTGTACAATTTGCAATCAGAGCACTGTGAAATTTTACATAATATCGCCCGTCGAAACTGGTGCCGCCAAGCTGCGATGGAAGGTATTACCCCTGCAGGGGAATTGCCTCTGACAAAGGAGGGAAGGGGGTGGCGATAGGAGATGGCAGACTCGATTCAGGAGTTAGAAAGAGGAAAGGGGGGGGCTTGATGAACGAGAGAGTGAAAGAGCAGTATTGTAATGGGGAGAAATAGAAAGAGATATATCTACACCTCTGGACATGTTATCGATATTCTTGACTCGGACAGGCAGATGTCTTTTATTTTGATTTTTTTTCCCCGCCACCCCCACTCCCGTCCCTCTTTTGAGTGGCCTTAAAGCGAAGCACATTAATGAAAAATGTAGAAGTTCTCTCCAAAAAAAAAAAAAGGAACCAGAGAGCATCGTTTGCTTGTTTGACCCCACTTTACAAGTGAAGAGAAATACTCTCCCAATAATTGGGTTTAGTGGCTGGCAATGAGCAGCCTCTTTCCCTCGCTTATTCCTTTTTATGTTTAAAGCTTACACACTGATCCCACGAATCCCCTTTTGAGAAACCAATCCATAACGCATGAGCTACGATGCTTATAAGAGCCCGTTTTTAAAATGGCAATACTTTTTTCATTCTTTTTATCTGAACGAGAATCAATCGGATTTTATCTTTCCTCCTTCCAAAGCCAAACAAATTGTAGTGGAGTTCAAGCTTCTATAAAAAGAATGCTTTTAACCAAAGGACGATGCAACCCTTTGCTTTATTTTTTATTTATTTTTCTGGTTCGTTTTCTGGAATAGAGCCTTTGCAGAGATGTCATGTTTGTGACATGTTCGTCTGTCTGTGTATTTATCGTCTATAATAATTTAACAGTTACACGTATTTACAGTCAAAATAATGCTACAGATTTTAAGTATATATTTATAAAAAGCCCTTTCTTGTTATTATAATGCCTATTTGTAAAATTTATATTCACAGTACATTTACAGTATAAAATTAAAATTAAATTAATTAAAATTAACTTTCATCGTTTTAATTTTATTTTATGCATTAATCACAAAACACATTTTAACTATAAAAAATGTTTTATATATTTGTATTTGAGTAAAATATCAATTTTTTTTTACCTAATAACATATTAAAATATAATGCAAGTAGTTTAAATTATTATCTTACGCTGTACTCGACTTGTAACGCCTGAAAGTTAAATGATTTTATTGATTATTATTGTAAATAAGAAAGAAAGTGAAATAATATTGGGTCCATACCGTTTTACCAAAATAATTTAGAATTGCGGTCAATATTACAATGAGCAACTTCTGTTGTCTACCGCTCTGACAATAATGTTTGACTGTAATGGTGATGTGGACACAAAATTTTATGTATATATACGTATGTTGTTTTATGTAAGCAGGGCAGATGGGAATACAGAGTTTTGTATTTAATTTTAAAACTAGGGATGGGTAGTTCGTGAACGAACTAGTTCATTGAACTAGTTCGTATAAAAGAACTATAGTTCATGAACGACCTAGTTCAAATGAACGAGTTCATGAAAAGAACTATATAATTCGCGAACGACCTAGTTCAAATGAACTAG
>JAFIDM010000006.1:35421109-35423921 GCA_023159025.1 Thereuonema tuberculata | reverse complement strand
AGAACTATATAATTCGCGAACGACCTAGTTCAAATGAACTAGTTCGTTCTTTTACCACTCCACTATTGGCTATTGGAATTGGTTTATTTCGTTTTATATTAAGTATTTGAGAACCTTTTTTTTTTTTTTTTTTTTTTGGTTGTTAAGGTAAAAAGAACGACCTAGTCATTTGAACTAGTTCAATAAAAAGAACTATCTCAAAAGAACTAGTTCAGTAAAAAGAACGACTTTGCCCATCTCTATTTAAAACCTACAATCTCTTTGTTTTTTCTGTTTTTTTATTTCCCTTAATAAATAGTTTCACTACTCGTTCTCAAAGTTACAATTTAAGTACTCGATAAAGAGAAGCTGTTTTCTTTTTCTTTCATTCGTTCTTATCCTTCCATCATAACCGAACCGTTCTAGGAAGGAAATCGCCAAATAACGAGAGAGAGAGAGGAAAGCAGTTTTGGTCGAGTTTTGGCCATTATGACGTCAGCGGAACTAAGTTGCCTCGGTCCGATATACCTATGGCTTCCGGTCGAGGCCAAGATGAACGATACAGATCCAACGCCGTCTTCCAGTGCAAATGTTTCCTGCACAACTTAACTCCCAACAACAACTTCCTATGGCTGCTTTCCGATTTCAATTTCCCTCAAATCTCAAAAGTGTCAAACATTATGAGAGGCGTTCTGTTAGAAACTAAAATAAGTTTCGAAACATAAAAAACTTGGACATGTTTACAAAGCAATTTGATTTGGACTTGTGTTTCTAGTTAGTTAGGAAAGCAAACAAAATTTCGTTCCCACAGTAAGTGTAGCTACTAATGGGTTTAAGTGCAACGTCTTTAACAAATCGTTCATCCTTTTTTTATAGTTTTATTATAAAAACCTGAAACGAAAAATACAATTATAAATTGAAACACTTTTATATGTTGTCTGTGATCTATTTAGCCTTAGAACTATTTAACTTAGGAACCTGAAACTTCAGTGGTAGGGATTACGTACGAAAAGGAAGATTACTTATTTTCTGCCCACTAATACGTTGTTATTACTGTAAATAAAACAACGAATTATTAACTAAGTTCTTGAGCTTAGTCTATCTTGTATCTTTCGAGTTAAAGATTGGCTCGTCAACTATTCTTGTTTTCGATCTCATTTTTTTCTCGAGTAAAGTAAGTTTTCCTTTATATATTGTTTGAAACTACTGATTGGCGAATTGTATTATTAATTATAATATCCATTCATTATTCTTTAAGATAGGCAGTAATTTCTAAATTAACCTATATTCAGTTTTTAATATTAGTGTTTATTTAATCCTCAATTCTGTGATATTTGCTGATTAATAAAACAAACTTGCTCGGACGATTAACGCCTAATTTTTCTAGAGAAATATCCGAAAATAATCGTTTATTTTTTGCAAGGATCGAATTGATATGGAAATCAATTGGTTTTGAGTAGAACTGAATGTATGTGTTTCCAGTCAAACGGATTGTCGGTTATTAACGCACATAATGTTAAATCCACCTATTAGCTACTTAATTTAAGCAAAAGTGACAAAGAAAGAAAGTTTTCTCAAACGAACGCAAAATTACGTCAAAAATATATCTTTGAAGAAATATTTTTGAAGTTTCGTAAAAGCGTAAATAACATCTTCTGCATTTCTGAATCAGTAAACGGGTTGATGAAGTTGACGCATTTATTTGTGAATCGTACATTTATTTAGCTTTAATAATTTGCTTAAATATTTATGAAAGACTTTTAAAGGCCTTTCTTTCGGAAGCTGTTGCTGGCGGTGTTGTTGTTGTTAACAGGTTGTAACTGGAATTCTCCAGTGTTGCCATACACAAGCCACTTTGCTCCTCAGATAAGTGTAGCCGGAAGACGGGAGCCACTCTGATAGGATAATAGGAGCAGGTCCGTAATAAACTGGGCCAAATCCATAAAACACTTAGCATAAAAGCCGGCTGGATTTGATGTATTAAATACGATCCCATAAACGTAGGCTGCCTGTCACTCGGGCTCAAGGCGACGTCACCCGTTTGGTGAAAGGAGTCCCCATCGCAAAGCCAAGCACTGCCTGGGTCGATTGCTATTTAGCTGACGACTCGAGCCACCTGCCTTTGCACCAGCTTTGAGAAGCTTCTCTACAAGCTTTGTCTTGTGTTAAAGACGACGATTCCACTCACCCTGGTAGGAGACAACAGCATTTCTACTTCCATGACAACAAAAAAGGATTTATAAATAAACGAAGGTGAAATTAGAAATGGAAGACTTCAATCTTAGAAAATGCAAAATAAAATATCAGAACTCTAACGTAACAAAATAAGTATTATTGTAGTTAGTAATACATAAATCAGGAAATGGGAAATAGACTAAAATCAGTTAAAAAAAGAAAAAAAAAAAAAAGATCAAAAGGCCTAGTTTACTATTGCTGTTGCATGATTATAGAGGCTGAAAAGATTGAAGTTTGTAATTTGCACGATGCTGCAGAAGATGTTATTTCTGATTTTCCAAGACGTACGCGTTTCATAATATTTATTGCTCTATTTTCATTGATTTATTTAAATAAAAAAATGCAATAATGGACGCATCACAGCAGGCAACTTATTTCTTAACGCTCACACGCAATGGAGTTTTTAAAAAAATAATTTCTCACTAGTATTATTTGATATCGTATTTATTATATAATAATCTTCAGCATTATTAAATTTATTGCGATAAACGTTATTGGATGTAAATACTTTGTTTGTATGTTCGTATGCTTGTCTCTTATCACAAATAAGCTTAATCTCTCTAAATTGCTGGTAAAGTCACGAGTTGATGAAAGTTAG
>JAFIDM010000006.1:35351109-35418609 GCA_023159025.1 Thereuonema tuberculata | reverse complement strand
TTTATAGAAGGCGATTAATCGTAAATTAATGATATCAAAATGTTTAAAGTGAAACTTTTCCAAAAATATATCGGATTGAATAATCGTGCAAAGTGTTAGCACCGAATTCAGAAAGTTTTTCTGCAATTTGAGCATTGTGTTGAGTATTAAGCCCATTGGTACAAAAACTGTTCTGATATCCTGAACTTGCTAAGAAAGCAACCCAATGTAGGCTTCACTGCTTAGCTCAAGGACATTGCAGGGAAGTCGACTGGAAACTTTGCAGTATCAGGGTTTCCGAATTGCTTTGGAGATTTCTTTTTTCTTTTTTTTTTTAATGCTTTAATTATGTAGAAACTTATTTACATTTCTAAAGAAAATATGTATTTATAGAGAAGTGATGCAGCACACGTACATAACTAAAAAAATGATAAACCTTCTGTTAGCATTATAAAAAGACACGTGAATTGAAGATTATCGTGTTTTAGTTTGTTGTGTCACTTACTCTAGCAAGAAAAAAAGGCACGTCAATTTTTTTTTTTTACTTTTAATAAATAATATTTATTTATTTACTATATGTAAAATCGTAATCATAATATTTCTATATTGTATTTATTTAGCCTATATTTATATCATTTAAAGGAAATACAAAGTAAATGAATAGTAATAATTTATATTAATTAAATGTAATGTAATATTAACTGTGCATAATTATATTCTGAGATTTTAAAAGTCGAATTTCAACTTTTTTGCTGAAAATTAAATTAAAACAATTTATTTAATTTCGGTATTTTCTGCAATCATTCCTTATTATGCATTATATATTTATTAACAATTTATATATTTTTTTTTTTTTAAAGAATTATCTTAAAGTAATTATATTTCATTAAAATCTCGTAATCAGACAGTGCTTGATCTTTTTTTCCTTTTTTTTTTTAACCGTTGTGTTTATTATGATTTAATAAATCACTCGAGGTAAAAATATAGAGAATCGGAATTGGCCGCGTCTTTTCGAAATCCACAAAATAAAAAAAATAAAAAAACCAAAGAAAAAGGGCGGGAGACAGTCGGTTTTTCTTTTTGTCGTCCACCGGTTGAAGGCGGTCCTTTTGTGTCAGTTTGAATTTCGGAATACAATAACCATCAGAGAGCCGGGATTTTTCTCTTTAATTTAACGGCCAACAGCTGGGCCAAGTCGAGTTGTGTTAGCAATACGACGGTGGCTCTGCTGTCAACTGCATTGTCATTGTCAGAAATTAATGAATAGGAGCAGGTTGAGCAGAAATACCAGTTGTCACGTCGTATATACATGTTTCATGGGTTCATCCGAGTAGCCGTCTTTTTTCTTTCTTTCTTTCTTTCTTCTTTTACCTTGTGTTCTCCGTGACTGCCTCTTCGTCTTCTTCTATCCCGGAATTAGGTCGCCGTGGCTTGGGGCAGTAAATCATCGCACGCAATGAAACCGCGCAGCTTAAGTTGCACTAAAAAGTTAATAGTAATTTTGAATCTTTCCTTGTTTCCAAATTATTTGCATAAAGATTTTAAGAAATTATTACGTCTATTAAAAGACTGCTGTCATTATAAATTTTAGATAGCGATTAAACATTCCGAAACCTAATTATTTCTCAATTTAAATCCACAATATTTTCAATGGCAAAAATACACATGATTAAAAATAAAATAAATACTTTTATTTTAGATGAGTTGAGTAATTACAGCGGGTTAAATGAATTTTCGAGGCACATTTTCGTTTTTTTTTTCTTTCTTTTGTTTTGAATTGAAAAAAAGAACTCAGTTAAATTTAACTTTTATAATAATTTTAATAAATTTTAAACTTAAAAAAATAAAAATGGGTGGCGTAAGCCTATCTGTTATTATTATCTACTATTGTACAATTATTACTATTTTTAATTATATTTTATCTACTATTCTATGTTATTTAAAGTTAATATCGTTCAAAGTATTTTTAGAGTTCAATTTTTTTAGCATTTGTGAACTCGGAAAACCTATAAAACATATACAGGCTATTGTTTTCTGAGTTCACTGAGATGTACGATACTGGGCGAATCCAACTGACGATGGTGAGGAAATCTGAAATGGTCCATCTTGGATTCCCGGTATCACAATTTCCAAAAACAGATCAGTGAACTCTTAGTCTTGTGCGTTTTAGTTTTATTTCTCATGTTTTTAATCTTATATGAAGATGTAGGGGTTGCGTATATAATCATACGAAAACAGATTGCTTTCTGGAAATACGATTCCAGAACTACAATTCAAAAAATAGGGAAAAAAAAATCAATAAAGGGCTCTTGCGCTGTTTACTTGTTTACTTAATTACTTGTCAACTTAGGTAAGCCTGTCTTACTGAAGTTCTGCTTGTGAATCCTGTTTTATTGTGAATGTCTGAATGGATCTGCCCGTAAACCACATTTTATCTGGACATTATCTTGGAGACGAGTGACTAAGATGTATTTATGGCGATCGAAACTTCCCCTTACTCTCCTCCAAATTTGCGTCTGTAAAACCGAGGCGCTTTTCGAAATCCATTAAAATTAATCTCGCCGTTAATCCAAGGCGTTTGGGCGGCCTTTAGTTCGTTTTTGCGTTCGGCTTAATAGAAAAGTAAAGACCATTTTCTCGCATCCCCCTTTTCTTTTCTCGTCCCGTTCGTCCTTAAACGCATCCATCGGAGAAATAATTACGACCGTCTTCGTAGTCGTATTTCGTTTCCCGATCTCCCCTCTCGTTCTCCAGGGGGTGTTTGGGAGGATTTTCTTCGTCTTTCTTTAAGTTCTGATGGAGTAGTTTGCGATTGATTAAGCGTCGGTTAGATTTCGACTTTGTTTGGGGCTTTTTTCTTTCTCGTAAGAGACTTTGCAATGTTAACAGAATCCGTTGCGTATTAAAGTATGTTGGAGTGAAATGTAATCATACCGAGCATTGTAAGGATTTTTAGCTTCAGTTGGATTTAACAAGCTATAAAAACAGAAGTTTGTAAATGCCAGTGAATTTATTTTGTTCTGCAGTTAATTTAGATTGTAGCGCTCACAATTCAGAATGTAAATACGCAAAATCATGATAATTCAGTATTTTGTGCGTGGAAAATTACAAATACTGAATTATAAGTTGTTAGATAAAAGCTTAACGTGTGTTAAAATTGCATTTAATTGAATAAGAAATCACTAAACACCACGAAACATTGTTAAAAAGTCTTTATAATAAAAATGTTTAAAAATACATTACGGAAAACCAAAAGGAGAACTTTCGAAATTTCCTTGGAATGGACAAGGAAATCGCACAAGATTTCAAAAGCTTTTGGTTTTCTGTAATATATTTTAAAAAATTTTTATTATAAGTTGTGTGAGAGCTTTGTTATCAGCTGGATTGCGATACCTTATAAATCTATCCCTTTCAATTTCTACTGTGATATCGAGAAGACATGATTCTGCTGCGTGAATCATCGTCCCTTCGATTGGGAAGAAACTCTACAAGACCGAGTTACATCTCAGGTTATAGATCTCTGTGGACCAAAGAATTTTCACGTAGTGCAACATTTCCCGTATTAATATTCTAATTTGTGACAATGTAATCTAAATAAAAATGCAGAATAAAATGAAAACACTGAATAAAATTAGTTCACTGGTCTTCAGAAACTGTTTATTTGACAGCCTATTTGAATAGCGTGAATGTACAAGACTGAAGTCAAATGCCAGTTTCTTCGTCTGTCAGATTCCTGATTTGAATCTCGTTGATTATATATGGGATAAACTGAAACTCCTTCAACGTATGTATTAAAAAAAAAAATCCATCCAGGTTCTGCTTTTAGATGTCAGGGTGAGAAAAATATGGAGAGAATCAACAAATTATGTTGATTAAATATTTACGTAGAATTTTTAAATATAATTCAATTTTGTAGTAGAGCCACAAATTTATATTCAACTAATTTCAGGAGACTACGAAGTAAACTCCAGTTTTTTAACTTCCAACGTTGACTCATGTCTTAAAATCTAGATAATAAACGCATTGCAGTGGTTTCTGTATTTATTTAAAATTTGGAGCATTTAACATGAGCAATCGATTTCTAGTACTTTTCGATGCTCAGACAAATTGCATTTTGTGTATTTCGCTAATAGAACCATTTTGTTTTTAATATGTTAATAAGATTACTCCATTTGCGCTCACCAGATGGAGATCTAATTGAGTTGAGGATATTGGAAGTGTGTGCTTTGGCGACATAACTATTTTTAAGCTAATGGACCTTACATATTTTAATTGAAATGTACATTTTGTTGATGGGTTTTGTTTTTTTATATATATTTATTTCCCTTTCATGAAACACCTTCAGAATTTAGAATCTGCTAATAAACCCATGAATAACGATGTAAAATTATATGTTACAGTGAGATTGCAAGTAAAATGGCAGGTTTCTCGAGAATAATTTAAAAGTTAATATTGAAGAACCGTGTATTGTTATATAAGCTGGATACTACATAAAATTATACACAATTTGACAAAGAAATCAAATTAAGATGTAGTGTGAAAATGAAAAAAAAAGCCCGAGTTTTTAACGTTTTTTTTTTTTTTTAAGTAGAAATTTATTTATTTATTTATATATTTTGCTTGTTATGAGAGCTTGTTTTGCTCTCACAACGCTTAAAAATGTTTATCAGATGTGAGAATTCCTTTATGGCAGAATATATATTTTGACCCCATATGACCTCTGGGGATGACCTCTACGGGAAATGGAATAGTCCTTTGAGCACCCCTACAACATTTTCCGTCTGGGTTTTATAAGATTGAGTTTCTACTTTGTGATTTTTTTTTTAGGCTTTGTTCCTTCTCTTTAATTAAAAAAAAATATATAAATAAATTTTAAATTACATTAGAATGTATCAACACATATCAGATAGTTCCCATTGGATTTAATCGTAGGCTGACCATTTCTTAACCATTCGATTGAATCGTGCAGCTGCATTCATTTTCCAAAGAAGTCGAGAAGAATACGGAATTTTCTGGAATACAATTCGAGGGTTACTGAATAATGTAGAGCATGTCAATCGAACCTTTGCACCAAACGAGGGGATAGGAGACGGTAATTGGGGTAAAGGGGGTTCAGGCCATTAAAAAAAGAGAGGGAAAACTATCCTCCCTCTCGCCTCTTGGGAATGAAGGTTTTGACCCCAGTGAAATGGTCCATCAAGAACTGATTGGATTTTGGTCGACGTCTGTGGAAATTATCTTTTGGGTGCTGGGTTTTTTTTTCCCTCTCTCTTGTGTTTCAGGCGCCTGCGAATAACAGCAGATTTAGAGGCGCCTCAAATACTTCGTGTTTAGGAGATTTTATTAAACGAAGTTAAGAGGATTTATTAAAGGGATACTGCAATCAATTGGGGGTAAATCATTACAGCCCTTACATTGACAGATTCGGTTATTACTGCTGTGATAATAGAAGCATGAGGTGTTTAAGTGAAAGTTTGAATTGGGTTAATTCAGAATGACAAGAGATAATAATTGAGATATTTTCTTCTTATAAAAATGTTAATTTAAAAACTACAGAAAAAAAAAAAAAAAACCCCGATTACACAATGTTAAGGCAGAGATTCTTAAATCTTTACTGCTGCGCGCAGCAAATTTGGTTCTAAAAATGTATTCTCCCTTCATCAAAAAACGTTAAATTTACCAATTCTTAAACTGCAAAACATCTTAAGTGAGATAAATAAAGAAGTATACATAAGATATTACTTTTGGTTTTTGGTTGTTTTTTTTTAATGATTAATTTGTAAAAAAATAGTTAAAAACAGTAAAATATTATATAATATATAAATAATTATTATATAATACGTAAATAATTATTACATATTACTATATAATATATAAATAACTATTATATAAGATTGGATAAGTTACACTTTTCTCATTACTTCCGTATTTCTGATGATCTAAAGAAAAAGAAACAAATCTAACAATTCTTCCATCTCCTGAAGAAGCATCTCGCACCCAGATTTGTAAACAAGTTAAAGCACTTTCGCAGTGTCTCGTGTTTGTAGGTTTTATAAGGTATCTACTTCATGTTATATTATAGATTTACATTTTGTAGTTAGAATATAATTTAAATTTTTATTCTAAGCAAATATCTCGCTTCGGTTAAAATATAAGTATATTTTTTTTGTATTCGCTGGTACTTGTGAAATTTGGAAGCTTCAGCTAAAAATAATAAATTTCTAAATTAAACATTATTTAACTGATTCGTTTATATTTGACTTGTTCTTTGAAGATTATAGCAAATCCCATTAACAAATCTTTGCTTTTATCGTTAAGTCTTTGCACGGTTTGATCCTTGACTCTCCTCTTGTCTGTTTTAAAGCCTGAACTTAATGCTATTCAGGGCTATTTAAGCTCGATTTCCATCTGATTGCGTTACTATACAGTGATGTCGTTGTCTTTTCCTTCTGCATCAACATCAGAAACTGTTGAGAGCTAATCAAAGGCAGAAAAGGGCTGCCACCCCCATCTTTTCATATCTCGTCCTTTTTTTTTTTCATTTCTTCGGTCTCCAAATGGCTCAGGAGAAATTCCGTAGCCTGAAGCAAATTTAGATAAGAACAGAACGTATTTGAAAGAAAGTGCAAATGCCATTATTAAATAAATTAAATTTGACAAGATGGAAATAGCAAAATTTGAAAGAAAAAAATGCTCTTTAAATCAGTGCTTCCCAAACTCGGTATTCTTGCTGAGTCATTTTCAATGCAATCAATTTCCTCTTTTGATACAGACACTAATTGAAACAATAAAATTGACTGTCAGTTTTAGAATGGATTATTACGTGAAGAAAATTGTTTTTTAATAATTTTATTTTTATTTCTTCTTGGATACATATAATTTAACCTGAGATAAATTTTTGAGATTTTAAACCTTTCTTTTTTTTTGTCAAATTTAAAATACTACGAGAACCTATTCTTGTAGAGGTGTGATTATTTAAGAAAATACGAAAATGTATACTTTAGTTCTTTTTTGTAATCCTAAAGAAATAGCAGAAGAAGAAGAATAATTTCTTGTCCTCTGGTACCACCTGATGAAGTCCCTCGCAAAGAAGAATGAAATATCGTGGAAATTACAGAAGTTGTTTTTATTAAGAATTTCTAGATGTAATATTATTTACAGCATAATTGTACAGTTTTATTGTTAAGAGTGCTTTGTACTACAGGTATATAAAATTTTCATAATTTACGTAGTGTTACATAAAGTACGAAGCACTGAATAATAAACACGGTGTAGCTTAATTTAATGAAGAACTTTATAACTAAGAAAATTTCAACTTCCTCAATCTGAATTTTTACCAGCTGACTTTTTATTTCAAGTCAATATAAATAGGTTTCACTGGTTTCTGTTACAGGGGAAGTGTAAGAAACTCCAGCGTGTCCACATCAATCATAGAGTCATTGAATGCAACCGGCAGACGCCGTTTTTGGGTGAAGAGGAAAAGAAAAAAAAAAATCGGCAAGGAGGGAAAGGAATTTATATTCGCGTCGTTCCCAATCTGCATGCTCATAAAATCCGGAAAATTACGAATTTATGTGGCCATTGGCTGAGCATTATTGCATGTAAATTGGAAAACCTTATGATTCGCCATTCGGAATCCTAAAATTTAATACGAGAAACTATCTTTCATGTATGGCGGGCGCCAGCCAACAAGAAAAATGACTTATTCTAAAGAAAAAGGGAGCGGGAAGGGAGAAGGGTGTCTGTAACGCAGGGTAAGAAGTGTGTTTGACTGACCCTGTAAGTTTAGCAGCCATATTTGAGCCTTCACGCAAATCTCATGAGTACTCCAATATCTTAACCTTGAATGTGGTATCTGTTTCTAATCTGTATGCATTTTTTTAAATAATTAATAATAAATATGTATTGTTATAATAATGTTATTATAACACGATATCATATTTAAAAAAAATAATTATTATAAATGATATTGAAATCACACGTAAATTCCAAACAGTTTCGGCAGCAAGATAGTAAGTCATTATCAGTGGCACATTTTTTTCCCCACATTTTAATGTTATTATTTATGCTACATTATTCGTATAAGTGTCACTTGTGCATTTTAGTTGTTGGTGTGGTCTAATAGAAGGTAAACACGCATAATTATCATTTTTAGACACCTAACAATGGTCTAAAAAAATCATAAGTCGACTGTAGTTTAAATTTAAAAACATTGGCTATCAGATGATATCAGATTGCTCAGTTAACAACACTCCCATTTTTTTATTGTTGTTATTATTATTATTATTATTATTATTCTGTGAGACTTTCGTAATAAACATTAACCTAATACTTACTAAAATAGCTTCACAAATGTGTAAATTCACGAATTGATTTATGGAAGATTTAAAGTTTCGAGATTAACAGAGGGATACGATGTTCTTTTGTTAAAAAATGGGAAAGTGGGCGATAATTGAAATGAGTGGATTCAAAATGGCCGTTGGTGTCAGACCGGGATTGAGATCTTATCATTCCCTACAACCATTTCGCTATGGCAACCTCTGAAAGGGAGAGTGGGAGGGAAGGAACAAAAAAAAAAAGCCATATAAACTCGGTCGAGAGTTTAATACTTGGAGCAGACGCCCTGCTAGTTCCCTCACTCCCCCCCTGTTTGCATCAGTGGACCAACGCTCCCTTTTTTTTTTCTTCCAAATCGTATCGATAGTGGAATCGAGATGGCCAACGACGTTTGCGTATTCTGCGGGGGACAGCCACGGCAATATAATGCCATTTCCAAGCATTCCACCCTCTACATCAGTAATCCTTTGAGCTCCAAAGAAAAGAGAGATTATTCTCGGGTAAATCCAGCTTTATTGAACCAACGAGCACACTTCAGTTTTATCGATTTTTTTTTAAAACAAATAATGCTTCAAATGTTTTCGAAACGAAGTAGTTGATGTGTACGATTCCGTATTAAAATTTAATCTTTTTTTTTTTTTTTTAGTGCAAAATTGAGGCTATTATTGTAAAAAGTAAATAAATAGAAATTTTACTGTTTAGTTTTACAGCAGTTGTCTCAAATTTGTAAGAACCAGTTTTCAGTGCTACGTCGACAATGACGTATGCCTTCATCCTATTAGGTCGCCGCAACAATGAATACTGCTAAAAAAAAAATTCGTTGTGAAAACGAGCTAATATTTAGAAAATAGGCATCAATCAGGCAATAATAGTCCACAGAGATCTTCAACGAATGGTTGCTATTAAAAAAAATAATAATCCTTTTTATTAGATCGCTGTTATTTTTCTAATTTAAAGATATTTACAAAACTTTGCTTTTAAAATATTGATAATCAATCTCAAAATTTATTAAATTTCACGTTACTATAAATAGTGTCTGTGATTTCTCCTTTAGAAGGGCTATGTATAGTTTAATTGCAGTTATTGACGTCAGATTTTTGGTTCGATGGAGAGAAAGAATTTTATTACACAAATATGGCTAGGAACGTCATTAGACACTAAAGGTCTGTGTTTTTCGAAGATTCTGTATTTTTCTAGAAGGAAATCCATTATTTAAAATACTCTTTGCGAAACGTCCATTGTTTCCGTACGTGAGTCTGTTTGTGCGTACGTTCCGGTGCCAGTTAACGTCCGCATCAGTGTAGGATTCCGACTCGCAATAAACGGAACGAGTGTTTGGGGGTCCACCTTTTCCCTTGAGCACGCGCACGTTGGTTTGGTTTTCCGTAGTCAGAGGTTGTGAGGGGTTGTCTGGTTACTCCGTCATGTATCTGCCTTTCTGAGTCGAACATCAATTCAACCCTTTAATAAGATTGACGAAGGAAGCGCGGGGTGGGGGGTGCGCATCACTTCGGGCCATTTGGTGCGTTCGGGTAGTGCTCGCAGGATGATGATAATTAATGCACCATCACTTCCGAGCAAATAACGTTTAGTGGGACAACGAGGATCTCGTATTGAGACTGACAAGACTGATTTGGCTCGCCATTTTTGCCGGCATATCAGCACAAATCACATTACACTTGACATGATTGCATAATTTATGAGAACGGATGGATACTTAATAAAAACTGCCAAACCTCAGAGAAGTGGCACTTTTTTATCTCATTTTTTTTTTTTTTGAAAAGGGGGGGGGGGTGAGGAAGAAAAAAAAAAGAAAGAGAAAGAAAGAAATATGCACCGTTAACAGGAAGGAGTTGTGACAGGCCTGACAGGAACCACTGATTCGACTATCATGATTTTAGTCAAAAAAGATGTGTGTGTGTGTGTGTGTTTAACTTCTTCTTTCTACAAGAAAGGGATCTTGTTTAAGGCGACAAAAAAAAATGATAATGAAAAATGGGTTCGTGAAGAGAAAAAAAAAATCGTTTGATTCAATAATACTTTTAGGATTTTTTTTTTTTTTTAAGAGTACCTAGAATTGAGCGATGAAATTTGCAAAAAAAATTTTATGTTTTAATTCCCACACGATTTCAATACAATTGGTAATTTTTTTCGAGCAGATACTGTTAACAAGACATAGATTGTTATACTAAATGAAAAGTATCAAAAATGATAAAAAAAATTCCCTATAAAGCCGTTAATATCTTGACCTCTTACCTTTCCTGAAATAAAAAGGAAATACAGGGTGTCTACAGAACCGGGAAATCAGGGAAAACCGGGAATTATCAGGGAATTTTGTTTATTCTGGAAAAAATCAGGGAATTATCAGGGAATTTTGCAATTCTTACTTAAAATCAGGGAATTTTTTGGTTGAACAGATCGGGTTTTTTTTTTTATTTTTTATTGGTTGAACAGATCAGGGAATTATCAGGGAATTTTAAAAGAAATTGTTCATGAAATCAGGGAAAAATCAGGGAATTTTTTTTATTCAGATTTTGTACACACCCTGAAATGCTACACACAATAGGGTCATCTTCATTTAAGAAAAAAATTTCCGGTACTTTTTTTTTAGCTTGAATAATTTGAATTTGACCAATGACGAATAATGTTTGCTCTTAATTTCCAAAACTAATAAATTTGCATTGCGTTCTTATTTTTTTTCTTTAATTTGTATTTGTAATTTGCTTCAAAAACATTGAATAGGCCACTAATAAAATTTCTCAGTTTCCTTTTATATTGAAGCTGAGCTTTCTTCGATGTTTAATACAGCAAGTCGTTAATTTTTTTCTTCTTTCCTTTCCTATTCCCTTCTTCTAATTGCTTCCAGGAGAATCCGTAAGGAATAACGCGACAGATAATAATGTCAAATTATCGAATCGTTCGCCTTATTGTAATTATAAGTGGGCGCTCTGTTGGACCCGATTCATTAAGAGGTGTAACAATTATTTCCGAAGAAAATTGCCATTGTTTCTAAGGGTTTGGTAATTCGGTTTGCTTCTCCTTTGTCAGCCCAAAATCAATTAATTCTTCCACCCACCCACCCGTCCACCCCTTTTTCCTCGACTACTTTATTAAACAATTAAAAAAAAAAAATATGGTTGTCAAGGAATTTTTTTTTTTTCCTTTCCCCCCAAAAAAATCCCAATATTCGTTTTGCATAATTGTTCCTAGTCAGTGATGTCATGTGACAAGAAGATGGAATAATGAATTGTTCTTCATTAAAAGATTTATTTTTTTTTACTCCATCTCTCGTAAATTATGTTATAATGAATAACTCCCTGAATTAAAAAAATGGGTCTCTTTTTTTCCTAATAACGGATGTGAAGGAAGACAGAAGAAAGAATTCAGTGAAACTAAAACAGTTAATCAGCCAATCGATTTATATTGAATGCTCTTTTTTTTTTTACTGGTAAAAAATATTCATTAATTATATTTTTAATGAAAAGACTTTCAATAGACACTAATGAAGAACTTTTACCGAAAATATTAAAATGCATTTTCGCTTTTTTTTTTTGCTTTTTTCCCTTTCGCTATCTTTTTGTTTTTCTGGAATTTTTTTTTTTTTAATGTTTCTCTAAGATTTTTGTTAAATTTGTGATTTACTCTTTGATATATTGTTATACATTTTGTTTTATTTTTATTAAGTAAAAAGTCAACAAAACAAAAAAAAATAAAACGATGGATAATCTATTTCTGCTGTACCCTCTCCAACAGGGAAACCTCCGAAAAATTACATATTTTTGACGCCAGGTTTGAAACTCAGAACGAAGCAAAAAGAAAAGGCTCTTTGGAGGCTATCAGAAATTGAATAGAAAACAGTTCAAAGATAACTGACAACAAGAAGAGAAAAATTTAAATTGTTATACAGGAAAGCAAATCCAGTGTTTGGGATGTTGTGTTATTGGAATTGAATGCCAATTATTTTTTTATTTTTTATTCATAGGTTTGATTTTTGATCCAAAATTTATTAGGGACATACCTTACAAAAAAATTTCAGCACTCTAGGAACATAAGTTTTCACTTGCTCACTATGAATGGATTGAATAATTACACAAATAACCAGATAATTACACAGATAATACAAAAACAACATCCTGAAAAATTATCCTCATTATTAACTTTGATACATTCTTGGCCACTGAATTCAAAAATGTAATTCGTTTTTCTCTACCACGTAAGGTCTTTTTAACAAAAGTTTTCAAGCAAAAAAAACAAAACAAAACAAACAAAAAACAAAAGAAGTGATAAAACCTAATGACAGTGAATGTTAGTAAGTGAAGAAATATTTGTATTTGTTTCCTGTTTATGTCAAATACAGATTTATCAAAAAACTTTCCATGATTAAAAACTTAAAATTTTATGTACACCGTTTCTGATTTTTTTTTCCCCACAAAAGAATGGTGCTTTTTTTTTTTTTTGCAAAATAATGTGACGTGGTAGAAACATTTGAAATATATTTTTTAATTATTAAAAAGTAAAAAAGAAATAACCTTTCAAAGTTAAAAATTTTTGTAAAGAGTTTAATTTTGCACAACTGTGCTGTTAATTTAAAATGTTTGGGTTGTTTCGGAAGAATATTGCTTTATGCTTAATTTTAGATATTTCGACCCAAAAATACATCATTATTTTTTTATAGGTAACCCTTTTTCTCTTAGATTTATGCTAAGATGTATTATATAGCCAACAGTAGTAGTAGCTACAAATAAATACAAGTATTGTTTCTTTGTGAGGAATTTGTAATCTGTAGTGGGATGCTGAGATGCCAGAAATCTTCTTCACCAACTGTAGAACGACGAAACAAATTCAGTCTCGTTGTAACTGAAATCCTATTATAAACATCCATCGATAACTTTCTCTTCCTCCGCCGTCATCTCTCCTCCTCTTCAAAAACTGCATAGATTGGAAACTTGTTCCGGCCTTCAGGGTGTAATTTGTGATCCCCTTCACCCCGTGGATGTCACCCTAGAGAGAGAACACACCACTTGCACTTATCATCAATGAGATTCTTTTCTCTCTCTGTCTTTCTTTCTTTCTTTCTTTTTTTTCTGCTTCTCTTCAGTCTAGATCCTTCTCTCTTCTTTTTCCATCTCCCCTTCCGTTCTCTTCGTTTCTTTTTCCTCCTCCTCCTCTTCCAAGTTCAGTCTGACATCGATCACGATACCCATACGAAGGTCAATGAAAGCGCACACAGCCTCCAGCCATCGCAGTAGATTCGGATTTTTCAAATTCTTTTCTTCTATTCGTTCTTCTATTACATTTCTTTCTTTTTTCGCTCCTTTCTTGTTTCCTTAATCGATGCTTCCCATGGATTCATGATTATTTTTTTTTTATCAATTGTATTATCCAAACAAACCATATTTTACGTGACGAGATAGTTTTACACACTAAATATCAATAGATGAAATTCTTTCTGAGTTTCAGTGTCTGCTGAAATCCAGTTTTCTGTTTGGTAACGATTAATCTGTAAATGGATTAAGAGCGGATTTCCAAAAGGGTAGATCGTAAATTAAAAACTCAACGTTCATATATTTGTTACATAACTATTTGGTTGAAATTTTTATTTTTGTCTTAGATAATAATATGACACCTTCAAATTTATTTAATTCCTGGAGAAGTTCTGGAGAACTTGAAACCTATTTTCCACGAAATACCATCATGTTACAAATTAGCAAATCATTAATCTCACCACTGTCATCATCACTACACTTACTCAAATGCCGCCATTTCTTTAATTTTAACTATTGATGAAAATATCTTCAAAACATTAATGATTATTTAAAAGAATACCGGTACAGCTGTACTGAATTTTAGATTTTTATCAATAATAATTTGACGTTACATTCTTAGGAGCACAAGATCTTGCCATCTTGCCGCCATGTTGAATTATGAAAAGTTACAATTTTTAAATATGAAAGAGAGATATTCTATTTTGTTTTTGTTTTTTGTATTTTTTTCTTCAAAAAGATGTTCAGTAAGGAACATTATTATTAATTTTTATTTTTAAAAATTCTAGACTGACGGCAATATTTTTTTTTTATTTTTTCAAAACACAAGACACCTCCGTATTTACTACTGTATAAATATCTTTCTGCGGTTCATTAATTCCTGCTTAAGAATTAATAGCAGACAAAAATGCATAATAGGTGACGAGTATTTGTCTACAATAAGCCCCTTTGCTTACAATAAAAGACGTTCTAATCTAAAGACTTAAACGTTTCGTATATTTTCATAATAGAATTGCTGTTAGTCTCTCTGTGTAGAAGACAAAAGAGCAATGGCTGAAGCGAAGGTCGTCGATTTCATCTTCAATGTAAAACGACATAAATCAAAACACCAGTAAATCGACGGCTTCGAATCAACATAAACAGAGGCGACGTAAATCGGGATATTGTTTCACAAATTTAATAGTTGAAGCAGTGGCTTATTGAATTGGCCTGTGAGAATATTGGATCTCGGACGACAACTGTCAGTATAGTAAAAGCGATGCAAGTCATCCCTCTGTCGTTAATTGTAGGTTTTAATGGGAGATCCTTTCTCTGTGTACTTTATTTTGTGTAATTACAGTATTATTGAGCCTATCTTGGACAGAGATAAAAGAAATAGTCATTCCCTCTGTACAGTTCATTTTTTCTTTCTGCGAGAAATTTGTGCGTAAAAAGAAGTTCCCATAGATAATGCATTTGAAGCAAAAGATGTGGGTTTTTGGAAAATATGTCAGTTTCTATGTCTGCGTAAAAAAAAAAAGGCTTGGATTTGAGTAAAATAAATAAGATATAATCAATTTAAGCACGTGAAGATTTATTTAATATGCAGCAAATGGATAATTTAACGATACCGTTTATTTTCAGTAGGTATTTTAAAATACAATGGAGACTTTTTGATTTATGTTGTTTCCGCAACTTTTTATAAAACAAAGATAGACAAGTAGCGTTACATTTAGAGCAAATAAGGTTTTAAGTTCTTTAAGGCACCTCTTGTTTTTAAAGTTCTAAAAAGTACCGTGAAAACACGGTATCGTTGGTTTAGAAGAGTGTTTTTCCAAATTGAAATCGGTTAATTTTCTATCTCTATATTTTTGGGCGCGTGTCGATATCCGACCTGTGTCGAGGTCTCTTAAGGTTCGTCCTCGTGCAATTTCACTGAACCTTTTGTTTGTTTTTCGATCGATGCCACCGGCCAGTGTCCACCTTCCCTGGGCACCGAAGGCGGGGGTGTGGGGGAGTGGACCTCGGGATTCGTTGCTACGATACCGGAGGTCACCTACGTCTGGAGAGGTACAGTAGCCATGGCAACCAGGTAAGTACTGCTCACCACCAGAATCGATCTGTACCCTGTTTGTCGCGTTGCTCTGACTTCGAGCTGCCACCAATGGAGTTTCAACTCAGCACAAAACCAAAAAAAAAAAAGATTTTTTTTTTTTTTGTTTTTTAATGTGAGTTAATTAAATTGAAAAAAAGAAAAAAAAAATCACGCAACCGAAACTACTGAGAAGTGCTTCTTAAAGATGTTTCATTTTCTTAATATTTTTTGAGAATAAATTTACTAAATTATCAAAATTAACTCACGTAAATTAAATAAATGAAAAAGAATCCAAAAGAATAACATGTAGCCATTGTAACATAGCATTGAAATTTTTCGGTATTGAGTGAATAATAGAAAAGTTTATTTTATTATTATTTCTACCAAAAACTTATTAATTTTTATTTTGAGATTATTATTCAATTACACAGCAGGTTTTCACATTAATTTTGTTTTAAATTGCTTAGATTTATTCGTTGAATTCAGCTTTCATGTGTATTTTTTTTAATTAATTTAAACTTATCTTACACAAATGGATTTTTTAAAAATAAGAGAAGGTAGGAATATGAGATAGGGTAGTAATATGAGATACCGTAGTTTTCGAAAACCGTAGGCTGGTGACATCTACGGAAACAGTTGGAAATTACTTCTTATAGCGCTCTTGTGTTTTCATTTCTTGTGTTTTATAAGTAATTTCCAACTGTTCCGTAGATGTCACCAGCCTACGGTGTTCGAAAACCACGGTATCTCATATTACTACCCTATCTCATATTCCTATCTTCTCCTCTAATAAATTTTTTTGTATTATGTGAAACGGATGCTGGACTATTGGCAACTCATTTCCGCCTGAAACGCTTTAATGAAATCGCGTTTCACTTTTTTAATTTGTTTTTCATTTTTTCATATCTTGCAAAGAAAACCTACGAACCCTTCAGAACCCATCTGCGAGAATCCCTGAAAAAGGAGAAACGTCACTTGGTTAATTTTCGACCAGAAGGGAGCTTACGAGTCAAGGTGGATTGTTACCGCATGTCCTTGCTCATTGCCCAGCCACCGTGTGTTTGCCTGCTAATGGTCTGATATGCGATTTGACAGTTAAGGAGGGGGTGGCGGGGGGGGAGAAAGGAAGGAGGACACACAGTCTGCTTCCAATTGCCTTTCTTAACCCAGTGAATCTTCGCAGCAATGTGAGCATCCTCCGAATGTCTCATTGCCGCTGACAGGCACCCACTCAGCCTCGTTATGCCGCTTGGCTGATCTTCAGCGCGGGATTCACCCGCATAAAGGCCGCCGATTGGGAGCTGTGGAAACTCCCGCATCTATTCTTAGCAGTAACTTAATAACGAAGATGTTAACAGGCTTAACAGGGCAACACGGACGCTTGGATAATCTATCGGTAATTTTTGCCAGAATGTTTTAACAGCATTTCTGTAGCCGGACGTTATTATATGACTTCGTAGGGATCACACTCTCCAATCCTCAACATCATTGTATCGAAAAGTGAAATCAGTTTATTCTTAGGTGTAGAATACATTGTCAATTGTGTACTTTGCAGATTTTCATCATTATTGTAATCGTGAATATAAGTATGCGTTGTAATTAATGAAAATTACAATATGTTTAGTGTTTCACGTGCAGATAGACTTGGTATTAGTACGTTTTTAAAATTAGTACCTTTTAAATGAATATTTTTCTGTTCTTCTTAACTCTTTTATTTTTTCAAGAATCTGCTTCTTCTTAACTCTTATTTTTTCAAGAATCTGCTTCTTCTTAACTCTGTCTCCTGTTGCTCATTTGTCTTTACGTACAGATCCCTCTCCCGGATCTTTGTGTAAGTAACAGGCTTCAGACAAAATCATTGGCGTTATATGTACAGGGAAATGTAACGCCATTGAACAATAAAACATCAAAAATAAACGACCCATATGATTTCAGAATTTATATTAGCTACTGATAGGATCTGAATACTTCGACAACGAGACAACATTTCTAAAATGCAGATTTTGCTCGCTATGAAAATACTGTTAAGTTAGGGATAAAGTTCAGTAATTAAGAATTCCAGATTATAATAAACTTAATAAAAAAAATGTTATTGTTTCAGTTTTCTTGATTTGTTTTTCTCAAGTTTTTGTCGTTGTTATTTTATATCGTTTTTTTCGTTTTCATTCTTCCATCCTTTCGTATCACCCACGTGACTCTGAATGACAGGTGATCAGGGAAAGGAGACAAGGGAAAAGAAAAAAAAGCAAACAAAAATTCCGCTTTCATAGATGCCCGTGCAGAAAAGGGTAACGAAGAAAAGGAAAAACCAGGCTTCTAATCTAACTACGCTCCAGTTTTACTGTATTATCATGAAGATATTTACTTAACTGATGCGATTCGGTCAGGGCTAAAATCTGCAGCAAAAAAAAAAAAATGTTTCCTTTTTTTTGCTCAGGGGTTGTTTACATTTCTGTCGTCTGTCAAAGCTTGTTCTTGATCGAAGAATTTTTATTATTCAATTTGGTTCGGAGTTTGCGGTAGCCTTTTTTTTTTTTTTCTTCTTCTTTACCTGCTGCTTCGAAATGAAACAATTTATTTTGGAGGTATATTGATTTTTATTATTACATTTTGTTAATCTTAGCGGAAACATTATTCGATGGAATTCCTGTAAGGTAGAATATTGCCGTAAGCGGGAGAAGGAAAAAAAATGTATATTTAACTTTTAATGCTTTCAAATAACCTGTGTTGTAAGACTGGAAACTTTGAAAATTAACTTTTCAATTCAGAATCTACATATGTTCTCAAAGTAAAATGTCTACGTAGTTTTCCAATAATTCATCATCTACTATCTATCGTGAGAGAAATCGAATGTATATTTTAGAAAGCTTGTCTGTTTCTGTTTTAAAATTATGAAAGCTATGAATTGGATGGTGTTGTGCATCATTTGACCAAGCGCCAAAATTCAATTTTGAGATATTGGCATAAACGCAAAAGCTTATGTATTTCTTCACATTCATTTTATATATAATGAAGAGTGTTATATCTATCAATAAGAAGATACTTTCACAGGACAATTCTGATCATTATCAAAATTAATAATATCTTATTGCAAATGTTATTCGTTACGATTAGTCGATTGGAGTTTATTCAAAATTAATTTTCCGAAGAATGTTGAGATAGCAAGAAGGAATAATTTTTTATAAAGAGTTTGCATCTTTCGCTACTAGATGGAGCAATAATCTAAAAAAAAAATTATTTTGGTGCTTGGTCAAGTGATGCATAACACCATCCAATTTTGAAACTTTTACACACTAAGAACGACAACAGCCTGACAACAGAGCTTGGTGCGTTGTTTTAGACTGGCTTAATTACAGTTGGGGAATGGGAAGAGGGTGAACTTGGTTTATTCTTGTGAAGACTCCGTCACGAACTTTCGTGGCTAGCACCAAGGGAATTCGTTTTTGAAAAATTAACAAAATGAAGTATCATGAAACTTTATTATTATTATTATTAATTTTGCGTCAGGGTGTCTCAGTCTATGAACTATGGTGGAAATTTACAGCGTAGTCGCTCCCTTAACTGTTACTTGAAATGCACAGTTGTATTCCGTGCCGTTGAAAGTATCTTGGGGCATCTTCGGACTGCGCTTTGTTGCATTTTCCAGAAGAATGAGAACTTGTTAAAGCTGTTTAGTAAGCGAAGAAAACAAGAAAGAAAATGAAAAATTCAAGGTTGAATCACGATAGGAAAAAAAAAAAAAAGAAAACAGAAAAGAAAGAAGTTAAGAGTTGAAGAAGAAGAAAAAAAAAGGGCGTTTGGTGTGTGTTGGCCCTTGGTGAAGGAGTGGAGCCGTTGAAGGAGCAGATTTCTTGTTTGCTCTACTTTGAGGCATGACCATGCAAGAATGCGAGTGCAAAAAGGACCCCCCGCGTAGTGGCGCATGCTGCGATCTCCATCATCTTCCCCCCTCCCCCACTCTCCTTCTCACACCCCACCTCACGCCATCGAAGCGTAAGTCACCTGACCGCCCCGCTATTCGCCGGCCATTCGCAAATATCGTCATTCCTCGTTCGAGTTAATTTACAAAATCTTTTGATTCACTCACGCATTTTAATTAAAGAAATCAAGAAAGAAAATGAAAATAAATGACGTTTTTCTAATTCAACTGTCTTTACAGAGCTTAGTCTTGATAGTGGTAAACTAATTCCTAAAATATAATTTATTTACATGCAGCTAAGCCGTGAAAAAAGTGAGATAAAATGAAAATTTGAACTTTTGTAATAATTAATTAGCTAATTTTTTGTTAACTTAATTCAACTCTGTACAGCTGTTTCAACTTCATTAGATCTCCTCAGTTATTATAACAATAATTAACTAATTGAAATATACAATTTGTTATTAAAGATGAATTTGATATTAAAGCATTTGCAAATTTTCCAACCTGACAGACTGGATATTCCATTGGATAATATTTGATAAATAAGATTCCAGATTTCTAATGTAAATTCTAAATGAAAAAGATTAAAAATGATGAAAATTTTGTGTTTTTCCAATTTATCTTTAATGCTTTCATAGTTTTTATAATAGAAGCTATTGGTAACATTGAAACATTGGCTGAAATTTTCCTGTCATTTCTTTTATGTTATAGTTCTTATTTTTATTTCAGTAAAAATGTAAATTTAGATTTCTTTTTTTCTTTTTTTTAATAGCTTCTTTTAACATTTTAGCAACTTTATTTCTAGTCTCTCTGTTTGCCGTTATTATTTTTACAAGCTGAAATGAGAAAGAATTGTATATAATACATATAATATCTGTAAAATTATACTTATTCATCTTTGTTTTTTTAGCCATCTTATTGAAAAGGAATTTTTATAGCATCCAATAAAATAAAATTGCAGTTCTTTTTTAATAATTTTAAAACTGTGATTGTGCAAATGTATTTCCTTGTATTATCCTTACAACATCCATTGTACAAAAAAAAAAAAAAAAAAAAAAAAAACCTTATTAACATTATATAAAAAAGCAGTGTGGAGAGTCAGTCTAGTGATTGAGTATTGCTTATTATGTTATGTACATATTACAGAATCAATATTTTCTTTTGCAAATGAATGGTGTAAGAGGTGTAGATGATCAGAATGGAACAGAAAAAGTGCATTCTGAAATCACCTAAGCTTGTTTTACTTTTACGGCAGTATTTCAACTTCTCATCGTAATGTTAACAATTGTTAGTGCAAGGCCATGGTTTAATGTGTAGTTAATACTTTTTTATCGCATACTTTGTTCCGGAATCAGTGATAGAATAGTAGAAATGGTTGGCTATTAATTCTAGCTGACGAGTAATTAATCTCACTACAGCTGTCCTGAGTTTCCTGTCGAACAGCTCAAGACCTTCATTTTGTCGTGAAAATTCAGTCTTTTTTTTAACTTGAAAGATCTTCAGTGAATAAATGACAACATTTTAAACAGTATTTGTGAGTTTATTATTGGATGCTGATTCCCGCCAAGAAGAATCACAAAGAAAACCTACTGTTCTTTCCATCGTTTTAGAATGTATCAAACAACGAGGTTGTTAAATTAAACAAAAGTACAGAGATCCTGGAATAGACGTCTTTGTAAGCAGCCTCCTCCGTGGTATGACGTCATTTGAGAACGGCCTCTTATCTTCGCTGCAATTCAAGGGTGGGCTGACACTTGATTGAAAGAGGCTGTTTTTTGCATGATTTGCACTTGCTACGCCTTTCTTCGCGTGCGACTTACTCCACCATGTCTGCTAGTTTTTGTTGCTTTCTTTTAATGTACCTTTTCTGTTTCTCCTATTATTAAACTGGGCAATTCTTATTTTTTTTTCTTTCGATTTCACGGCACCGGAAAATTTCATTTCTATTTGTTTTCTGCATTTTATAAGGTCTAGGAGAAACAGCTTTTTCTTTTTTTTTTTTTTTTTAACTTCAAGAAAGAGAAAGAGAAAAAAAAAAGCTATTTAGTTGACCCCCCCCCCTTTTCCCAGCGAAAATGGACTGATCCACATCGTTAAGTCACTTCAGTCGTCTGCCAATTTCCCATTTATTTTTCCATTCCTCCTCTTAAATCTATCCACCCTTTTTTTTAAATGTGAAAACTTAGATTCATTGAAATAAGAAAAATCTCACGTATGACAATTTCCAAGACAGAATTGCGCAAACAAATTTTCATCTTTGAAGTTTATTATTTTATGAGATCAATTAATTCCAGTTGATTTCATTTTAATGGAAATAAAATGAAATAAATTACTCAAATCACGTTCGCAGTTTAATTAAAGTATTTAATGACTATTGTTAAAATTTATTAGAGTAAATATGAATTCACGAAGAGATGATTTTGCCTTGGTACAGCAAGTTTTATTTATTAATTAAAACTTTTACTTTGTTACTAAGTCTTTAATTTGACGAGAGAAACAAGAGTTCGAAAGAACGTGAAGCTCACTTTCCGTTAAATCCTATTTATTTTATTTTGTTTATTGTTCTTGAAGTCGTGAAAGCGACAAAACGAAAATTCTGCATTTAAATTCAAATTATAATATCTATTGAATACCAAAAGTATAAAAGTTCGTCGGAATCGCAGACCGCAAAGCAAAAATAAACAATTAAAAACTTCACTATGAAATATTTTAATATTTATGCATTAAAAAAATTCACTGAGTCCGGCGGACTGCTGGCACATAAATTTCCTCAGTAATATTTCATTTTTAATGAGTTTTTTTATTGTTTATTTTTGCTTTCGAGCCATCACTGCGATTGCGACGATTATTGTTATTAGCCTCAGTACTGAGACCTCGTTGTTTACTGGTGGCTGCTCCTGGCTGATGGTCGCCAAAGAGCCTGAAACAGCTGTTGTAAATTGTGATGTGTGGTGGCCTCAATTTATGTCTTAAATTAATTATGATATGAAAGTTAAAAATCTATAAAACGAATTAAAAATTGTAATGTTTTTCGCTAATTTACTAAAATTAATATTTTATTTCATTAGTACATAAATACTTTCATTTAAACCTCGCGTACCCAATTTTCTAAAAAAAAGTAAATATTGAATCCTTACCTCCTAAGAGCAGTAGCACAGGGATGAAAAAATGTTTCCTGCGCTTTTCAATTATTTAATACTTTCTATAGATTATACAGAGACGTCATAGTGAGGTACCACATTACCAATATTTGATTGACCTCTAAGAGAATAATACCTTAAAAAAATGCATGTTATAATTCATATTTGTGCAATTCTCAAAACTTTTATAGACAATAATAAATGTATAGTTAAGTAATTAAATAGAAATTGATAATAAAAAGAAATAAATGGAACTATATTTTCTTCAATTTTCCTTTAATGCTCAAAATAATACAGTAACATTAATGTTTCCCTCCCCCCCAAAAAAAAATATTTCTATTTAAATATTGTATGGTTTTTGATGAATTATCGAGTGAATACATGTTTTTGTTATTTCTACTGAGTTTCTTCCTTTCTCCCATTTTTTTTTTTGGTCTGAATTCTCATTCTTTATTTGTCCTTCGTCTGTAGTCATCCGATCCTGGCATTGATCCTGTTGTGGTCGATGTTTTTTGTGTCTGCTTTCATTGAATATGCGTGTTTTGTCTTTTTTTCAAACATTCGTCATCAAATACAAGAGCGAAGAGAAAGAGAGAGCGCGCATGCAACGCGGTTTCTGTATCAGATGTTGCTCTGAAGTTTCAGAATTGTGCGTTTCTGGAAGCCGTACCGAGAGGCAGAACATATAATAGAAGCTGTATCTGATTGCGTTCTTTAAGAACTGCTAAATGGAGTTAAAAATTGAGTGAAATATCTTTTAATATATTTTTTTACTGTTTTAAATCTGTACACTATTTGTAAAACAGCATAACGTAGGTTTGTTTCATCGTTGATATCGCAAACCTGTAATGCTTGTAAGTTGAAATCTTCATATCCGTCTGTCAGTCCGTCTCTGATTAAGGCAAATCAGAAACAATTTCTCCTAGATAGCTGAAACCTTAAGGCTATAGCTTTTTCGATCATGATATGCACAGTACAACTAAAAGGTCTTCTTAGCAAATCCCTTCTTTAATCACGATATTTCGTTTTCTTCAATAGTAAACTTCTTCAGGTTAATTTGAGGACAAAAAATCTCTTTCTTCTTCCTCCTTAATTCGATTCTAGAGCTTATCGTTTTGGAGTTATATATGCTGTAGCTTTTTATCTAAATGACAATTCCTAATGACTTTGGTATAAGTCGGACCTGTAAATAAGCAACAGCACGTTGCCATTAAAGCCAGTGTACACTGCGTCTTGAAAAGTTCTAAGACTGGAACTGATTAGTAGATGAATGTTATTGCGGAATTAGGTGAAGATATTAAGATCATAGTCACCTAAAGTATGTCAATCTGCTAAAAAGTTGTTGATATAAGATGTTTCCTTTTACTCGAACTTTTACGTGTGGATCTCGAAAGTAGGCATTGCCGCTATACATTATTCTCCTCTGTCCTTTACGTTACGCTCTAATGTCAACCAATTTTTCCTAGAACACAGAATCTTAGTAGTGATGCTGTGCCACTGTTACTGTTATATATACTGTTATGTTATTCTGATAATAATAACATCCTGTCCTTTCGGTGCTGTAAAATGAAATAATTGCCAGTGAAATATTTTAGTTCTTTCCAAAGATTTTTCTTTTGCTTTGTTGTCTCTTTGTAAAATTCCCCATTACGTTGGCAGTTTTGAAAACTAGTTTTAGCTCTCGAGGAAATGTGTTTCCCAACTTTCGGGGAAATCGTTAAAAGGTGGAAAATAACTCCGTCAACAGCACTTTCTCTGCAGAAGTTGTGCTGAGAGACAGCTTGCTTCTGTGTACTTCCTCCTTCGAAGCAGCAGCAGCAGTTGCGATCGCATCTCACAGCCCAGGCGCCATACATCATGGACGGACGAGCTTATCGTAGCAGCACAGTGGTGTCGCTACGGCCATGCGCCATTGCTGATCTCACCCCATTCCATACCCCTGCGCGCCTTTCCGCTGCAGTCCGTAAGCCTAATCTCCGGTCACACACAGCCCGAGACCCCTTCCTCCTCCCACCAGGTTTATCATCTCTCTTCATGCGTCCTCTGTCGGCTGCTGCAACGGTCGAGATGCCTCTTAACATAGTCCAACACACACTGCCTCCAGATTCCCAACGAACAACAACACAACTCGGTTTCAGCCCAAGATTTCCTCTCGGCGTCTGGAAAAGGAGATAATTGCTTCGGTGCGCTGCAACGCCACAGCGCAACTAAGTCTCAGCCCAAAAAAAAATATAACAACAACAACCCAGGAAAGTGCATTTCAACCCAAGGGGGAAGACACGTTTGCTTGCTGAAGTGAAAAGATGCTTCCAGAAGTTATTGCGCTTAAGCCACTACAAACCTTCGAAAAGTAACGAAAACGCCATTAAAAGAATCGATTTGTTTATTTGATAATTAAAATTTATAACCAATAAAAATAAAATAGTGATTAAATTAGTAGTGATCGTTAAAGGCCATCGATCATTTCTGTGTAGGCAATTTCCGGATCACACTGTACTGATTGAGGAGGTTAGATTCAGGGAGAAACAAAAAATAAAAACAGCATATTACACTTTATTTCTGAATTAAATTAGATGAACTCCAAGTAAACGATACCTAAATTGAAATTTCTTTTTTTTTTTTTTTTTTTTTTTTTTTAAGGGCTCCTTTAATTAAGGGGTTATATAGGCTACCAATAAAACCTGTTGTTCAGGCGTGATCTGAATTTCCGGAGAGTCTACAATAATGTGCATTGAATTTGCTGCGTTTGAATTTGCTGTATACTTTCAGCAAGAAGCATCTCTACAAGACAATTCAGAGAATTTAATGACTTGTAGGAGCTTTAATTTGCAGGCTTACGATTCATTCTTAACTTTAAGGTGTGATTATAGAAGAACTCCAGTTACTAAGAGGTCTACGGAAGCTCGAAACTCCTTGGTTTGGTTCTGTGGCAACTTCGGAGTTACATTACTCTTCAAAGTGAATTCTTATTTTCTGAGTGCGATTGGCACGTTCTAGGATTGTAGCTATCGAAGATGAGGTGTTTTTTTTGCTCGTTCAAAATGGAGGGCGAGGAATAGCATTTTGTCATTAACATGAGAGCATCCGTTCCGTTTCTTTTCTCTCGCTTTTAATGGGAGGAGTGCAACGTTTTGCAAACGGTGTGCCATTAGTTTAATCACTCATCGTTTTGGGTTTTCGTCTCAGAGGTAACGCACGAAGAAGAAATGCCCAACTGCGCTCGAACTCCTTAATTGAACCAATCAAGAAATGGAAAAGAAGACACTTTTTTTTTTTTCTCTCTCTCACTTCTCCGTTCTTCTTCTTCCTCCTACTCCTGCTGGTACCCTGATGCATTCTTTGGAAAGGTCCCTCTGCAGCCCCGAACTACACACATCTTAAAAAAAAAAACCAAACAGATTTCAGCTCAGTTAATTCGTTGCGCTGGTAAACTTTTATCTAGAACTGTAAATCGGTAAAATTTTTTAGAAATGGTTATTTTTACCTTTTGTTTGTAGAAAAGCATTTTCCTTTTGCGAATAGAAGATTCTAACTTTGTCCAAAAGATGCTAACTTTGATTTAATGTACTAATTTTTTTTTTTAATGATGAATGTATTTACGTGCAACTGTAATAAATATGAAGCTACGTTTGCACAAAATATTAGAATTAAATTTAATAAAAAAATAAAAAGTAAAACAAGTTACAAGTTTCGAAAACCTGTAACGGTTTTCTTCATCAGACTACAAATAAAAAAAAAAAAATTAAACAGACCGTTGTTGTCGAGGACACGCCCTTGGTCGACTCAACCAATCACCGTCCGGGATCGTCCATTCTTCAGGGGGCAGGGCATTCGTCTTATTTGTAGTCCGATGAAGAAAACTGCTACAGGTTTTCGAAACTTATAACTTACTTTATTTTTTATTTTCTTATTAAATCTGTTCACAATGTTTTATGCAAACGGTCGTTTCGTATACTTATTTATTTTTTTACATTTTTTTGCTATACTTCTCTTTTATATTATTTGCACTTGAGAACGATATAAGGAATAACAAATATGTTGTGCTTTCTTTATTTAACTGTCTGTTAGATAAATAGGAATCATACTTAATAGATTTTCGAGACTGATAACTTAAATTTCAAACCCTATCCAACAAAGTTTCACAAATGACCTCCTGACTGGGGCTAAAGAAAAACCTCTGTGTTAGATACAAGATGTTAATGGTACTGTCTGCTTGATTTGTGTTTGATAAAAACCTGTTTCTTGATTTGGAGCTCGTCTTACAATTCCTCAAAGTAATTCTACCTATCTGTAGCTTGTTGATGGCATTCCGTATTGATATTTGCATTTAGTTGTTTGTACTCTTCATTTTTGGAGTTGACAGTTGCTGCATCCTTTCGGTGTTGATAAAAAGACGAAATATCTCAATAAGCAAAACTCGTTAAATTTCAACTGAATTGTGTGGTTGACTTTTCTGCCACAAAATAACTCTCGAACACCACCTCTTCATTTAGACATGATACGCAGCTTTCTCCAGTTGCCAAGAGCTGGAATAGAAGGAGATGAAAAAAAACCATTTCAACGCCTTGCGTTCACTCGTAAATCTCGCTGTGTCCATTTGCTTTGCTATAGGTTGTTTTTTTGTCTTACGATTTTTATTTAATTGTTATTTTTTTTTTATTACAATTCAGCACTTGAACTTAATAATATAATTAATAACAGAGAGATTTACCTTCTACGAACGTAATTTTTATGAAGCAGTGGAGTAAAGACTGTGGTCTCTCTGTTGAAGGCTCTCCGGTTGGATGTACATATGCAATTGGAATGATCCAGGTTTGCTTCGTCTCATGGGGGATTATGAGAAGGATACATTAAAAGTAAATGAGCAACTTAAATACGTTACGTATGCATTAGTGAGGATTGGTGCAGTCGATGCGGTCTGCGCAGCCACCCATTTAATGGCACAGAGGCCAGGAGTGGGGGTGGGGGTCGAACAGAAAGGTAAAAGCTTATCTTTTTTTTTTTTTTTCCCTCTAGCTCATTCGACCTTTTCTCCTCTCTCTCTCTCTCTCTCTCTCTATTCGAATCTTCCAGATTAAGAGTCTCACAACGTATTAGCCGGAACCATCCGCTTTTTTTTTTTCTTTATTGCCCTTTGTGAAACTGTGCTTACGACTGTAAACCTGATCCTTTTTTATTTTTTTTCGGAAGGGTCTTCCCGTTTAACCGATCTTAATCCGGAATTGGTTTCTTGGGTTTAGATTTCGTTTTCAAATAATTCTCAGAGATTAAGTTATATTAATCCGCCCACGTGACTTCTTTAAAAATTATCCTTCGTGGATTTAGTTCTCATATTCGAGTTTCTAAGGCGACTTAGAATAACTATTTATTGTTTGTTTGTTTTTTTGTTTTTTTAGAATAAATGTTAAATATGAATTTGGAAGAAAGTGTAATTTTTATAATAATTTGTGAATTATTTTTATATTTAGGCAAAACCCTGAACAAGTAATATTGGTCTTTGTTTTTTTTAGTCTCACTGTAATTATATTTTACAGGAAATTATCGTAGGCCTATATAATAATTTTAGGTATTTAGACTAACTTAAAATGTATATACTTAACATTCAACAAAATGGCATACCTTTAAGTAATCCAAATTTGACTCGACCTAACTCAGGGTCGGCAACTCAAGACTCTTTGAGGAATGATCTACGGCTCTAGACATTAGCTTTTCGTAATTTTTTGCGCTTTTTTTTTTCTAATGAAAAAAAGCAACACAATTCTTCGTCTTAAGAAGAGGAGTATCAGAAACACGATTTCCATCCCTGTATTTAACGGAAAAATCTAGAAATCCGTGAGTGGTATTTAGCCGATGTCAAAATCGAATATATCTTACACTGATCACCAAAGTATAACCACAGTGAAAGGACTGTTAACTTTAACTCTTATTCATAAATAAAAGAAGAAGAAGAAAAAAAAAGTAAAAGCTAATAAAATACTCGAGAGAGAAAGAAAAAAAAAATCCCCAAGTCCTTTGCTCCTAATTACACTGAAGAATCACGAAGTTGGTTTTGATATAAAAAGAAAAATTAATAAGCCGTGCGCCCGTTGTTTATTTACAAGAGTTCTCCATCTTGTCGGAGGAAGCGCTGGGCTGCATACAATGGCGTAATTAAGTATATGGTTTGAGAGCGAGGCGTCGTCACTGCGGCATAACTCCATTCCATCACTGCTTTCGGAAGTTTCCACGGTTAATAAAGATCTCGCACTTTGTGTAATTAATATTTATAATTTTAATTGTTTGTTGCGCTGGTCGCACGCGTGTGTATATACTTAAGTTTAACGACGTAGAGCTCATCAAGACGCACAACACAATCGGTACAAAGGCTCTGTGCTGATGGGGGAATACCCTGTCATCAATCAACGTGTCGCTTCCTGCCGTTCATAATTACACTGAAGGCAGTGAGCATTGTTGTTGTTGATGCTCCTTTTTTTTTTCCTATCATCATCCGGAAATTCCATAACGGTGAACGATTTGGAGGTCTTCGACTAATTTGGAAGACCTCAACTTGTTAATGACTCTTGTTTCTGTGAAACTAAGGCATTGCTCATAGAAATCCCGTGCTGAGGATAATCGAGTATTATCAGTTTCTCCTTTGATGAAACTGTTTAATCTGTACTCAGATCCTGTCTAGATTTTTTGATCAATCTAATTCTGGTTTCGATTCTTGAATTAGGCTTAGAGGACTGTTGTAATCACGCAGCTCTCGAATGCACGAGAAAAAGGAAATACTTATCCTATAACTTATTCTTTCTAAAGCAAAGTAAATTTGCAAAGATATTTTATCTTCAACACAATCATCGTCGCTAAGAAGAAGGAAACAGAATTGATTATCATCCTTCTTTTAAAAACTTGCAATTTCTGTAGTCCGACCATGATAACGTCACGATCAGAAGGAACCCCACGTGATTATGGCATATCTGTTTTTCAGCCAATCACCAACAAGCGCGCCTCAAAGCACAGGTCTCTTATTTTAATTTCCCTCAAAATGTCGCCTCATAGTATGTTCCAGAGCAAAATTATTTTACAGGTTGAAGGTTTAGTTCCGAAAGGAATTGGAAAATGATGGACTGAAATTAAAACTAAATTTTGATTTTAAGTTTTCTTTTACAGCTGCAACGTAATATAAACCTCTAAGAGAGGTTAGTGCTAAGAGAGGTTAGTCGAATCGTCATCTGTCGTGGTCGGACTACAGCGTCAAAGATCATACTAACCTTGCAGAACTTACCGTCTAACTTTAGTGGAACTATAAGAATTGGACCAACACAAAATTTCAATTATTTACTGCCAGTTTCTGTACCAATTCGGCTTTTAATAAAAATGTAAACGACCAACGAAATTCTGAACTGTTTACTGTTGTGATCCTATTTCTGAATTAATTTACTTTAATTTTTTTAATTTACAAAACTCGCAAAAACGCAATGTATTTTTGATTGTTTCTTAGTGTTTCGTTAAAACTTTAGTCATTTCAAATTTTTGAAATGGAATAATCATAAACTTACGAATGCAATTCGTTGTTTTATATTTCATAGATTTTGATCTGATAATCTGATCATCAACGAAGAAACTCCTCAAGAAAGAAAAACTCATAATCTAATAATTAAATTTACATAATATAATTGTAATATTTACATTTATTTTCTTTCGTCGAAATATATTCGAGGATTACTAATAATAACAAACAAAAATAAAATGGCGCCTTCATTTTTCAATTGCCTCCATTTTGAATTTTAAAGTATTTATATTTATTTATATTGTATTTCAGATTATGGGTACAAATGTGATTAGATTGTAACTAAAATTAAACGCTTTTGAAAAAAACGATATTTTTTGTTGTGTTTGTTGTTGCTAATTCAAGGAAGTGGAGAAGGAGGAAGAGGTCTCTGTAGAGACGAGGGCATCTTTCCAACCAACTCTTCTCATCTTCTCTAGAGATTTGCCAATCGCCGTCACCAGATGAAAGTTTTAGCAGTGCTGCGAAATCATGAAAGCATAATGCCACAGTGGCGTGAGTTGACGTAGACGAATGGCGCCTTATGCCAAGCCCTACGCGGTCACACTACAGACTTCACCTCTCTGGGAAGTTTTCTTGGCCATCCAAAAGATGTGGGTCAATTCTAACCACGATTTGTCTTTCCAGAAGTTTCCTACATATTTAATAAAGAATTTGAGAATTGAGAATTTTTTTTTTAACATTTCGTGACAATTATTTGAAACTTTACAGAATTATTAGATAAGCTTAAGTCCTTTGTTTGACTCCGGAAGTGATAAATGTTTCCTAATTTTATCACTTCCGGGGTCAAACATCTCTTGTAAGTTTATATGCTGTAGATATTTGATCAAAACTGAAACAGCAGATCGTTTTCGTAATACTTAATACGCAAGATAAATGATAATACGGGAATATTAGGCTGCAACTTCAAAAGAAATTATTATTTTTATTTAGTCATTGACTACGTTCATTCGTTAATTCTTTTTTCTAATCTTTTAAATAAGTGTTAAGAATGTTAATGTAAATTCCGTATCTTCACCAAATGTAAGGAATTTCATCTTCCTAAACCCCGATACTTTTTTTTGTTCTTTGAGCTTACTTTCTACGAGATTTGTATTAATTCTGGTTAGAATCTATAGCCAGGATTTCCTACCAGTGATAAATGTATTTATAAATTATTACGATAATTTCTTATCCCGTAAAACAGTGTCTTTCCATTCGTATAAATTATTGGGTATAAAATGAACGATACTGTACCACCATTAAGAAACAAGTTCGTATACTCATAACGGTGAAATTTCTAGAAAGATAAAGTATTATTGTTACTTTGAATAAGTCTACCTTTCAGATTACACCTACTTAACCAGCTCCACGTTTAGTTAATGAAATAAAAATCGGTAATAGCTTTAAACAATATTCTTACTCAATTTCTATATGCATTTCTGTTTTTTTTTTTTGCCTGACGAAAAAGTTCGAAAACTGGAAATTTGAAACGTTGCATTGAATTAATGTTATGTATTATGTGTGTAAAGGTGCATTGTGGGCTCTATGTTTAATTAGCATTTACCTGCACGTTAAAACAGTTTCCTTAACATTCTTACTCCTTAGCTTGACGACCCCCTCCCCTTCCATTTATTTAAATTCAGCAAAATTACCACGATTGAAAGAACCGTATAGATTCTTCTAGATTGATTGTAAAACTAATATTTTAGTTATCTACTGATTCATTGTTAATTCATTAATTTATTGTTATTGTCGACCTGTAAAATTTATTCGTAGTTTGTTACCGCAGAGCGAAAAATATACATCGTAGTTATTTGGTGTAAATTACAATGTAGATTATTTATTTTCTTAACTTTTATCGATGTTGTTTAACTGATTAATAAAATAAGGCTTCATTTTAAGAGTGTCTTTATAATTTGTTTTGAATATTCATTAGTATCTGATTTGGTATTCTTGTCAAATAAATTTCCCATTCTCTTTAATATAATATCCCTTCTGTGAGTTTGGCTTGCGGCCATCTATATATATGCTGTGACAATGCTGAAATCACAAATTTATATATTCAGAAGCTCTTGAGTGCCATGGCTCCCTAGTGTGCATCCTTGGAATTTCATTAAATGGACAGTGGCCGGGGTTTCGTTGTGTGTAAAGCGCAGTAGAGGGAAGAGAGAGTAGGGGAAAGGAGGGAAGAGAGAGAGTAGAGGAGAGAGTTTCATTGCGGTGTGGGTGTGTGTGTATGTGTAGGCAAGTGGAAAAGCCAAAAGAAAAACCCCGGAACGAATTGTCGAAAGTCGATAGTTGCCTGATGTGTCTTGACGTGTGGGACGTGGTTTTATAGGTGGAGGAATGCCGGGACTTTTCGAGACGCGTTCCCCCCCCCCCTTCCCCCCCTCTCTTCCGCAAGTCATAAAATCATTGGAATCCTGGCAGTCATGAATGCGACAAGGAGTTACGAGGCTCGCCGTGTTTAGCCGAAGCCCTCCCCGGGGACGAGCACAGCTTTGGCGGAGACAAGAAAAATGATACGGATGCTCCGCCACTGTAATTTGAATTGCAGAGATGATCAACGTGCCCACTAAAAGAGAGAGTGCCAGGGATTAAACTCCAGGCCCGAAGAAGTGGTCTGAGAAACCCAGGGGCCTTGTTTGATTCGACCACCTCCAACCACACATACACTGCAAGTGATAAAGTACTCGTTCGTACAAACCAATAAACTTGACGTAAAGTAACTGCTATGATGAGAATGATAATAGTACCAAGGTAAAACAGATGAACGGCAAGAAAGTCACCAAAAAATTTACTTTCGGGTCAGCTTCGTTTTTGTTTTTTATTCCCGCATAGTAAACATTGCTATGGCTTTTGCTACAAGTCTGCTCTTAAGATTTGCATAGCTCCATTTATATTGATAGGGAAAACCGAAATAACGATTAGAACAAAGTTTAGAGTGCAATTTTAAATGGGAATACCACATATTCATCTAACAGTCTGTGATCAAGTTAACTGACCAACTACTTATCCTAGGAAGATGAAATTTTAGGTTATTAAACGAAATATTTCGGTAGTTATAGGAGGCAGAGGCCAATCAGAAATACTTAACGATTAATGCGCAGTGATCTTTGTATCTCAAAAAACTACTTATCTCAGTAAGCTGAATTTTTCAGTGACAGATGAATGTTATTTTGATACAAACTGGGCCTATACGACCAAAATCTCTCGCCATAAGAATCTTCTTAAACTATTGACCTTGATCTATTTGAATCTTACCGAGTGACTGTTCTAAAAGCTGGCACGTGAACTACAACAAATTCACCAACTTCCAGGTGTTGTAGCTGTAACGTAGTCTGTCTGTCAGAAAAAAAAATATATCATCAACAAGAATTAGACAGTACTAATAGCAAATATCTTAGAATCACCAAGGGATGATCTTTCAGTGAAGAAGACTGAGATGGTACGACTGGTTGAATGGCGCCATTAAAATATAGTAAAGAAAGAAAATTTTCAGTCTGTTTAAATTTGGAACGGCTCCTTTTTAAATATTTCATCGCTTTTAGCGTTAGATAATTATATCTTCAAAGCTATTCTCTAATTCTGACAGCGACGTTGCTTTTACACGTGGTAAATCATTGATTCTCCTGCACTACGAAACCTCTCCTGAAGCCAAATATAATCAGCCGTGATTCTGTATTTTAAGTTGAGTTCAGCTGTTACGCTTAAACCTCCAGTACCTGTCTAACGCAAGCATCGCATTAATTGTTCAGATCATTTTATTATTAAAAGAAAAGTAACGGGACTTATTACAGCAGTGGTAATTTTTATGTCATGAGATAATGCGTTTTTTTAATTGCTGACGAAAATCACAGGTACGATTTAATTTTTAGAAATATACTGAGAATTTAAGTCAGATTTACTATTTTTTTAAATAGGTTTTAAAATTTACTCGTCATCGTTTGAATCTTACACGTAAATGACGACATTGATAAAGGTTATCATTTACAAGAGGATTCATGAGTTGAAGATAAGATAAAATTTGACATTTCCTGTTAGTGAAGTATTGCTTTACGAAATTAAAAGCAGAAAATTTAGTTTTCATTAGACTTATCTGCAATGTAAATATTTCCATACATCCAATAAGCTGTTCAAAAAATTTAAATAAATAGATAAAGTTGAAAAAACTCATATTAAAACCATTTTAGTACGTCGTATTACAAAATAGGAACACGTTGCGGGTGTTAGCCTTCATCAGTTCTAAACATTAAAATGATGCTGGGTTTTAATAAGAGGTTTTTTTAACTGAGTTTCTATTTACTTTATTTACTTTATTATATTGAAGATATGTAAAGAAACTTACAGTACATCAACTTCCGATTTTGAATATTTTATCTACATTGTCTATATTGTCTTAAATGCAGATTTAGCCAAGCAAAGAATACTACACAATTCGTAACACTATATAAACATATTTAAAGGTAAAGCGTTAGACATTTTTTAATTAGTACCATCCTTTAAAGTCCGTTTAAGGTCCTGATTCAAGCAAATGCAGGCGACTGCAAACCTTTTATTTCTTTTATATATTTCACTTACAAATGCATCTAAAATTCTGGAAATTTAAATATGAACTTGAGAAGCATCTGGGATTTCTATTTTCTTGTTTTTAATTTTCAAGGTATTCTGTAATTCATTAAATTAAAATTCAAAAAACAGTCAATTTTTTTTGGATGTGTACGAGGTATTACTCTGTATTTTGAACCTAAAAAAACTTGACGAAAACCTGAAATGATAAAAAATGTGTAAAATAATGATTTGTATTTAAAATATTAATTATTACTGCAATAGTTAATTTTAAAAAAAAATAAAAATTGTGTTTTTTAAAATTGTTTGAGATTAAATTATTTTTTTTTACATGCTATCAAATAATCATTATAAAAAACGTTTTCATTAAAGGTTTTCTAAATATCATGCAAATTCATTTGATGCTGTTCGTTTCTAAAAACAAATTGTTTGAAGCATTTTTTTTACAGATACAAACTTTAATAGAATTAACAATTTTTGAGTTTTAATTTAATTAAATGTAGAATATTTTGAAAATTAAAAACAAGAAAATAAAAATCCCAGATGCTTCACAAGTTCATATTTAAATTTTCAGAATTTTAGGTGCATTGGTAAAAGAAATACATAAAAGAAATAAAAGGTTTGCAGTCGCCTGCAGTTGCTTGAGTCAGGATTTGAACTTTCTTTTGTAGATATACTTATTTCTGGATGATTTTCTCATCTTTAGAATATTGACTTCCTGACAATGTTAAATTTTTCTGGCTCATTCTTCCTCTAAACCCTAGTACAACATGAAACCCTTTTCCGATTCAGGTATCTGCAGTTCCACCACATAAATCGGGTCTTTACATATTCCCTCGCCCTCTCCCCCCTCCTTCCTCCCACTTATAAATTAACTCCTCTCCCAGCGGAGTTTCCAGTGCATGAACAGGAGCCTTCTGTTCTACTCCACTCATCATTCGAGTTAGAATGTTAGTAAATTAGTGTTTGGAGACGAGAATTTGCTGCCTGCCGAGAAATTAGACTGGCGAAGTTAATCAGGTTTAGTCGTGGCCATTCATCTATCATTACGCCCAAGTCATTCATTTTCGGCGTGTGTGTGTGTGTGTGTTTGTGTATTGTGGGAGGGGGGGAGGAAAGGAAGATCGGAATCAGCAACTACAGTTACCAACGGGTGTTACATGCCTTGTGGTTCCGTCAGCAATTTTCGACTTTGCCATCTCTCCCCTCGCCGAGGTTTGTTTGGTGTAGCATCAATGGCGGTCTTAGCTTCTCAAACGTCAATATTAATGAAGCCATTTTGAAAACGAATAAAATACAGTATAATTTTTAACGCGTCAATTCTTCTTTAAAAAAGCAATAACAACCTTGTAAAAAAACCTTGTAAAACTGAGAAAAAAAAAGTATGTAATTAAAAAGGGAAGTAGATAAAACCATTAAGAGAAAAAGAAAATAATTGCATATTAAGATTAAACAAAGGAATGCCTGATTTCTTACAATCTAACAGCTGAGAACTTGGCACGAATTTTAAAAATCGTGAAATTCATTGCGTTTTAATTAGAAGTTATCTTTTTCATTTTTTATTAACTTACATTGCCGTTATTAACTGTATACTGTATTTATTAAGGAATTGTTCCTGTAAACCCCGGAAGTCCCCTCTTTGTGTTTAATTTAATTAGTAAACCTTTTGATTAATTGAACTTGTATTATATATCATTATTATCATTATTATTATTCAACAGCAACTGAGATTATCTCCAACATAATATGGAATTGAAATTATTTCTCATTTCAAAATAACTCTCGACGCAGAGACAAATAATAATTATATTTCTCGGAATCTCAATGGCGCCTCAAAAGCAAAAAAAAAAGAACAATAAAAAAAAAACTAACAAAACATTTAGTGAGAAAATTCATGTGCCAGCATTCCGCCGACCTCAGTGAATTTTTTTATAGCTTAGAATAAACAACAACGGGTGATTCCGATGAGTAGCCTCAGAAACGAGACCTCGTTTTTTACTGATGACTCCCTGCTAGGCCCTAACGGGTAATGCAGTAAAGCCTACTGTTAACTGGTGACTGCTCCTAGCTGATGATCGCCAAAGAGCGTGAAACAGCTGTTCTGGGACGTCAATTACTGCGTTAAACACTTGGTCTCACTTTATTGTTGTTTAATAATTGCAGTTTTTTAACTGTAAGATCTTATCGTACAATAAATGAGGCTTAAATCTTTCGTAGGAAGAGAAAACCCACAATACCGATTCTTTTTAATAATATTGTTAATGAACTGATAGTGAGGTCGAGAAATTATCTTAAAATATTTAATTCCCGAAAATAGGAAAACCAAACCCAGCAAAAAAAAAAAAAAGAAGCATTTAATGTAGGTTGGGATTTGCTGCGCAGGGAAGCCAACATTTGGCGGTCAATTGCTGAAAGAGAGTTAGTTTTGCTGTTCGCATTCTTCTCATCTTTATATTTTAATTCAAAACATAAACATAAACACTATGTTGTTATCTGAATCCACTGTTTCAGAAGCGATTTACTTTCATCTGAAATAAGAATTCAAATTTGTGTTTGTGTGAAGTTTGAATATTTTGCATAATTGGAATATTGTACAACTTTACGTAGGACTATCTCTGTAGTCGATTTCGATACTGAAAAGACACAAGACAAGTTTATTAGAGGAAAAATAACAATTTAAAACAAGCGAGTGTCCGTTGAAAGCTACACAATGAAAATTGAAATCTGAAAATGTAAATTGAATCCGTGAAACTTAAAAAAATCATCTTTGAATGTAGTACGGTACGTCATTAATTATTTAATAAACTTCTTTTGATGAATAAGTAGAGACACTGTAAAACTAAAACTATTTTTATGAAATGAAGTATCATGATTGGTGCTTCATGTTAGTGCCATCCAGTTACTCGAACAGATAACCAAATTTAATGTAATGTAGGGTAGATTTCTGGAAAAAATGTATGCGTATATACTGACTGGAAACTTTCTTGATAGAGAATGCCATATTTCAATCCCACATTAGAATATTTCACTTCAAAACAAATCCGCACTGAAATAAATTTTGTCAGTGAAATGGTTGTTATAATAATTTTGATTTTTATTAAAGGTGTTGGCCCGTAAATTATTGAGCATCGAAGCTGCTCCCTTCGTTTAGTTGCTTGATCTCAACAATGGAAGCTTTTCATAACGGATGGATTACAGTATAGCGTTCATCATTAATTAAATAAAGCATTGCGAGGCAGCCTTGATGAAGTTTTGACTTTGGGGGGTGTGGGGTAGGTAGAAGGGAGGAAAAGCAAAAGGAAAAAAAAAATAAACAATATCCATCTACAGAAGCCATCAAATTACTCCTTCCAAATTAGCACTAATTTATGCAAACTTCGCTTTTACAGCTCAGGAATAATTAAATTCTGTGGTTTCGTCCGTGCTCTTATTCAAAGGTAATTATCCTGCAGAATGTGGGAGTGTTTTCTCTGTCTCTCTCTTTCAAAACACCTTGTGTGAACAACTTTCCACCATATTGAGTCTCCCTTTTCAGGTCTCATGTGTGAAGAGGCGTGTTTTTTCTTTCTTTCTCTTTTCAGCAATCTCGTTTAAATATTACATGAAGTTTTATTAGTAATCTCGTAATGGTTTGTTTTACGAAAACAATCTTCCTCACAAAAGAACACGAATTAGTTTTTGATCTTGTACTTTTTCTTTTTTCTCTTTAGAAATTAAAATTTATTTTAATTACGTTGCACAAAATTACGAAAGGAAACAAAATTCAAAATTAGATTTAGAAGTGAAATATTATATATAGGCTGTATATTTTAGAAAAAGAATAAAGTCTTTTCAGGAGCACAATAACGCTTTTGATTTTAGGCATCAAGATAAGCTTGTGTTATTGGTTCTTTATTTTTTTTCCCGGTTTTATTTTGTTTTTATTCTACTTTCCCAAGGAAAGTCAGTATATGTGTGACTGTGTCCGTGCATATGTCTTCCTAATATATTTTTTAACCGGTGAAGGATTTCAACTTGAAAATTAGTATGCATTTTTCGGACGAGAGCTCGTTCTACATTTTTTTGCATTTGAAAATGTTTCCTGTGTGGAGCTACGTCGAGAAATTTGCGCGTGAAATGAAAATTTGTGTAGGAAAGCAAGGGGAATGAAACAAAAATAAAATTCTGCTGATCTATAAAATGTACATATTAATCCTCTCGTAAATGCTTATGGTGCTTATTGTGATTCTTTTATAAGTTGTTATATTTTCAGTAAGTAGGCCTATTTAAGGTATTTAAAAAATTTTTTTCCAGAAAATAAAAAAACAAAAAACAAAATTAGGAAATTTTTTTAAAATATTTACTATTAAAGATATGGAATGTCGTATTTTATATCATCAATTCCTCTGTTATAACCAAGAAACAAAATCTGTGCATTTCCCCTGAAAATGGAAAACTATCACACTGATCCCTCAAATGACTTCTTCGACTCGTCGCCTACCACGTGACATAGGCGTGGCTAGGTCTCAATTCTCGGTGGACAAACTGTAGTTCATTTGGAGATAATATTGAAATAAATTAATAAAAATACGGGCTCTTGGCATGTTTGTTTTCTTTTCTTTAGATTTTACCAAATATTCGAACAGAAATTGAAAATTTTCGCAAACTTCTACCAAAAAAAAGGCATGTTTATCTCAGTCGATCGTGGCGCCCTCCTGCGGTACCAGCAAAGAAACGTCCGTTGTTCCTTTTTTTTTTTTTTAATAAAACAAACGTTAGATGGCAATAAAAGACCATTAAGACACTATTATAAATAAATAAATGAAATGTTCATTTTACGCGAGCCTAATTTCGCAAGTTGCCTTTATTGAAAAACTTATTTTCGAAATATTAAATAATGCAGGAGGACTGTTGAGAGGTAGAACTATTTTATTTTTTGTGGGAAAGGAGTTATTTTTATGGAAAGATAAAGGAACTATAAAATCGTCAAATGGGGGAGAACTCATTATCTAAAAAAAATCAAGCTAAAATTACACGAACAGTCGAGAGAAAGTCACAAAATCTATTAACCGAAAGAAGAAAAGAAGAAATTTTGCCAATTAAGCAAGAGCCTGCCTCCCTCTTCTTAAAATTGTAATTTAGCCCCTAGTGACTTAAGATTTTTTTAGGAGAACTGAGACTTAAGAAGTAAAAGCAGCGTTTATTGACATTTGGGTCGTGATTAGTATCAGAATATGGAGTGTGAAAGCAGATTACTTTAATTAAGCGATCGGCTCCATTTTTTTTTTTAATCCCTCCCCCTCTCTCTTCGTTTCGCCTGACTTTTTTTTTTTTTCTTCACTTACGTCATATGTATATTTTTTTCGTTCTTTTTCTACGATGTGGGTGTGTGTGTGTGAAGGTGTGATTATGAGTTGAGAAAGCCTCTAGCGTTAGAACATGATCTTAATTGGATTAGTTCGCATATTAAAGGCTCATCTCTCTGTAGCTTCCTACCTCGTTTGGTAATGTTGGCAGGATTTTGGGTTGGTTTTTTTTTTTCTTCTTCTTTCTTCTTTCTTTTTAGTCTGCTTTTCTTTTTATCCCACTTCATCTTTCATTCTCAAATATTTACTCAAATCATAATATCTCATTAGTTGCAACCATTGGCAATAATAATAATAATAATTTTTAATCTGAATTTTGTAGTTTAATGTCCTGACTCAAGCAAATGCAGGCGACTGCAAACCTTTTATTTCTTTTTCCAATGCTCCTAAAATTCTGAAAATTTAAATATGAACTTGTGAAGCATCTGGGATTTCTACTTTCTTGTTTTTAATTTTCAAAATGTTCTGCAATTAATTAAACTAAAACTGAAAAACAGTCAGTTTTTTGAGTGGTTTTGAGGTAGTAATCAGTATTTTTCAACTTTAAAAAACTTAACAAAAGCCTGAAATGATAAAAAATTCGTAAAATAATGATTTGTATTTAAAATATTTATTATTAGTGCAATAAGTGCAATTTTTTTTAAAAAAAAATTACTGTCTCACAATTTAAAAAAACAAAAAAACAAAACACAATTTTTATTTTTTTTAAAAATTCTGTTGCACTAATAGTAGTAGTTTAAATACAAAGCATTATTTTACAAATTTTGTATCATTTCAGGTTTTTGTCAAGTTTTTTAAATTGAAAATACCGAGTAATACCTCAAAAACACCCAAAAAAATTGACTGATTTTGAATTTTAATTTAAATAATTACAGAATATTTTGAAAATTAAAAACAAGAAAATAGAAATCCCAGATGCTTCATAAGTTTATTTTTAAATTTTCAGAATTTAAGGTGTATTGGAAAAAGAAATATATAAAAGAAATAAACGGTTTGCACTCGCCTGAATTACTTGAGTCAGGAACTTTTCAGTAAAAAGAAAAGGAAGGAATATAAAAACATATTATGGCCATCATAACTATGTGAAGCTATGACAAGGCCTATCGTGTCTTGTATAAACTAGAATAGTTTATATAAATCTTGTATAAACATCTTTATTTGACAAGGCCTATCGTGTCTTGTATAAACTAGAATAGTTTATATAAATCTTGTATAAACATCTTTGAAGATGTATTTCAAAGTATGCAGAGTGGAGTAACAGTTGTGTAAATGCACCGATACTTTTAGAAATAAAACAATTTATTTCTAACGTCGAAGGCTTTTGTTTGTAGCTTCTGAATGAAACATTTTTTATTTCATTTGCTATTTTGGCGAAAGACTTAGCGATTTGTTAATATTAGATATAAATTAAAACGCGTCAGTAGCTGTAATGTTTTCCAAAGAAATGCTTTTTCTAATTTAAGTCACTGTTAGAAATCAGTTGCGTCCTAACCCTCCTCGTTCATTTCCAGCCCCTCCCTGTGTACGCGGGATCTATGACCTCCAGAGTGGGGGTGGAATGTGTACACTGTTTTATGAGGTGGAAATGGAGACGGAAAAGCTGCTGTGGCCTCCACCAGACTAATATCTCGCCCAGTGAAACGAAAATTCAAGAAGATGTTCGTCTTAGAAAAGGAGTCCTCTTTTTTTTTTTCCCTTTAGTCTTCTACCCCCACCTCCTGTACGTGTATGCACGCGCTCAAAAAAAGAAGCAAAGAAAACTTTTTTTTTTTTTTTTTGCCTTAGTCGTCGCCATGGCGCCACCACGAAGAAAGAGTCAACCCTTGTTTCAAGCTGAATTCCCTTTTTTAATTTCAGAAGTTGTGTAGGTTACTGTTGTATCAAATAACAAAGAGAGGAAAAGTCACAGATAACTCAATAGGAAACGATTTTGTTGCGTTTCAATGGAAAATAAAAGCTGAAAAATGTTAAGGAAAGTGACACAGAATCCTCCGATGCAGTCAGAAGCTGTACCGTTGGAGAAGAATCGAACCCTTTTTAACAGATAGATTAAAAATAAATAAATAAAACATGAAAAGAAAATATAGAAAGGATGGAAAGTACTAGTTGATCAGACGTTGGATTGAAAGGGAAACAGTAGTAGAGGAAGACCACGAATAAGACGAACACACTTAATGCTAATTGAAGGAATTGCAACATACAGCTAAAGAATTTACGATAATAATCGTCATTTAAAGATGAAGTGGAGGCTAAGCAAATGCTTCAAAAGAAACTGTGGTAACGTTTCCTTATGATTAATCTGCTATGTTTTGAAGCGAAGCTATTTAGACACCGTTGATAGAAAAATGTAAAATTAGTCTTTGAGTAACAATTTGACGAATATCAAAGACCCGATTTCCTATCTACGCAATCCCTGCAGATTTGTTATGCATGAGAATCAAAATTAGTAAATTGAACTTTTTGAATAAGATGCAGTGAAAGTCCATAAGTAACATTACGATCATATAAGATGTTTGTAAGATAAAATGAAGTTTGAATATTGTTTGAAGTCCTGAAATAAAAAATTAAAAGTATATTTAGATACAGTCCTGTCCTGTCTGAACACTCTTTCAAATAGTTACAGAATATGAGAATAAACAGACTATTTATCAAGAATTATCAAAATGATGATTAGGTATTTCTTATAATCTTTAAGCCTTTATTTGTTTTTTGGTATTTTATTTTCTCTTCAATAAGTAAATGCAATGATATGTTTGTATTTAAAAAAAATGGTTCTTCCACTCTTTTAAATTCGAATAATTCAGAACTGATGCAGTCAACTCTCTATCTCGTACCATTGGAACTTTTTTTTATTATTTAGTATCGGTTTATTGCATCATTTGATTTTGGTCGAGTGCTTCTTAAGAGCGTCCAACTCAAACTATCATAAATACCCAATCATATAGAACCTCTCTTAATGTGGAACTGTTATTTCGGTGGACTAATGGCGTCTTAAAATTTAATCGTGCTAAGCATTGACTGAATTTGTTTGTGCTTCCTTTTCTTTTTTTTTAACCTTTCGTTTGTGTGCGAAGGGATAAAAACCTATTCCGAGGAGGAATTTAAAAGTGAATTAATCCTGGAGGTCTTGAACTGGTTTTCTACAAAGCAATCCGTGCCTTGGAGTAGAGTGACCCCTGGTGGCAACGGGCGAGCGTAAAGACTTGATGTACCGTTTAATGGACAATGTTTTACCCTAATGGGCCATCTCATTCTTCCAATGCATTGCTTCTGATGGATGAGGCAATGTATTTACATGGCCCCTACGGCTGACGGCATCTCCTCCCGTACAAACACCCAGCCATTACAAGAACCACCACGCATTTTCACGACGAAAAAAAAAAGCCGAAGCGAAATTAATGTGATTACAAGACCCTTTTTTTTTATTATTATTCTTTTTTAATTGGTTAGTGGCACGCTTTCTTTGATTTTTTTTTGTTGTTGTTAGTATTAATGGGAGATATCTTACACAAAAACTAAAGCCGTTCTGTTGATCTAAATACTGTACCCCTCTACAAATTTCGACCAAAGACGTTGTGTTTTTACTTTTAATTAAAGCGTGTCTATGAAACGTCACGTTAATGAACTAAAGAATTTCAGAATCACGGCAGGAATTAGTGTCCTAAATTGCTGGAATCCAGCGGGTAAGAACGGGAGATGTTGAAATCAGCCTTCATCTCACCTTTCGATCAAATATCAATTGATTACTTTAACACATATTGAATAAACATATAATAAAGTAATCACGTGAAAAAGCAATTTACTCATTACTAATATTAAAGATAAAAATGAATTTCCATTTATGAATTTAATTCGACCAACAACTTTCTCTGATCATCTCCGCTTTTAGTTGGAGCATTTTTTTTTTTAATTGACATAAAACGTATCTTTTACATTGGTTTAAAACGGAATTCTAAATCCTTGAAGTAGATCCTAAAATTGATTTTTTTTTTGGATGACGGCTGAAATAAGGATGATAATATAAACTAGAGTATGTAATTTCTACACCCCCACAGCATCAGCGCCATTTTACTTTTCCTTCATTCTGTTTATACCTTTAAATCTTCGTTGGCTTGCTTTAAAATGAAGATGAATATGGGAATCCTGTTCAAAAACTCTTTTGTATTGAAAGAGAAACTATTGAGGAAAAACTTTTAATGCAGCACATATTTTTTTTTTTCTCTTACATGGAATCAAAGCCGCTTTTCCAGTATTCGGTTTCTTCTCTTCTTCTTCTCCCCCCTTCTTCCTTTTTCTCTTCTTTCAGCCGAATTCCTTTTTTTCCGACTGACCAACCTTCACCGTTGGCTGGAATGCTGGCTCGGTCACGCCATCTGCTGTTCGGAGCGCGAACTCGCAGGTTCAATGAAATGGCCGTCTGGATGTTTGCGAATCGACGGGTCAGCTTTTCACCCCCGGCTGCTCTTCACTTACCCCTCAGTTCGCCATTATCGCTCACTGAAAAACGTCGATCTCTTCAGACAACCATTTACTATCCGGATGGCTAACAGCTCGCCAATCCACCTAAAGATAATCCCTTGCTTACTTTTACCAAGCACACCTTTTCCTTGGCACCAGTTCACTGCAATATCTTCATTATTCTACGCCCTGTTCTTCCACTAAACAACATTTTCATAAGCACCCGTTTCAGTGAACACAAACACTATTCATTTCTGCTTTTGGGAGTCTTTGAAGTAAATGCTTTAGTTTTAGATATTTATTTTATATAGCCCTTAAAACCTGGGTCCTCTTACATTTCTCGGTCTTGAAAAAAGCGAGTATTGTGAACGTATTGTGCTTTTCAATTATCATCATCCCGCGAAAACAATTGTTTTTTTTCGTTTCTAAGAGCGAAAAATATTCCCTACATTTTTTCCGTCTCCTAAAGTAAACCTAAAAGATATGCAATACAATGAAATGAACATCACTGTTAAAGCAATGAAAAGAAAAGGTAAAGTGAATGTAACATTTGAAACAGTAGTAAGCCACTGCGAAGGTTGTAATTCGTTTGATCTTGAAGACGTGTAACATCTTTGCTCTTGTGACGTAACAGGCTTTTTTTTTATTATTTATTTATTTGACCAAAGAAAAAAAAAAGTCTAAAATTTGGTATACAAAGAGTTAATTTCATGTTTTTCGAATATATTTTTCTCAAAGATAGGATTTTGAGAAAACAGTCCTAACAATCAACACTTACACCGAAAAGACAACTGTGCAGAATTTGTAGCATAACGATGATGAGAATTAAAGAGAAATAAGAAAATAAACTAACATTTTACTAAATTTAAAAAAAAAAAAAAAAACCCTGTAAAACGCGTCGTGAACTACCCTCGATAGCATTCAGATCTGTTTTCTTGGGTAAAGACGTTCTTCTGCTGCGCTTCACGATATAAGCCAACTTCGAAATGAGGAAAAGCCGCAATGAAATCAAGTGGAATAAACAAATAAAACTTGAAACCCTGTGAAACGTGTTTTATGGTAATTTAATTTTATCGTACGGGCAGGTATTACATGCAAATACCCCTAAAGAGACTCTTCTACGAAGAGGATACTGCCCTACTCTGTCTACTTTGATACTTTGAATCTTATTCATTCAACTTTAATATAATTACACAGAAAGACTATTATTGTAGGAGAACATCTAGAATAATCTAAGCTGTTGGTAAACTCCGCTTCGACCCTTACAGGCTGTTGGGAGCGTCTTGAACAATTGTAGGAGTCATAGGGATGGACACTTCCACCCCTCGTATTGATTGCCACGTAAATTTTTGATCTCTCGGCTGTTGAAAAATGCCACTGTCCATTCGGAATTGTAGCTTTAAAATTTTCAGAGATTTAACGGATGAAATGTAGGCTTTTCGACTCGCCTCTCCAATGAGAATCCTCTCCACTATCGACTGAAAAGCTTCTTCCCCACAACATTTTTTTTTTCCTTCTCTTCTCTTCTCTTCATCCGTCTTAGCAAGGAAGCACTTAAGGTCAAATACAATGATCAGAATAAGCTTTAGTATACCAATAACTACAAGCAAATGTTATTAAAGATGTTATAACAAGCTTGGTATTGATTTTTTTTAAAAAAAAAGAAAGGTCAAAATTGATAGGGAAGCTTAAAGACAGCAATGTAAGAAAGAAAAAATAAAACTCTCAACGAAGATCAACCGAAGATCAATCAGGTGCTGTAATTAGATTTGAATTTAATATGCGTGCTTACTTCTTTTCCAGCTTTTACGGTTTATCTAATCCTGTATCAAATGGGTACCGACTTTCTTGCCACTGATGAAGGCGAGCGAGCGTCGGAGTGGCTCTACGCCTGTTTTGTCCTTTTCTTAGCTTCTCCTCCTTAGCTTCTCCCGAAGATTAGGAAAATAAACAAATTATAGCTAATTTCGTTTAGTTTTTTTGAGAAATTTAGCAAAGAAAAAGAAAAAAAAAAAACTGGCTTGCTTAGCTTTTTCTTAAACTTCGTATAACCTCTATCCTAAAATATAGAATATATGGATTAGACAACTTATAATAATTATTTAAAATTTATTCAAGTTCGAATTCATCAACATATATTACGACACTATTTTTTTCACTTCTGATGCCGTATTCTAGAATGTCTCGTAAATTACGAATATCGTAAATTGAAAACTTAAAACTTCCAGCTTTCGAATTGAATCCTTGTGAGTGAAATAAGAAGTTAATGAGTAAAACATCGTGGATTGTTTCATGCAGATTTCCGTACGATTTTCAAAAACAAAAAAAATCCATTCCTGCATTTCTAGATTTTGTGAATACGATTTTTAATTGTTGTAGTCTTTTTTTTCTTTATATCTGAAAAATAATAATGAAATTTATAAAAAAGTATCTTAAGTGAAATGTTGATTTGAAATTCCCCAGAATACCAATTTGACCCGAAGTCACAGCAAATGTAATTTCTCGTTTCTTTTCAATCCGAGTTTGTTTTCTGAAAATAACATCCTTGACTTCCATCGTCGTCATCATCATCATCATCACCTTTGCCGGTGTCACCGTTCGCCGTCATTCTCTCTTCTTCATCCTTCCTTCATTTCTTGCGCGTAATCCTCATCCTCACTTCCTTCCCTTATCATCCACCTCCTTCCTCCTCCGCCGCCTCCTCCCTTCCATTGCCCCGGGCGTCATCATCATTTCTCAGCTCCAATCCAATTACCCTTGGGATCGCAGCTGAAAACGAGGCCTCGCTTCCAAATGGAAATGTTGCGGAATTCTCGATGCAACGGCAGCGGCGGTGGGAGCTCGGCAGAGCGGCAGCAAGCGTCAACATCGCCCGTGCTCCGACCTTCTCCGCTGTCGTGTCGTTAGTGTGATTGCTTCTTCCCTCGGTCGTCATTGCGCCTCCGCCACCCCCGACCGGCACTTTCGCTGTATCGACGAACAGGGACGAAAAGAATGAGAGAGAGAAAAAAAATCGGGAAGTGGAAAGAGAAAGAAAAGAAGAAAAAAAAAAATAAAATAAAAAAAATCTTCATTGTAATCTTAAGGGACCCAGTTCGTATACAAACGTCTGCTTGTATTTTTACTTGCAGAACTTCTTTCTCAGTGAAGGAAAAATCTCAACTTTTGCACAACTAAATTCTCAACAATTACAATATTAAATTTTAAAGATAATTTAGGGGGTAATTTCAATAATTTTCATTGAATAAATTTAAAACAAAATAAAACAAGTAAGCGTTAATTTATTGTGTTATTTCATTGATTGTGTTGTTTTTGAAATACGTTTAATTACCCTGTAAAACTGTAAGTTATCAAATATTATTCAAAACTCGCCTTTTCAAGTTTAACTTAAGAGTTTTCCGGGTTTCTCTAATTGTGTTTTCTTTTGTATAAAAGCCGCCCCCGTATCAGAATTTGAGTAATAGCCTAATGAATTTTCATCTGTTTATAAATTAAAATAAATGATTCATCCTCTCCCCCTCCTGTTCCTTAAAATAGCCCAAAATTAGAAGTTTGTTTGGGAAAAAAAAATCTAACCAAATATACAGAATTGAATAACAAAGAGTTGAAAATTGATGTAACATATGAAAACGGTTTGTTCTCATTTAGTTACTATTGTTAATCCATCGGATTACGATCTTAATTCTGAAGTTTCCACGGTTTCTCAGACAGGAAATTCTTAGTGAGATTTATTGAAAAGAATAGAATTCATTTTGTCTGAATATTTGAGTCCAAGTCCTCGTGACATCTTTTTCCCTTCTCCATCTTCAACTTTCCCCTATCAGTGTCGAGGCTGTCTGATGTCCCCTGTACAAGACACCGCTATCGTTGTCTCCGTAGTGACAGATCATAAATCAAAGGTCAGAGGTCGCAACCGATCGGGGCACGTGCGCAGTGGCCTTCCAGAACTTCAACAAATGATCATGTCTCCTGCACTGGAATTCAGCCATCTAATAACCACGATTTTGTTATTATTACTACTACTTTTTTTATTACATTCCGTTAAATTCAATAGATGGTTCGAAACAACGAGGATCACGACGATGACATTTTCATGTTTATAGTTCACTGGATAACCACGATGTATTCATAAAAGTAAATCATATACAGGTATATGAATGTATGCAGTATATTTTATAAAGAGCCTAGAGCTATTGTTATATATATATATATATATATATATTACATTTATATTTATATTATAAAACAAGCAGCACACTTTTTATAATCTTTTTTATTTAACACTTTTTGTAATATTAACAATATATAATCGTGACCAGTTTCGAACATTGACTGTCCTTCATCAGACTGGTGAAACGTTTACATCTATTTGGAAATATAAGAAATTTGAAAGAATCAGAGTGATTAGAGGGAGCAATGGAAACTGGAGGGAGATTTTATATTTACTTCTTTGGGTGAGAAGATTTAGGGGTCAAAGTTAGACTTCGGACTGTATTGGGGGAGGGGATAATATTTGGAAAATGAGAGTGGACCTTAGAATTTGGTATTTTCTTGGAGGAGGATGCCTATTGTTTGTATTTTTTTATTTTACCATACATTACAGACTAATTTAAATTTCTTCACAAGTCAAATGTATTCCTGTATTCTTTGTGACGTTAAAATAAGTTTTAGGACAAATTAATTTGCATTAGATAGATACACGAACAAGTTGGACAAATATTTAAATTTTTTTATTTTTTTGCAATTTGCAAAAAAACAAAAACAATTTTCTCTTTCTATTAAAGTTTGATGAGATCTAAGCAAAAAAAACGGAATATCGTTTTTTGAATTTTTCGTATTTGTCAAATTATTATCTTGATTTTTTTTATATAGAGTTCAGCGTTTCGTCTTGTGTTACCTTAAAGTAACTTCAAAATTAAAATACACCTATTTCAAACTAATTGTATTTTCTTATTTAATATAAGATACCACAGCACTAAGTTAGACTACTACATTATCTCAGACCATTAGAAATCGGTGAAATTTTGTGAATTTTTATTGTTTCACGCAGTACCTTGTTTATTTTGATTTAGACTCGATTTACAAATATTGTAACGAGTCCTTCTCTGAAGCTTATTAATAAAACTGGAAATACTACATAATTTATAAGGTATCCAGAATCTAGTACATCTTCTCTTTTCTACAGTATTTTTTTTTTTTCTTTTCCTCGCCCCCACATCTCGTTTTTAGTATTCAAAGATTCATTTGGACACAAAAGAAATTTCCAAAACTTGGTAGACATACACAGAGCAAAAATCTTTTTTTTTTTGTATTTTTTTTTTTTCTTTTCTTTCTTCTATTCGAATTCGCTCATTTTTCAAGGCCCAGTGCTGATGGTCTTTTTATTCAAATCGCCGCGAAGGGGGGGTAGAGGAGAAGGGAGAAAGTATGAAAATGGAACGAAGCGGAAGGACGGATAGGGAGGAGAAGAAAATTCCCCAATGCTGCCAGCTTCCCAGCAGCAAGCACAAACAGCCATTAAAGAAAGCATGGCAAGAGCCATTATTGATCTAAGCATTATGCGCTCCGTGCCTTTTCCGCCTGATGCTGGAGCGGCTATCATCATCATTAGCCCGGGCACATTCACCCACAGCCACCCGCCATCGTCAGCTTGCCTGTTTCTCTCTTGCTTCAGGTGAAAAACCTGGGCGATCACATTGTTTGTGTTTTGTGGAGAAAGGATATTAGAGGTGTGGGTGTAATGTGCTGTTGGGGGTTGAATAGAAGCCGCGCGCACCATCAAAAACTAAAAACGAAAAAGAACAGAAATAAAGCCTTTTGTCTTGCTGTTTTCGTGTTACCCAACTTTGAATTGCCTCCGTGTTATTTTCTGTGGGTAATAACTTCAATATCAAATTAATGTATTAACGTACAAATTCAGAAGAGAAGGTAGCAGCAGGTTCGAATTGAAAAATCTCTTCACGATTGTGTTTTTTAACTCAACTGTAATTTTGAATTTAGGGGCAAAGTTAAAGAGAATTCTTGGAATATATTTGAAAATTAGTAACAGTTCCATGAAAAACTTTTATTCCACTTATTTCTGTTTCCTCATTGAGAATAATTGATAAGCATTGTTATTCTACTGAAGATGTAAGGAAATTTTGTTACGTTACCTTTCTACATTTACAAAAATTGTAATTAAAACGAGTATATGGAATTTTAACTAATTTAGGTGAGACTAAAGATGTTCAATTAAAAGTGATTAATTCTATTGTAATTAAGAATAGGACCTTCTTGGACCTTTTGAAAGCTACATGTACTCTCTGATTTTTTTCTTCATAGCCGGCGAAACCAAGTCATCTAGTTCTGATAGTTAAAGTAATTTCCTTTTTTTTTTCTTTTTTATCTAAGAGCCGTTAAGAATTATAAACTCATTATCAAATTTTCTTCTTTTATGCGTCAACCTCTACCCTTCGCTTTCTAACTCTCTCACTCTCTGCATCATAAATCTGCATCAGATAAGTGGTTATTCCTCTATCATTAACATCCTCCACATTTTTGAATTTTCCCAGTAATTCACGGTTCATTTTTGGCGCCCGTTATCTTTCGTCTTCATCCTCATCATCATTATCGGCCCATATTCTTAATGTCCTCGATACATGATCTCCTTCGCGCATCCAGACAATGTTATCAGACGCGGCCATCACCAATTGTGGAAAAGCTCAAGTCGGCGACGCCATTAGCGCTGCACCAGCCAAGCCCCTAAAGCCTTCCCATCATCAAAGCAGCAGCAGCAGAGTGTGTGTGTGTGGGGCTGGGTATATCGGTCGCCTCGTTATTACCACGAGTCAGAATCATCATCACCTATTTTTCTGTTGCAGTTCCCAAGAAAATGCAATTACAGTTGACTTACGGCTTCTCAGAACTTAGAACCAACAGAACCATCTTATTTCAGTGTTAAACTAGTCAAACTCTACTGAGTCCATCAAAGCAAATACAATCAGATAAGCATTTTATTCGTATTAGGGAGATATTTTGTTTTTTGGAAGCACCTAAAAATAAAATTTCCTATACTTCTTACAGAAATGACTGTAATTGCCAAAAATTTAAAAATATTAGTATGGGTAGGTTTTGTAAAGATTCTTCTATTGGAAATTAGAGCATTTAAAAAACCCTAACTGAAATGTATAGGTTTAAAGATATACTTGATAATACTTAAGAACTGATATGATTTGCGGTAGATTCTGTATTCTCAAGTTGCTGTTAAGTTAAAATCGTTTTATATTTTTGATTTCATTCACTGATGCCCACTGATAAGACACCTTTGTATTTCTATAATTATTCCGTTTGTTTAATGTATCGGATTGACCAAAAAGTTCGTTCGGTTTTTTTTTAAGTAAAAATAAAAGATACATTTTTCATTGTCACCAATGCTTTTATTGAAAAACGTCTTCTACGGTTTGTTCCACTACCTTCTGCCATCTTTCAGGCAACTTCATAATTTCATCTTCTCACAACTTTTTATCTTTCTGAGCAAAAACATGTTGTAGATACCTTTGGTGTCTTCCAGGGAATTGAGTTTTTTCCATTAAGATAATTTAATAAAGACCGAAATCAATGGAAATCCGAAGGTGTAATGTCTGGCGAATAGGTCGGATGAATCAGAACTTCCCAGCCAAGCTGTAACAGTTTTTATCTGGTCATCAACGAAACATGCGGTCTTGCGTGCTTATTGTCTTCCATCTTCAACATTAAATTAACTACACAGAATTAACCGATTTTGATCAGTTTTTGTTTTAAATGCACGGTGATATGACAGCTGTCACAAATACATTCTAAAGAAATGGTATCGAATGACGTTAAAGACACCTTAGCGCTACTAGAGCCAACTGAAGTACAAAAAAAACGAACGAACTTTTTGACCAAAATGCAGGGAAGAATTTGCTTCCCTGTATGTATTTAATGCTAGTTTAATTAATAACAGTAGTTTTCTTTACTATGTTCTTCTGGCAACTGCGAATTTCACTTTAAGCGCTAAGACTTACAATTAAACCTTAAAACCCGTCTGAAAATCATCACATGCTTCTGAATTGTATTTTACTGGCATTTACGATCTAATTTGATCAGTTCTTATTCAATATTAGTCTCATTGTAAGGAGAATGCGCTTAGAAACATATTCTGAGCTACAGAGAAAGAGAACCCTTTTCTCCAGCAGCTTTAGAAATTTCCAGTCACTGGTGCTCGTTTAACACAACGGTTATTCGGCAGACCTTTAAAACATGAATCTTATTTTGCTTAATGAAGTTCAGTAGTAATTGAAGTATTAAAACATTCGAGAATCAACGGAAATTTATTGCTATTAATTTATTGATATTAGTGATAATTTCATTAAGGTCCTATTTTGCATCTATAAAATTACAGGCATTATCATTTAATCAGCATAAAGCTATTATAGGCATTGGCATGGAAGTTATAATCACAGTGTGTTTGATTTCAGTAATGAAATGCTCAAATTTATTTTGTAATTGTATTTCGTGTTAAATGGCAAGTGAAAAGTTTGTGAATTAAAATAGGTTTCATTCCTTTAAAACATTTAAGACGCCAATAAATGCGTGTTTAGTGGCTTATTATTACACGAAGTCGTGAATATAAAATTGTAGAAGAAGAATTCCTTTTTTTTAACCACTTTCATAAGGATAGCGAGACTTAAGTCGTTTCACGTAAGTGTGTGTGTGTGTGTGTATATATCTTGATAATTTTATATAGTGAATGGATCTCCTGAAACTTGGCGTAAATCTCTATGGACAAGAAACGATAATTTTTGTATTTCGAAATTTTATCTTATACGGATCAATGTGGGAAATTTGCGCATAAAAGTGGCAGAAATTCTCAAGAAGAAATCAGTTTCTATTGCTGTCTAATAGACTTTAATCCGTGTATTAATCCACTGTCGAATGATTTAAAACTAATTGGATTTGGTAACTTTAAGTATTTGCGGTCCTCAAAACGGAAAATTAAAAGATGCTAATTATTCTCGGCAAGGAATGGAATTACAAAAAGACGTTATTTTTATTTCCTGGTCTTTTAAAGAAAAATCAAATAAAAATGCACTATTTTGCATTTTTTTTTCAAGCTTATTCAGAATTTTTGTTTAGTTTTTTGTTTTTGTTTATTTAAAGAGCGATATAAAAGTAAGGATTTCCGAAGTGCTTATTTAGCAAATCTTCTGTTCCGATATTTTAAATGTCTACGGCTTTGAAAAGCCAAGGGAATAGCCATTCCTAACCCATCCTTCAATCGAATGGAAATCGGCATCGGGTTACGTCACTGTCGCTAGACTGGAGGGTGGGTGTGGGTGTTGAGAGCCAGGTGACATTTGGGACGTCTGCGGTGCTGTCCAGTCCCGTCGGCTTGAAATAATTTAGGCGCGCCGCTTTGGGTAACACCTCATAAAAGCTGCTCTTTTTTTTTTGTCTCTTTTTCTCTTTTCTCCTCTCCTCTTTTTTTTTTCCGTCTCTGTCTTTCTCTCTGTTCTTTTCTCCGACACTGAATGAATATTAGATTTGTGTCACCATTGCTGGTGCAGCATCTGCATGAATAAATGATATCTGCCTCATCGGTATTCAAAATTCCCCGGTGAATGTTTAATAGCGAAAGCTGGTGCGACCGACCTCGTGCACAAAACGCTTTGCTAAATGAGACCAGCCACAGATTAGAGAGGAATCCGACTTTGGCCTTTTTTCTTTCAGTGGAGATTTTGTATTTTTTTCTCTATTTAAAATAAGTTTTAACATTTGCCTAAAATAACGTGCAAAATAAATGTCAGTTGAACCTACGATTGACAAGGGAGCCGCACAAGTTCTCCGAAAGTTTTTGTATGTATTTTTTTAGATATTAATATATATTTTTAAACGAAATTTTGTGTGTTGTGATTTTCATTCACTCTTTTCTCTATGAGAAACAAAAAGAACGAATATGATGTTTAATTGCGAACGGAGTCAGTCTTAAATTAAATGATTACGGAAGGTGATACAATGATATTGTTACGTAAAAGATTAGAGTAGAGTAGCGACGAATCGTCCTTCATCTTAATATCTTTTCTAATAAATTTAAAAACGATGACCTACAAGTCTTAATTCATTTGGAAGTAAAAATATCAGAGAGAAGTTACTAAAAAACAAATAAATTCTTCGTACTAATATTTAAAAACAACTACTTTAATATTGAAAACTCCATGCATAACCCGAGATATTTCGAAGGCTTCATCAGCCTTCTTCTTCAAGCCTTTTACAAAAGTCAGAGATTCGGACGTTATTAAAAAAATGCTTCACGTGATTGTTTGTTAATTTGGAGTTTCTAAAACTATGCATTTTAAGTTTAAAAAAAAACATTGGTTCTGTATTCTTCAGAAATGATAATATACAATAAATAAAATAACAATCCAAATATTCAAAAAGTAAGGAAGAAGGAGCCCATTGAAATACTTTTCTCTGATATTTAAAAACAAAGAGTTTTAGAGTTAAAATTTGTGCATTTTAGTTTGGGAAGGAGGGAGATGTTCTCTCGTCCCGTAATGTAAAAGGCTTGAAGAAGAAGGCTGAAGAAGAACCATTTTTTTTTTCGTTTTATTAGATATCAATGACGTAACATGTCTGTACGTGTGTCTTCCCTAAAATTGGTGAACTGGTGTCTAATCATCTTGAAACATGGCATACATATTTTGGAGCAAGATACTTTTGCCTTTGAAATTTTCTCTCTATGGATGCCTGTGGAGCAATTGGCACGTGAAGGTCGTAAAAAAGTATTAGAAATGAATAGATCTAAACCTAAAATTAATTTGTTTTCAAGCAACTTTTTGTTGATATTTGAAGACTGGATTAATTTTCATCAATAGTTAAATCATTTCAAAGTTTCCTTCGATAGATTTCTAGGAAAGCAGGCTTTAAGTTCGTGATGAACTCGTTGTTATTGTTATTTCTTAAGTAAGTGGAACAGCTCAGGTGGGCTTGTTTTGTCTTATCTCTTTTTATTTGACTGTAGAGATTTACGTGGATAGAGTGCTTTCTCTTTTCTCTTAGAAGGACTGCGGAAGATCTATTGGTTGGAAAAACCTTTAGACCTAAATGGGAAACGAAGAAAGCTTTCCTCCAAACTCAAAAAAAAAAGAAGTGCCAAGTGCTGGGCTTGTGGAGTCGAGCTCTGAAGTATACATGAGAAATTTGAAAGGTGGGAGATGTCCCAGGGAAAGTTTGCGGCGAACGAAAAGAGACTGCCAAGAGGTCTCTGCAGAATATGGCAGAGCTTCGTTGGCGAGGGAATTTATCGCAAAAGAAACGAGAAGCGAGGACGACTAATATATCAGCGCGGAAAATTTTCTCCGACAAAGACGATGCGTTGCGGAAAGCAAGAGGATAGGGTCTCTCTCTCTCTCTCTGGCGCGCGCGCTAAAGAAAATAGCTCTTGAAGGAGGAGAAGGAAGGAAGAATTTAAGAGTTGCAATCGTTAGGAGATGAATGAAAACAGAGGTCTTTACTCTTTTGCCTTCATCTTAGGGGAAAAAAAATGGTGAGACAGACGCTGTCAAGACTGGAGGGCGCTTCTACCTCGAGATTTCTGCGACCGAGAAAGTAAGACGAGTTCACCTGTGGCTCTGAGAAAAATACGTAAGGAAGTCGTACGAAAGAGAAGTCAGAAGAACAGCAATGGTGGATTAAAGGCTCTTGTAAAAAAAGTTCATCGAGTTATATTTTTGTGTTTAGATCTTATTACGATGTAAAGGAATCAATTAATTTATCGTAATTTTACTGTAAACAAAACAATAAGTTCCTGAAAGAAAGTACAACATAGTTTCCTTAAAATATTGATAAGGATCGACAGACCTGAGTAGGTTTGATTCTTTGGCATGTCTTGGAAATCTCTTATAAGAGAGATGGAGAAATCTTGAAATACAAAAGATAATAATCGTCCGTTAGCCTTAAATAAGCACGCCAAGTTTGAAGAAGATAATTCAAAAATTATTGAGAAGAGATGATTTTTATTGGGCCTAATTTTCCTTACGAATGAAGAGTGGAAATGGTATTGGAGATAAGATTCATTTTTCTTTGTTTATATATTTCACGTTCCCACTTGAAGCATTCATAAAGTAAATAAAACATTTGAGAAATGTTGAAAAATCTTTAAAACCAAAGGGCATTCTGAATCATTATCCTTGAAGCTGTGTAAAATTGAAACTGTGTTGTTGTAGGAATAGGAAATTACAACAATAGGAATAGTTATAAAGAAGAAAAGGATAAATGTGTAAAAGTGTAGGTGTTTTTTTGTTTTCTTTTTTTTATTTATTTAGATTTTCTTTTTCTGGAAGTATGATAACAAATTGAAACATGTTGATTTGTTTTTTTTGGAAAAGGCGGAAAGTGAAGAAAAAAAAATTCTCTGACATCCACCTTTCAGTCTTAAAATATTCATTTCCTTCAAAGTAAAGTCAGAAGAAGAAAAAAAGAAGAGGGGAGGGAATTGAGGGATGAAAGAAGCAACAACCAGTAGGAACTTCACCCTTCGATTAGAACCCTCAGTGCAATTTTTCAAGATGTCTGCTGTGAGTGTGTAGGCATTCTTGAGTTGCATGGGAAACATTTCGGGTGAATTTATTTTGGGAAAATCCCTCCCTTTGCTCATCAATATCTATCTGCTCCGTCTGACTGGATCCCGACATTTAGACAGAGGCCCTTGACAGACAGACACCACGCAAATGATGGATACGTCAACACAGAAATTAGTAAGAATTCCCCTTTGCCCTACAGGCTTCGCATACTTCCTCCTCCATCCTTATCCCCCCTTTTTTTTTCTTTTCTCTCTAATTCTAATTTATCTAACTTCACCAAGATTTAGGGATTATCTAAATGTATTAAGCTTTACGAAATCGAGAAACTTACATACATTTTCTGTGTATATATAAGTCTAATTATAGAAGTCTATAATGCTCTACATACATATATACATACATACCTTGTGTGACTTCTTACCATGTTTTGTTGCTATGTTTTGCTAGTATTTTAACTTGGTGTCCTTCAGTTGTCATCCTTTTTCCACCTTTTCTCTTTTATTACCGTGTAATTCTTAACATTTTATTGTGTTTAACTTTTCATGGCGCACTATGGCCATAGCTGCTGTTGCGACATTCACCCAATCAAACCATCAATTAACTCAACATATCTGCATACAAACCTGCATACTTACATACATTCATATAAACAGTTATATTTTATTTATTAAATCTCCTCTAACCTACAATTTTTGGTTTCAAATTTTTCTGCATAACTTCAGCGCCTAAGCGACAATATGCCAAGTTTCAGCTTTTTAGCTTGTCAGAAGTTGAAAAGAAATGTGAACAGTACCCCCCCCCCCGATTACGTTGTATTAATATAGATATTTAGTCAATACCATATTTTTAGAAAGATTGTCTATTTCCCTGTCTACGATATCTATCAAATCCAAGGAGCTATGACTTTATACTCTTCTATAATTATTAAAAAAGAAAAGCAAGTGGGCAGTCAAGGAGTTAATTTATAATTTAAATGCCTATTAAATTGATATTTTACAGATAAAATAGCAAATAACAATTTGCTTATTTCTAAATTATAATAACAGAACTGTACAGTCATTCTTAAATTTATAATTATTTATAATTTATAGTTGATAATAAAAGTAATAATTTAGACTTATAATTATTATAAGTCTATTTCTCTGGTGTGCCTGATTAACGGAGCTACGATGAATGTTATGATGAAAACGAAATATTAAAATAAATGTTTTTCGTAATTATTTGCGAAGGCGTAGTTACCTTTGTATCTGTGTACACTTTCCAGCGTTAATCTATTGGCACAATGGCGAAGGTATATCTGTAGGTCGCAGTTTTGAGAGGCGATGGATTGGACCATTCATCATTTTGGATGCCAGGACGAATCCAAAAAGAGCCTCAAAGGGTTGTTGAAATGGCGGAACGCCAGCGTGCCTCTGGGAACTACAGATCACGAATGATGTAGAGCACGGCTGAATTGATCTGGCGCAAAAATCATTACGACAGTCCGCACGAGCCATTGTTCGCCTCAATCACGCATCCCTTGTAAATGTTTTCCCAATAAAAATACATTATAGAAAAATTTAATTTACATCAGGAGGAATCTCCGTAGAATTGAGGACTGTGCGCCCACGAAACGGGATTAACGGAATTCGCTATTTTATTAAGTACGAAATTGAAATTTGATAGAAAATGCGAAGGAAAAAAGAGTGAAAATTTCAATGGAACGAATTTTCAATTCTCCTGTACTTATTTTTATTGTTGTTATTTTTGATTCTTTTCTAAATTCAATAATAGATATAAGTAATTGGAAAAACAATCTTTCTAAAGTTCCTTAATTAAAAAATTATTATAATTAAATAGTTTTAGTTATAAAGCTAAAGGAATGATAATGTATATAATTACATATATATAAGATGATTTTTTGATTTACTTAAAATGGCCGCAAATAATCAAATTCTATTTTGTAATTAATGTTCCTTTTGTTCCTAACCTCATACTTTCTTTTAGTAGCTTTTAATGGCTTCTTCGCCCCCACTTCCCTCCCAAAAAAAATACTTTTCGCATATTGGTTAAATTTGGTTTTTTTTGTGAAACACACACCAAACCAAATCTCTCATTTTAACAATGACTGTATAATAATCTGCCCCAATCGCTTCATTTAAACACATCAACTATCAGTGGTATGTGTCTTTTTAATTAGCACATGAGATTATTATTATCATCCTATTGTAAGAGAACATAGAATTCTCCAATATAAGCTAGAATTTGTGATTTGTTGATTTTCTTTACGTATAAAAATCTATTTTGAAAAGGTTGCCTAGAAAGGAGGTACAGTTGGTGTCATCTGTTAACCGGCGTCGAAGTCTATCTTTCAATAATGATTTATCTGCAAACAACTAACTCATGCTTTGTTTGTTAGGCTTTGGGAAGGAATTTAACATCACATTGTGTTGTTTTTTATGCTGTTTTCCTTTGTTACTTAACACTAGAAAATTTAATAGAAGACAATGAAAATCAGAGCCCGGTTATCAAACTACGATAAATTCACTGTTTGTTCAGCCTAGCATTGTACAGAAAACTCTGTTAATATTTCTGTTTAAACTTTTATTATCAATAAATACGAAAACCTGCTTTGTTTACACTGATTACAGACTTGTTTAGCGGGCTGAAGAACGATATTTCTGTTTTTTGAATTTCGTGTCGGGTTTTATTCTGCGAAATAATTAATAGAGCAACTTTAAATAATACTAATTGTATAAAAAAAAAGTACCTCTGTACGAAATTTAAGATGCTAAATAATCAATATTACTTTAATCTGCTTTTAAGTATTTTTCAATTCATATCTGGCTTAAAGTTGACAGAAAAAAATATTATTTATTGAAATTAAATTTAAGTTTTGTTTGAATTGAAAAGCCTTAGCGAAATGTGATTCACACACTCAAATTTTGGCAAATATCCTCCAGCAACTGAAAGCCCAAAATTATTTCTGCATTAACTGCTTTATTTAACAAAACTGTTGAAGATCCCTTAGATTTATAAGCGTTCATAAAAGCCACTTAGGTTCTGAAAAGCTGAATTGGCTGTCGGGATGAGAGAATTACTTAAATCTCTTCTATTTTTAACCGGTTTCTGCTTGAAAGAAGAGAGCAAAGGTGTCTACTGTCCCACCAGTACAGAACAGCTTTCGGTTTCCCTGAGTTTTCCTTTCAGCCGGTCTCACTCCCTCCCCGCATGTCACCGGCATGGCCATACGTTGTGTTTACGGAGACTTGCATGGGAGATTGCGGCCGACTCGAAGCGGCAGTGGGTCGGGGTGGGGAGCCGTCTGATTCATTGGCCGATGCCCGTGTGCTGCTCCGGTGGGGCTGTTATAGCAATGATGCATCGCCGTCGGCCAGGGAGGTCCTCTCACCACCGGGAAGCCGGAGAGATACGACCGAAGCATCTGTCTGCCAACTCCGCAACTGACTTTGAGTTTCACCAACAGTCCAGAGATTTGTTTGCAGAACAAAGCAACTTTATCTTGAACAGAGCTTTTATTTTTGAGATTTGCACTACATTTTACTCCTTTTAAAGTGAATAAAATGTTCAGATGTAAAATAAGTTTATTTGTCGTAAAAATAAATAAATAAATAAAATTCAAGTTAGCCTTGGGTTATTTCTTTTTTAATTGTGAATTCTGAAGTTGAATCTTTGAACTGTTGTGATGATTGCTGCTTTAACTAGTTACAGTACAAATGTTGAGGAACTGTAATTCGCCCTTTATCGATAATAATAAGGCTTCAACCTGAACATTGCTTTATTCCTAATCTCTACATAGTTCATGAAGAAGCTTTACATTGCTTCACAGGTGCCTTAAGCCTTTGATTTGTTGCAGTTCATTTAGCTATTATTCAGATTAGCCTTCTGTTTAATACGTATCTTCCTTCCTTCATTTTCTCCTTCAATCTCCAGTCTCTGAACAGCTTCAATACTATATTTTTCATATCCTTCAAAACGTCCATTTCTTTTGAGTTTCTTATTTTACTTAGCTGTTGTGTAAATAAAGTTTCGAAGTTTTTACTTCATTTCATTAATGCTTTATTTCAGTTGATTCGCTTGCTTGTATTTGACGATGTATTTCATCTGTTTTCGTAGTTTTTAAGTTAATGTACGTCTTAAAGGCTGTAGCCAGTTAGCGCAACTGTCTTTGAGATGTAGATGAACGGTTAATCTTCGAGATTATTCGCAGTAATCCGCTATAAATTTAGATTTGAGCTCTGGAATTGATGAAATCAATTGCGAAATCACTGATCCCAGCTAGTGTATTTGTGATACCTCTTGGAAGAAAACATTAAACAATTCCATCCTCTTGCACATACATTTGTTTTAATAATACACGTATGCTTATATTTATATTTACACTATAAATAAAAAAATAGCAGCGTTAGTGACTGAAAAAAATTAACAAAATGTAAATTGAAAGAATTGTTATTTCTTTATCGTTACATGATTTACCAGAAAAGTTGTAAATTTCTCACATGATTACCTATGTCACGTGATTACCTTATGTCATGTGATTACCTTATGTCACGTGATTACCCTACGTCAGATTCAAATTGAATTCCATTATTTATTGATGATCAGATTTTCTTTTCAAGTCAAATTACCAGGAGATTTTCAGAAATGGTTTGTGAATGTTAAAACTAAAAATAATTTTAAAGTTTTATTGTCTTGGGAGATTTTGATGCTCCACTAACAGAGTGCAGCGTAGAGTTTTAAAGAGTTAAAAGAGAGTGAAACTAACTAACATTTCTTTTTCTCTGAAAAGCGAACTTTTGGAATAAGTCCTTCTCTATCACGATCATCATTTTCTCTCCTTATTTTCTAAGATATGTTCCATTTTTCTTTCTTATTTATCTCCAAACACAATCTTATTTTTCAGCTGTATATTTGCTCCAATGTTATCTGGAGGTCTTTTATTTTTCTTTTTTTTTTCGGTAACGGAAAAGAGGTCTGTGTAGGTGATAGTGTATTTTGGAAGGACGGGTCGCCCACCAAATAACCTCGTCCACGTCCGACGAGTGGGTGTTTGGGAGGAGGAGGAGGAGTTTGTGTTTCTTGTGCGCTTCCATATAGCCTGTTTACGAGCAACAACAATTTATGGGGTCGGGTCGCTTTGTCTCGCAGCGCACAGCTCGTAGATTGCGATTACGCTGGACACTTTCTACGGTCAGATTGGAATTGAAGGATTTTTTCCGGGTGGGGGTGTAGGGAGGGAAAGGCGAACCGCTGACAAAATCTCCCAACCCCTACCCCCAGCATCCCCCAAGTGGTCCATACCCAAATTTATTTGGCGCGACTCTTCATTTTGCGTGTAAAGGACGCGGGGGCGGTGTGTAGATCCCGATTAGAGGAGACAGTTTCCGAAGTGGGGAAAGATTTCTCGTCGTCACCCACTCTTTCACTTTCTGTTTCCCCCCCATCCCTTCTCTCTCGCGCGGCTTTATCGCAAACAGCAAATCATGGCGACTGCCTGATGGATGAAATCTTCTCTACGTTTTCTCCCACTTTACCGAACACCCTACCCCACCTCTCCAGTTCAGAAGCTGTAAATTCTCCCTTTCCTCACTCGCCCACCTCCCCCGAAACACCACAACTCGACACCTCCGATAAAACTACACTGAAAGAACTCGCGCCGGTTTTCTTAAGTTTGAGTCTCGAAAAAACAAAATGGACGCTCACTTGCGGTCACCAAGTGCATAAGCCTCTGTGATTTTGAAATGATTCAGATCCCGTCTAATGGTATTTATACTCAAATACGAAGAAAAAGAAGGGGTACGTTGAAGGAAACAAAAAAAAGTTCTGCTGTCTCCGAGCTGTTCAAATATTATACGAATATTTATTTATAATTGGCAAGATCCCGAACTCTCAAGAAAATCTAAATTTTCCATCCAAACATCCCGTAATGGGAAGTTTAAATAAATTTCAAGTTTTATAACTGATATTTGTCCAATGAAATAAAGGAGAAGCTTTAGATAAAAGAAGTTACAGTTTGTCTTAGCATTCACATTGTTCTCCAAAGTTGGAAAGGGCTAGTGGTAACGTGTGCATTTGAACATACAAAGTAGACACCTACACAAAATTTAAAAAAAAAATAAAAAATTTTAACACATTAAAAACTTTTTTAATTTTTAATGTGTCAAAACTTTTTAACTTTTTTAAATTTTGTATGTCTGTGTCTACTTTGTTTGTTTGTGCTTTGAAAAGGATTTGCAGGTAAACAACGAATATACTTTTTCCACTATAAACTAGAATTTACTTTGCTTCAAGAATTTACTTTGATTTACTTTGAACCACTTTCGCAGAATTCGATTTTTGAGTGAAGTTCTAACTTTAAAAATGAAAACAGCCCATAACTGAAATGAACTGAAATGATATCTGTGGATGTAGTGTAATAACATAGGTACGGTACTCCCAAACAATAATTTCAGTTGTAAATCAGCTGAGACGGGTTTAAACGTATGTTATTATCATATGTAGCAGCTACTTTAGCAATTCCATCTTTTTAAAGTTGTTACGGTTAGCTCTATCTTTTCATCTGAATTAATTGCAGGAACAAGTCAATAAAAAAAGAAAAAAGACTATTTTTTAGCGTTTTGAAGAGCCTTCATAATGCCTTCGTATAACTACTTTGTCCATAGTTTGTCTTAGTGGGTCTACTTTATTATGCATCTTTCGTTAGTCTACTAAGAATATCCGTTTCATTGTATATATATATGGTGAAATTACTTCGGTAAAAAATGAACAGAAACGTTTAGGGAGTTGATCTACTGACGAATTTGGTAACAAAGCTTCAGTATTCAAAGTATTTGTGAATTTCAAAATGCCACCACTTGTTCTCTCAAAATAGATCTCTAAATTCAAATCACGTTAACAGTGAAACTATCTTTCACAAAGTACATTAAATATACTTTGGTTAATATATTGTATGTATTTAAATGTAAACTGTAAATGTATGTTTTCCATCATTTTTTCTCACAGTTCAGAATGTCTTTCCATCAAATGTCCTTATTTTCTGAACCCTTTTAATTCAGACCATATATCAATTTTTATCCTTCGTCTTTTTTGTGTTCTTTTGTTTATTTATCCAGTTTTCACCTGTTTCAACTTTTATTTCTTTTCTATTCCATTCCATCTTCGTTTCTCGATGTTAATGTTGTAATTTCAGATTTGTTTTTTAATAAGTTTCAGTATACATTTTACAGTGTAGATATTTAACTTGGATCTGTTAAAAGTATTGTTGGTAAAAAGTAAAAAACACAAAAAACAAACAGACTTACACTGAGCTGGTTTCTCCTTCCCACACCCCTTTTACTCTACATCTTTTGCCACTTTTCTTCACCCATCGCCTCTTCCCTAAAGTTAACTGGATCGGATGATGGTGTATCTCGTACTCGTAACACTTCCTTGCCCCAGGGGAGCAAGTATCAGACGGAAAATTTAGGCAAAACAAATTGACAATAACAGACTCCTCCATAAAGCCCACTTATTGTCGAGTAGAGTTGTGGAAGCCGTTTTTAGCAGGCGCTCTCTTCGGACCCACTGGGGTTTTTATAGCTGCTCCCGTTCTTCCAAAAGGGCGGCAAAGGAGGGGGAGTCGATTCTCACATTCTATGACAGGATTTTTATTCCCTTTTACTGTTCTGTCCCGCTTTTCACATTGATCCTCTTAAGCAAATGATGCGTGCGGCCGTCAGAAATTAAAAGTTTGATATTAAATTGAAGTAATACAAAGGGGATTTCTAGTTTTATATGGTAATATACGACCATCACTCGTCGTCGTTTTTTATGTTGAATTTAGGGTGTTTTTTTATTTTTAGGGTGTTTTTATTTTTTTAATATGTTTTACGATTTTTTTTTTCACATCATTTTAAAATATTAGAAAACGAAATGAGATGCTAATATCCATTTTAAGTCTTTTTCAAACCTGTTGCAGAAGTTAATGTATTTGTCGTTTCATCAATGCAATTAACTTCGAAATTGATGACGTAAACGGAAATATATTCTTAGGATCAAAATCACTTTGGATCCGACACTTTTTAATGGATTAATTTTTAAAAAAATTATGTAAGCAGTGGCAGTGTAGATATTTGCATGTATGGGCTTTTTGAAATATCCCAAAAGTCTTTATTCTTCTTTATTTTCTATATTCGCAACTTAAGGAGAAACGAAAGACTTTTGGAAAGGCCGAGAAATTTGAGAAAACAAAGGCATTCAAAAGTTATCAATCTATACAATCATCGAAATTTTAACATGAAAATGCTAAAATATATTAACGATAACTACATAAATTAAAGATAATTCAGAAGTTGCATCACATCAGTATGATTATATCCTTCTTTGGATTGTCAACCAGAATCCATAATGTATCAGAGTTTCAACAATGCTTCATTGACTGGTGTAACCTTGGCTAATGAATGCTAATAAACATATTTCAACTGATTACAGCTCTTGGCATTCTGTGAATTTTTGAGGACTTTTTATCCGTTTCTTTCAAATTCTTTTCTAGTTAGTTTTTTTTTTTTTTAAATTAATATTATAATACTTTTCCTACATTGACAATAATGATAAGCATTGAATATCAACAGTGATATATAAATATTAAGTATTATAAGGTAGCTGACAATGCCTTGAAATAGGGCAATGACATTGGGAAGGAGGTCTAGGGGAGGATAAAAAAAAAAATGAATGGCTTGATTAGGTTGAAAAAGACCTTATGTATTGAACAAATGATTGCAAATTGGGAATTGTTTTGGCGCTTAGGTTTTGGCCATCTGGTTGTCAATCTTAATTTAATTTTTCATAGATTCCTCCTCTTTTTTTCTTGTCTCCCCCTACTTTGTGAGTGATGATTTCGTATGCAAAGAGACTCTCTTCATCCCACTAACGACATTCCTTTGTTCGAGTAATTATCAAAGAAAACACAGGTCGGTCACGGTCTGTCAACCAGTCCACCCCCAATCGCGAGGGAAAAAAAAAAAAGCGCGGCATCTGTCTGTCACTCTGCCGTTACATCTCTTTCGTCAAGTCAAGCCAAACGATTCTCAATAGGGGAGCTAATTTTAACCGAAAGGTTTGGGTTTTTTTTTTTTTCCGCCACCGAACACCCTATTCTTGTACCTTTGAAACACTTGGTTTGCAGTGCTTTTGATTTCACGAATTCTCTAGAAAAATTGTTCTTTAATATAGGTTTTTTTTTTTTTTTTTTTAACTTTAAGTTCACACTTCACTATTTCTGTTATGGTTTGTCCTGTTCTTGAAACTGGTTTTGATCCATTCATGTACTGTTTAAAATCGTATTTCCAAGGTTTCATTAACATTGTAACTCAAAAGCCCTGTGCTGTTTAGGTATGTCGATCGCAAAGTTTAACCTTTGCAGATCCCTTTCCAACACATACACAAAAAAAGGAATTATCAATCTTTTAACTTCATATTTAAATGTCTGTCAGTACTTTATCCAATATTTTATTCTCAGTAGTTACCATAATTCGAGTTTTTACTTCACCCTCCCCAGTGGCAGTTCTGCGGATCTTCAGGCTACAAAAAAACGTGCTGGTGTAAAAAATATTTCCAAAGCATTACAGACCCAAACAAGTTGATTACCTTAGAGCCAAATTCCGTCTCATTTTCTTTCTCCTGCCCATATGTAATATTTCTTTTTAAAATGCATGACAATGTAGATTAAGAATTATTTCGGTAATATTAAAAAGCAAACAGTTTGTATTGATTTAGTATTTCCTTTTTTCCCTTCCCGTCACAAAAAAAGAAGAAATTTTTGTGTATAACTGTTGCTTTTTGATACATCTAATTTATTTTTTATGACTTAACTTTTTTTTCCTTTCCCATCTCCCCTGAATATCTGGAAGTCATTTCGCCGTTTGTCTATTCCTTATTTGCCCTGATGTTTTCCTTCTATTCATTCCTTCTCTTCTTTTTCTCTTTCCCCTTCGCCATCCTCTTCTGCATATCATCTCGCAATTTACATCTTTTCCTTTTTCCCTTTTTTTTTTTTCTTCCTTTCTATATGTTTTCCCGGTTTTTTTTTTCCTCCCCCTTTACTTTCACTCTATTCTCTTTCCCATCTTTTATCCTACCACCCATCCCAGTTCCCGATCCCATCCATCGCGATTGTCTCCTCGCGAGTGTCAGCATGCACTCACAGAAAATGGTTTCGAAAAGGAGGGGGGTGGGGGGGCTTTTAACGTTCGCAAAGATTTCCCGAAATTTTGTCATAATGCATCATGTCATATTTCACGGGCAAGCACCCATCATTATACGG
>JAFIDM010000006.1:35313564-35350709 GCA_023159025.1 Thereuonema tuberculata | reverse complement strand
GGGGGGGTTAATTAAAACATACTTAAGAAAAATGCTACAAAGAATTGTTATTATTTAAAAAGAAAAAAAAAATCAGACATTATATCTTATCTTTCATGGAAAAGTAAAAAGGTGTTTTTTTTTTGTTTTTTTGTGTGTGTGTATTTTTTTTTTCAGATACACAAAACAGTAATAAAGGCAGATTTTATCTTTCCAAAGCATTGTCATTTTCGATTCGCTTCTTAAATCGTTCGTCGCATTAAGCAAAAGATCTGGATTGTGTCTTACACAGAGCTGAAAGTATAGATGAAAATATTTTCACTCCCATTTTTTTCTCTCTCTCTCTCTATTCCTCGCTTTTATTACTCTGACGTCATGATCGTTTGCTGTTAAAAAGCGAATCAACATCTTCTCGCGTCGAAAGCAATATCATATTTTACTTCTGGCGATGGTTTGTTTTTGTGAAGCATTGCTTGGTCGTGATTTATTATTCTCAGCTTCATCAGAGAGAAATAGTGATCAAGGTAACTTTCTTAATTTGGATCGTGAGTTTTTATTTGTCTTGTTTTACTTAATAAAAAAGACATTTCTTATTAAAATAACTGAAATTTACGTGTGCGCAGACAGGGGACAGCCAACACACAAGACTAGTTATAAAACATTTATACATATTAAAAAGTTACATTTCACAACCGGTTTCGTCTCCAATACGAGGCTTTGACGTGTAACGATTTCTTTTCAGTAATTAGATTTTTAAATACAAAACATATACATATATTTGTTACAATTAGTAATCAGGCTAGATGTAGGCGCCTCATGGGTTATTTAAATTATGAGTGGAATATTCAGTTTTAGGCAATGCTTACAGAATAATTATTTAAAGGTATATTTAACTACTTTTTTAGTTTGATTATTAGTTATTATAATTATATTGTAGCTTTGCTATGTTTATCAAAAGCAACTTAACTGTCCGTCATAGGTTAGTTACAGGTATAGCTTGCTGGTTTCGTTTAGAAACTCCCCCTTTTTCATGATTAACCTTTCTACTGATCAGTTAACATTTAGTTGCGTTACGAAAGGAAACTTAGCGTGGATAAACTCTGGCAATATGTTTCTATCTTAAAATGTTGTTCAGATCGAATGATCATCTCCTGTGAAAATTTATTTTCAAGCCGTTACCAGAAATTAGCAGAAGGTTTTTTTGCTGTTCTTGGGGGTAACGAAGGATTTCCACCAGACTGAACTAATCAGTGTCGTTATTGGAGAATTGATGATTGTAAGGTCTAATGATTTGGGCCTGAGTCGTAGAAGGATGGAGGGCAGCTGTGGATAATGAGAGCCCTTCACATTAGCCCTCCTTCTGCTACAGTTGTCTTTCCAACTAGGATTAAGTAACAGCGTTTAAATAAAACGATTCGTTTCCGGAAAGTAAACGGTTTGTTTTTCGCTAAATTATCCGAATTCATTCATTTCCTTATGAATTTCTTTTGTTTTTTAAAGTAAGAAAGCTGCCATTGTACTTTACGTACTCTTACTTTCTTTGATAGGAAGTAGTGTACAAATCTACTTAGATTTCTTGTATTAATCATTGGTATTTAAAAGGAAAAGAAAAGGAATAATGAAGTTTATTTAGTAATGTTAGGATTCTTTAATTCCTGTATTTAAATGTTGTTTAATTTTTAGAAGTAAATTTAATATAAAATTCCGTTTATGTAACCCTGCAGTGCTTTGTGGGAATCTGAAGCAATCTTTGCCACCTTTCCACTGAATTGTTTTCCTTCTAGAAACGGCTTTTTTTTTTTTTTTTTTATTTCTGGTATTTTAATTGTATTTCTTTCTTTTTTTTCCTCCTTCTTCTCCGTTCATTTCGGTTCTTTTCACTTCTGCCATCATTCCTTTTGCTGTGATTTTCTTTCTTTCCATTTCCTTTTTCGTTGCAACCGCTACAAGGCATTAGTTCACCTAGATCGAAACCATTACTGCCAACTGAACTGAGTGTCGCGAAACGCTCCTTGGTAATGGATGCCAGGTCGAGTTCATCTTTGCCAAGGAGAAGGGGGTGTCTGGCAGTACGGGATGCTTGGATTCGGATTTCGCCTCTCTGGGCGCCAATCCGTGTTAATAACAATGCAGGAAAAGCTAGGAGTCAGCAAGTTGAATGACTTCCTGGCGATCTGTCGAATGCGCTTGTCTTCAACCTCTTTTCCCGCCCCAAAACTTGGAGCGAACTCTCGACCTGTAATTTGCGCGACGAATACTTTTGCCTCCGTAGTTAAGAGCGCCTTGAAGGATGCAGCCATTTCAAGCAGCTATTTTGTCTTCTCTTCGCAGATTCTTGATGTCGAAGAGGCCTTGGAAATGATTTTTTTTTTAAGCTCCGATTCTCAAAGAACTTTCACTTAATCGTGAGAGAACCGTGTTCGGAAAAGGTTTACCATAAAATTTTTCTTGTAAATATTCTTGATGAGAAAATTTGCAAATACGGTCTATTGACAACAGTGCAACAACGGCAGATGTTTTCTTTCCTTCTGTATCATCAACTTTACTTAAAATTCAGTTTTCACTGGAGAATTGCAGTTTTGGAAATAGGGAAATGGTCTAAAAAGCTACTTTTTTTTCCGTCTTTCAAAATAGTTGTGATATCTCTACGCTTATATTGAATTCAAATCAGATATAGAAATGAATTTACATTAAAATATTTATGAATAAATAACAACTTTCCTCACATTATCTCGCATTTTACCAGAGGATGCAGAATTCAGGAGAAATGATAAATATTAGTCAAACCATTTTATGATAAAAATCACTTGTACAACTGCAACAGGATAGTAATTTGAAGATAAATGTATGTTTTTGAAAATAAACCTGGTCTTAATTTGTAACATCTAAATAATAAAAACTACTTTAATGGTTTATTTGGAGTTCGAGTAACGTTTCATTTAAATAAAACCTCAAAATTATTTTATATCTTCAGTTTATCATTTCTTGTATGTTGAAACCGCATTTTTAATGTCCCATAAGCTTCTTTTTTTTTTTACTGTTACATTTAAAGAACTTTTTCTAAATCCATCTCGTTTGAAGACATTAATATTTTAAGATATCAACAACAATGAAAAAAATATACTTTGATTTGAAAAGAATAATAGAATCTCAATTAATAAATTCACTGTTTTTCAATGCTAGATTACATTCTACGCTCACAGAAGCCTCTGCAGTCGTGAATATCAATCAAAACATTCAATTTAATTTGATTTAGAACTTTTCTGTCAATATAGGATTTTCTTTTTATCAAATATCAGATAAAGGAATACCTGAATTTGTAAACAAACAAATAGATTAATAATATCCTAAAAGATGTAATTTCTACTTGAGCTTTTTTCTTTTCTTTATGAGAGCTGTTTGGGAACGTTATATTTCTTTTGTTTGAATTGATTTTTTTTTCTTAATGTCGGGATTCATATCATGTAGTATTTGAATACTTACTTCTAAGAAGCGATTGGCTCACCAGAGCCTCTTTCGAAGTTTTGTCATTCATTTGTTTAGAGGGGGTGGGGTGATATGTGAAATATCGCCTCTTCTCGTAGACCGATAGCACGGTACCAATTCGTAGCTATCTCCGCCTCCGCCTGTCTCACGCGACCAACGTCTTAATTCCTCGCCTTTGTTGGGAGACCCTTGGCCTCGCCGCCGTGTACCTTTTGCCGATTCTCCGATTTCACAATGCGTGGCTCGCACCCTCCCACCCACACCGGCCTCACTCCTCGCCACCATAAAGTTTTGCAGCTTCCTCGCTCGTTAAGTCTATTGGATTACATCTTCATCTGCACTTAAGGAGATTCCCGCCTTAATGCGATCACGGAATTTGCAAAATTTGCGTAATTGCATTAGATCGAGATGTGTTTGAGGCATTGGACTCGGAGTCGACTGTCAGTTGGAGGCGGCAGGCAGACAACGCGTGGTTTATATGCGTTTGCCGTGCTTGTCTTTGGAAAGAGGGTGAGATTCAGGTCATAATTTCATTAGCTTTTCCAGCGGCAGCAAGAGGTGAGCACTGGGACGTTGTGGGTGGGGGTGGGGGGTAGAGGAAACGGCTGAAAACTCGATCTCCTGCTCCCCTGAACACGACAAATGCAATGATGCAAATGTCGAGAGGGGGGAGGTGCGATTGAAGACCAAACTCTTAAACGAGAGAAGGTGTGTGGCGTGGGAGTAACATCGACAAATTGAGGACATACCGAGACGAGCATTGCTGCTACCTTTCCTAATAAAGAAAACTCGGCAGAAAAAAAAATGTCTGCCAAAGATAAAACTTGTAAATAAGTTTTTATTATTAAGCAAACATCCACAGCCCACTTGAAGGCATTTGAAAAACCATAGAGATCAAAACATTATATCGCGTTGGAGTCTTATGTAGTTCATTTTTATTTATGTAGTTCCAGAATTATTGAGAATTTCAAGTGTTATTTAATTGTATACAATTCCCTGAAATAAAACAGAAATCAGAAAATGTTGAAATTTGACCGGTTCAGCTTCACGGCATTACTTCGTGGTGTGCAGGAAAGCCAATCTCTTCTCAAGGGGCCGCTTTTTTGATTGTTGTAATTTTACAGCAGTTACAAGAAGTTTCCATTGCATTTTTTTATTAATAAAAGCTACTTTCTGATTCTTTTAAGATGTTTATTGATTATTTCAATAATATATATAATATTTAAGTTTTATTATATTTAATGTTTATTTGTATTTAATGTTTAAATTTTACTGTCATTTTAAATTGTTTCGAATTGCATTAGAAGTACTGTACTTTATTTTGAGTAACTTTTATATTGATTTTGACTAATAATATTTTTTTTTCTTTTCTTTTTATTTCCAGTGCTTAGTCTGAGAAACACACAAGAAGAAGAACCTCCCGATCCCCAATTAATGCGGCTAGATAATATGCTCATAGCAGAAGGGGTCGCGGGTCCGGAGAAGGGCGGAGGGGCAGGGGCTGCGGCTAACGCCTCCGCGGCGGCCTCGGGGGGTCCCGGACAGCCTGACAATGCGATCGAGCATTCGGATTATCGCGCCAAGCTGGCACAGATCCGTCAGATTTACCACCAAGAACTGGAGAAGTACGAGCAGGTAGGTACCGCATCGCGCCTTACCTACGCCTCTGCTTCGTCCTCGGCATCGTCAGACCACTCGGCCGCCCCGTCTGACGAGACCATCGAACACGCTGACTATCGCGCCAAGCTAGCCCAGATCCGCCGCTTCTACCACCAGGAGCTGGACAAGTACGAGCAGGTCGGTACGAGGGTGCGGCACAAGCGAGGGTTCATCTCGGCGGGCGAAGTGCTACGACGAAGATGCGGATCCCTTTAGCTTCACGTTTTGAAAATCGTACCAATAAATAAAATCCTTGCATATAAATAAGATAAAAAAACAGAAATATAAAAAAAAAAAAAGCGATAAAATAAAGTTGAATTCTAATGAGCTTATGCTCTAGTTACGTAAATTATTTTTAAGCCTAAAGCATTTACTGCGTTTTTTGCATCAAATAAGAATTTCAAAAAAATTAACGATGATTTTTTTTTTATAATAAAAAAAATCATTTTCTTATTTACTTAACTTTGTTTTGATTAAAGACCTCTTCTAGGTCGATAATACTTGAAATTGCATCGTGCTTTTTATGTTTTATAATACTCAATTTTATCGTTTGCTTTTTATTTTTTTTTAAAACAGTTTTGCTTTATTATCTTATACATACGCACGTATTTTATTTCTTAGTACGATTATTTAGTTTCCCATTCGTATGGTTGTTATTGATATGCATGGATCATATCTGCATGAAAGACAAAGAGAAAACAAAAAAAACCAAGTCTTAGTAGTTCAGTCAATATGTTTTTAAAATATTTTTAGAACTATTTCGTTAAAACTCTGGTTTTTTTCCTTGCTTTTTTTTTCATTGAAATCGTGGAAAAGTCTGCGATAATAAATTTCGAAAAATCTGTGATGTTTTGTTGCACAGAGTTCAATTGGCTTTAAACAAAGACATTCCACGTATTCCACATCCATTTGGGAAAAAAAGAATATATTGAATTTTTTTTTTCCTGTTTAACCAAGGATTCTCACTAAAAACAAAATTGTAAGTGAAAAAAAGGAATAAGCCATGGTGATGTTTGTATATCAAATCTGATTGCCATGTATTATCGCTTTTCTTTTAAGACTAAAACCCATACAATTAACATTACTAATCCGTATCTTCTCGTATAATCCGCGAGATGAACAGCAGAACCTTACTCGTGCTCACACCTAAATGCTTTTTTTTTTATAGGGTCTCTTCGCCATAAGCAAGTCAACTCAAAAAATGATACAAGTAACATTATTGCATGTACATTTTTTCATGTTGTATTGTAAATTGTTAAAGAGAAAAAAAATATTGCCAATATAAAAAAAAATCTTCATCTAATATTATTTCCTTGCTGTTATGCTATTTTTAATTTTTTTAAGCTTTTTCTTTATTAATATTCTTTTAATTTATATTTAGCAAAGAAAGATCATTTTTTTTTCTTTTTCTCTCAGCTATGCTCTGCCTTTCCCATAAAACCCCTCTGAGCTAAAATAATGTGTCATTTACAAACATCTCTTTTTAGAACCATAGCATGCGTTCAAGATTTAAATATGTGGAGAGAAGACTTCTGCAAATATTAAACTAAAAACATAAGTTATTGTTAGTAGTTTAAGTGTCTTTTTGATATTGCTGATTTTATTTTATGGTTTTCTTTTGAGCTGAAAATTGGAAGCAGATATTAATTAATTTTCCTTTTTTTTATTTTTTTATTTAGAGATTGATTTTTTAGGTTGCCAATTTTTTAGATGCTTTTATTATTCGCAAAATTAAATCTCGCCTCAGCTGTAGGACACCTTTTTTTTTTTTTTTTCTTCAGTCCTGCAGAGCACGAATAAGGTTCTGTGATGGGCACTTGGAAGAAGAAGAAGAAAGAAGAAAGAAGGATTAAAAAAAAAAAAAAAAAGGAAAGGAGAGAGAGAGAGAATAATGTGCTTAGAATTGTAGTGATGCATGACGTAATACTCTGCTCTCTGAATCGCTTATCTTGGCTTTGACCCAAGACAATCTCTTTATTCTCTTCTTCATCTATTCATACCGTTCGTCCCTATCTTCACTTGAGCTCAACATAAAGCAATATCATCGCTATTTCTGCTTTTTCTTTTTTATAATCTTCTTAGTGAGTGTTGACTTTTTGTAATGTAAGGTATTCGTCGGAGACGAGTAAATCTTGTTGCCAGGTTTGGAATTAAATCCGAATTAATGTTTGAAAGGGAAGATTAATTTGCTTCTCATTAATGTTGATTTTTTTTTAGCCTAATCTCATACAGAAAGAAGATTTAAAAGATCACCATGCCTGTATCGGTAGATTCTGTATCGCTATTCCCAAAACCCTTTGAACCCGTGAATAGTCCATCCTTTAAGATTCTTCTCGAATTCCTGGCAGAAATTTATTAGTACACGGTGTTGTTGAGATAATTTCTTTTTTGTTACTTCTGCTGTAGATTTTCTGAAGTTTTCTATATCTGCTCTCTTCTCCTCAGATTCAAAGATAATCTAGGATTGTGGATGTTGGTTTCCTCGTTCCATCTTATTACATTGGTGAAGTTAATAATTCTCATAAGGGATTGGATTTTCAATATTATCCTGAAGGAAATGTTTTCTTAAATGTTTTCCAAATGAAATAAAAGGGTCAAAAAGTTTAACTTTTTTATTTTACTCTTAAAAAAAAAAAAGTTGGGGAGCACCTCCTTTCAATTAATTATACAAAAGAACCCGTTCTACTCCACATGAGCCACATAAGGAAGGAAAAAAAAAAACTGCATCATCTTCGCTTTATGTTGCACAAGTGGTGGTTATACCTCCCAAAAAAAGTATATGAAGAGAGGGAGGAAAACTCTTTTCTAAGTTTGTACCATAACTCATCTCGGAGGCTTTAATCTCTCTACCTTTAATTCTCCCCTTCTACCGTACAACGTCTTTTTCCGTTGTGCATGCATGCGTGCTCTGCTGCACTGCTCGGCGAGACCCGTTCCGCACGGCTGGGGATCTGAGTAGCTGCGGCACAAGGCGAGACCCCGAGCAGCGGTAATTTCTCATTTCCTGGTGCCGTAAATTTATTCACTTCCCTTTTCTCTCTCACTCCTTGGGAGGTTTCTTTTTCTCTGCACGGAGAGAGGGGTGAAGAAAAAAAAAAAAAAACATTCTAAGAAAGAAGGCGCAAGAAAGAGAGAGGCCCCCTTTAGCAGCAAGAAATCCTGTTGTTGCTTAATAGTCAGAATTGCACGAGGAGGAATGAGTTCCGATGCAGAATATTTCATTTCAACTCATCATTACTTAAAAATCCTAAGAATTCCAGGAATACGTGAAGTGTATTAGTTCGCATACTTTTAAAGGTAACTTTTTTAGAAGAACATTTTGTGAACTTTTGGGTATTTTGTTGTTAAGATAACTAACTTTGGGTAACTTAACAGCTATGGCGAGATGGAAAACCGTTAGAGACCTAAGTATTTTTTGGACTGATTTAAAATAACCAACGTCACTACCAAATTGCAGATACATCTTGTCTCAGCTACAGTAGGTGTTAATTATAAATTCTGCAAAAATGATTGTGCTTTTGAGAATAGAAATTCTTATGATGCAGAATACACCCAACAACAGTCAATATGACATAATTTAAGCTCTAACTGGGTTTCTCACTGATTTCTTATTACAAAACCCGTATTCCACTTCAAAGCAAAAAAACCTTACCAGTCCTATTTGTGGCAGCCATTCATGTTTTAAAAAGAGAATCTTTTTTCTTGTAACTTAGAAAAAAAAATCTTTAAAATAACTTTAAAATGTAAATAAAGCTTTTATCACCGCTGTGTTCTTGTCTCAGAGAAAAGAGACACTTTAAAAGAATATTTAACTCCAAAGGTGGTGATGTTTTTTTTTTTCATTCTTCTTTCCTTTCTTTTCTTCTTAATGCGAGGGGATCCCTTTTCTTGCAAAAGCAGTATGGTGCAAAATTATGGAGGTTGACAGTAATTAGGCTTAGCAAAGGCAGGGTCGTGTTAATGGTGCAAGTTTGGTGAGAGGTATCATTCTTCATGTGTCGCTCGCAGGTGGCTCCGATCCCACATCACCCCCCGGTGTGGCACACTCACTTTTCCCTTACTAGTCACTTTTGCCGGAAGAAGTGTGTTCACAAGTGACGTCGTTGCCTTGTCTTACTCTTCCGTCTTCTTGACAAACAGGAAGTTCAGCCTGCGTTGAGTATTGTAAGAATTTGTGAATGCTTTACAGTGCACAAGAATATGGCGCTGAAAACTTGACGTTGAGCTTTTGCTTAATCTTTCGTCGCGTTTCCGATAAGGATATTACAGACTCAGTATTGCTAGTCTTGATCTATGAATACGTAGATCTTCATCAATATTCTCTTGCAAAAGACAGAATACCGCTCTGATTTTACTGATGGCTTGAGTCTTCATTCATACAGAATCTTAAAGTTAAAGTTAAAGTTGCGATCAGGCCCAGAGGACCGCGCAATGCAACTGGAGGGTAGACTCCAGTGTTCAGAACCTACGGGACAAAGTTGAGGACGGGGGGTCGGCCCGTCGCTCGCCCGCCTTTAACTCCCGGGTAAGAAACCCGGTACCCATTCTATAGAGGGCTGGGTAGACCCTAGGGCCCGTTTGGAGGAGAAAGAAGCATCCTCCGCCGAGGCCGGGAATCGACCCCGTCACCTCCAACCCGCAGCCAAGCGCATACAGAATCTACAATCTAATAATAAAAGAAAAGCAAGTGAAATTATAATGAAGCAAAAAGTTAAAAACTACAATTGCTGTACGGTCATTGCAGTACGATATTTGGCAATAAAGGCTGTTGCTGCCACAAAACACAAGATAGGCGCGGCAATGTGACGTGCAGTTGAATTACTCTTAGCCGAATTGTAAACAGAACCAAATTACTATCTGATCTGTCAGTGTTTAAGTTTATTTCCGAATACTACAAAAACAAAGGAAATGAACACGAGGTTATCTGGGGAAATTGTCAATCTGATACAGTTTGACACTGAATTGAGGCTTTCCAAAATTCTTTTCGATTAGGAATTTTGCATTTAATAACCGGAAGCTCGCAAATTATTTGGATGTCGTTGTCGCTTTTGCTTTCCAATCACGTTTCAAATAAATATGATTTAATGGCTGCAAGTCGCAACAGCAGCTTTCTTTGGGCGAAGCGCCGGGAAATTGCAGAATTATAAATTTGGTAGCAGAGGCGAGAGAGAGAGAGGAGGGGGTTTCTGACTTATTGGCTGAGTAATGAAAGTGTATGAAGTGGCAAGTATATCTCTCGCCCATTCTATCTCGGGAGGCAGATGGCGTCCTCGAAGACATTCTCGAGAAGATGCGAGAGGAGGAGGATGGAGAAGGAGCAGAAGATAAAAAAAAAGAACGAAAGAAAGGGTTGGGTAGAAAATGAAGTGGAGAAAAGGGGTTACAGTGGCACCGGTGGCACACGTGGTGGTAATGAGGTGTTGATGAGTTTTAATTACTCCTCGTCGCCTTCCTGTACCATGCAAATGAAGGCCCAAGTCCCGTCATGTGTCGACAATCGATGGCTGACAGATTCCTTCCTTACTTGCACCTCCGCTCGCCAGCCATGCCTTGACAGCATCTGCGCTTCTCTGGCACACTGTAATTGCACGTCCCATCGCTCGAATTCAAATGCATTGCCTGGGAAAAAAGAGTTATAAAACTAAGCACACGTCCTAGTAAAACAGCAGTAAAGATCTATTTAATAAAGCTTCCATGAAGTAATAAAATTAGAATTTCTGTAAATGAATTCAAAATAACTTAAGAATAGTTGGGGTTTTTATTTTGTGTGTGGAAGCTTTTATTATACAGTGCTGTCTTTGAAGTAGACATGGAATAAGTTTTTCGAGGTCATGTTTTTTTTTTTGCCTAGAATTTCTGAGATATTTAATAATTTAAATACAGAAAAAAAACAAGTTAATGTTTTAAAACAATGTTTAAATGAACAGTATCTACAATTAGTATATAAAGCTCTGTCGACTGCCAGTACTCAACCGTAATGGGTATTTTTTTTTTTTTTTTAAAGAAAAATTAGCAAAAAGTTATTCGGCTTAGCTTTTAAATTCTTCTTCTTACTTTCTTTATTTAATCTAAATAACATTAATTCTAATTAAAGATAAAAATAGCCGAACACTCATAAAGTAAAACTACAAATTACAGAAATTCAAATGGAGTGTGTGGCAGTTGTTAATAAGCATTGAAAAAGAAACGTATTATTGACATTTTGAAAGAGGTCTGCACATTAAATTTCCGTAATTTTTAGTTTTACTTTGTGTGTTCGCCTATTTTTAATCTTCAATATAACGCGTTAATTTCCTAATTAATTCTGATTTTTACTCAACTTTGAAAAAATAAAGTTCTCTTAAACTTTATAAAAGAGATAGAGGAGATTGAAAAATTTGCATGTTAATATTTGCCCAGTGAAAATAACATTGAACTGGGAATTTTTTTTGTATGTAATTTTTTCTGATTAGGCACCATTAAGTTCATTCTTTTTTTTATCGTATTTCTTATTTTCGCGGAAATCTCCAATTGTTTAAAAAAAAAAAATCAAAACGGTGCAGCGTTTACTGAAAAAACCTCTTGTTTTCTTTTTAATTTTCCCCATAAACTTTTTTTTTTTTTAATACAGCGATGCTATTAAAAAGAGGCTCTATTAACAGGTATTAAACCACAGTGTTTAAAATGCTGTAAATAGCGTTCTTCTGCAGAGCCACAGCATCAAGCGAAGGGAGGGATATTACTGGCGTTGTAGCATCTTTGCTGTCAAACTCGTAAATCGTGAAAGTGGCACAAATATTTATTCAAACGTAATTAAATCAGGCCGGAGTGTTATCGACGTAGAGCACACGCTCGCAGACGCCGACGCTTCCATTGCGAAGCCTCTTTGCATAACAGGGAACGCCGAAACCATCCCCCACCCACTCACCTACCCCACTTAGCCCAAGGTGACGGTTCGCGCAAATATTTAATTTTCTCCACTAAACGAAAGTTCCCTCGTCAAGGGAAGATGCCTGCATCGAGGTTATTATTTTTTTTGGGGGGGGGTTGTGTGTTTTTGTGTTTGAGTGACCCCAAGTCAATGTGTTCCATTCTCTCCCTCCATCATTTTCCTCTCTCGTCGCTTTTTTGTTCTCCACCCACGTATTTTGTATGATTTTCACGTTTCTGATTTCTATCAGACAGTCTTCTATTTCTTTAATCCAAACCATAAAACGTGGGTTAAGCTACTTAAATTGGATTAGTTTCTTTCCACACAGGATTTATGTAGCTTATTTAAATCCACAGTATACATTCAGCAATGCATTGTCGAATATCAGGCTTGCATTAACTTTTTTACTATTCTTAACGGAGGATTTGACAATGGTGTTTCCTCTCGGTATTTTTTTTTCCTTATTCTGTTTTTCCTAACTGAAAATAACAATCAATTTCTTAATAAAAAAAATGCTTTAGTAAAAGATTTGAAGACATGAATATTGGAAGTGTGATCTCCTTCTGAATAGGCCTAACAGTGTGAAACCATACGTATCGTATGAAAATGTAAACCCTATTCTTTCATTTACGAAACAACTGAGAAAACAGTTCACTGTAATTCGCCACGAACATAAAAATCCCATATATATTCGGTAGGATTCAGGTCTTCCCATCCGAGTAATTGTTTGATTAGCTGCTTAAGCATTCCTGCACCAAAGACTTGACACGTCAAAGTCGTCATAACAAGAACGCCAGTTTCCAAAAAATACTGAACCAAAGATTTCAAGCATCTGCGCATTTACAAAACCTTGGACACAGCTTTCGTATGAATTGTATCCAGTACACATCCTTCTCTGAAATTGTCTGAAGGCAGCTTATTAATCACGAACCACCTGTTTATTTGCAGAAAGGCCATTTTGTTGTTTCGTTATGGAAGTTCTTTCACCTGTGATTTTGTATTTCGCTTTCACCTGTGCCATTAGAGCCGTATCACTATACGCTTCACGATGTGCATTTTCCGGCGGTGATTTATATTTTCTGAAAGTGCCTCCACATTAATATTTTTATCACCCTTATCGATCTGCTGCTGAATGTGGTTTGCAAAAAACCTGCTTTTGCAAGAAAACAAGTTATTACCACGATGGCTTCTCATTTTTAGGAGGAAATATTGACTTTTGAAAACCAAGTAACACACGAGGATGGAAGTGATCTGTGGACACGTCGTGTATTTACGGGCACCAACAGGTTGTACGTTATTGGGAATTATAAAGTACCCTCCAGATCGATATCAATTAATTGTTCTAAATGTCCATGTTTTGTTACCTTCTAATTTCCAAAAGATAAAACTTGTTGGAGACCTGCGAATATGTAATGCCTTCAGCTTTGCCTTTATCTATCAAACTAACTTTGCTGGGAGGGATATTTCTATTATTGAAATACTTCAATACTTAACAAATAACATTGTGAAACTTTCTACATTTTAATGTATTATTAGATAGATTATAGAACAAAAATAATTGCTTTGTATTGTATATTTGATACAAGGTCTAGTAATTCACTGCAACTTAAGGATTTACAAATCAATTCTGAACTTTAGCGAATTTGCTTTCATTCTTAAAAGCCATTTTTTTTCTGATATCCATTCAGAAAACCAAATGTCAATTAAAGACATCTCTAAATTGTCAATAAAGTAATTGATTTCCAACATCTCGTACCAAAATCAGTGTCCTAAAAATTTTGATATCTTAAGATTTTGATATCTTCTTTCAGTGATTATCAAAATATTATGGATTCCACTACGTGTTTCCTTTTTTGTTCTTTACCTTCGTGTCTCTTTTTTTTTTTCTTTCGCGTCTTTGCTAATTGATTGGTCGATAGCTGCCCTTCTTCCAATCAGGCCCCCTCCCACCCCTCCACTAATAAACGCTTTTAAAACTCTTGATGGAAGCGGAGATACATTAGGAACCGTCGAGCGCACATAGAGCATATTTATCCATCATTTTGAGGCATTTCGGCAGCTCTTAATTCCTATAATGCCAGTTAATTTCGCCGGAGTCGGTGCACAGATAAGCAACCATATTTCTTTGGCGAATGGTATCATGTCATTGATATAAATGGCCGCCTTTCGAGGCTCGGCGTGATTTGTTGCGCAGCCCCCCTTTGTAATTTTACTTTTAATTGAGGGCCCTCGGATTTATGGGGAAGGTGGCAGGCCGAAGACAGCCGTCTCTGACGCCAAGAAGAAGAAGAAGAGCGGGTTGGTGCTACAAGGCCACATACACACCCCCGTCAACGACAAACACGTCTCTTTCTCGAGAGATGGAAATTTTCTTCTTTCACGTATCTTTAGGTTGTTTTTTTTTTCCCCCTCCTTTCTCCATCTCTCCTTAGATTTTAATATCTCTCTTTTTTTCCCTCTTCTTTCCCTCAAGATGCAATGCCTCATCCTCTTCGCACCTAATTAGTGCCCCATTGTCTTAAAACGATTCGTCACATTTACGAATGGCCCCCGTGTTTCCTTTCCCTCCTCTGTCTCTCCTCTCTCTTCAACGCAAGTGTCGATGGAAGAAAAATGTGTTGGGGAAACTCCTGAAATATAGACGTATTCTTAGTTCAATAATTGCGAAGTTCCTCTGAAAAATTTTGCTTCCCAACACAACCACGAAATAATTCCTTTTCTGTTATTACTTATGACAGTTTCCATTTAGCTGCCAATTCGTAACATTTTATGCCTACTTTTCAAATAGAAGAAAGATCAGCACGTCTGTATTTACTTTTGAACTAGGGAACTACTTTTCTTGGACCTTATCACGCACATTTACATGTAAGCGATTGTCTCTTGTTTTTTTTTTTTTTTCTTTTGATTAATTTACGATGACAGCGAGATAAAACGGTGATATTGTTGAAGTGACCAACGTACATTACTCTATATTTTAAATAGTTCTCTTGGTACACTACACCCAATCTACATCCTATTACCTGACGAAAAGACCCTATTGTTTTGTCAACAAACTGAATTCCTAATCTTAAAAGCCTTTACAGATTTATCTAGCATTGACTTCATTAGCGTCTTCTTACAAAACGACTTTACCAGAAAACCTGTTTTGATCAACTGATACAAAAAAAAATATGTGTATGTGTGAATGTCAAGAGAAGTATCTTTTTAATAGCTGTAATTGACAACAACATCAGAGATAGCTTATGGAGAATTGCTGTGATATTTAGGGGGGGGGGGGAAACCTATGGTTTTACAGTTTTGGATGAAAGTAAAATAAAAAAAGATGTATACATTTAAAAAAAAACAAAAACAGATATTAATTTATTTGAAGATTAAGTTAAAATTTATTCATGATGTCTAAAATAGAATGATTATACGGTTTTCAATGATCTTAGCGTTACTATATAACGCTACAGCGTAATCTCTTCTTTTGTCGTAGACATGTCGACGATTTTAGAAAGTTGTCTTAATGTTCTGGGAGGTGGATATACTTCTTTAAATTATATTCAAAGGCAGTTTTGTTTAAGATATTTAAAACTGATTTTTTTAAACTTTAATTAGGATTTAATATCAGTGGATAGTTGTAATAATACAGTTTTTAATAATAACATTTACTTAATATTAACATCATTAATATATAGTAATCTATGCACTTATAAATAGTAATATATAATTTGCCCATTTGATGAGATTTAAATTGTTCAGAGTTTATAAAAAACTTCATTGGGAAGGTAGGGAAACTTATCTCCCCTCTCGTAATTTCCCCCCCCCTTTTATTCCCTAATGTTCGATCATTGGACGTCATTGAGGGCTTCGGCTGTCAAAATTAAAGACTCTTTTACAACCTAATAATTTTCCCCCTCTTTTTTTTAAAGAGGATAACAGAAAAAAAGGCGTGATTGTCTTTTGTTTTCGGAACAGAAGAAGGGAAAAAAAATCTCTTCATTGGGATTCCTCCTACAAAGCCATAAAATTCTCACAAATCTCGAACTGTTCGACGGATAGATCCTCACCCAAGTCGGACTTGCCCATAAAACATTACATCAATGCCAGTTGAGTGAACAATAGCAGTTGGCGTCATTAGGACAAAATTAGATTACTTCTCAGCTTCGAGTGGGTGTTCACGAGGGAATGCAATTCATCTGACATTCTTTTTCTTTTTTTTTCATTATTTTTAACAGAGAGCAACATTAGGCTCCATTATTCAGGATTCACAATTATGGGTTGTGTGCTTATTAGAAATCCATACGTAGAGGCTGTCGCGTTCAATAAGAGACAGCCACTAATTTATGACGGGGGCCTTACGTCTTAATGATAGCTCTTACGTTACGTTGGAATACTTCAGTGCGGACGTGACGCGCGAATCTCTAATGAATTCTGAACAGATGAAATTCTCGAATTAGACGTAGCCCAACAAGAAACCCAATATCTCTTGAAAGAGATGCTGAATTGGATTCGACTTAGTTGTGTTTTAAGATAAGTTTCGGTAGTCCGATGGCCGCGGATTTATGAACCTGAGAATGAGGTGTTAACAGTTGCGCTGATATTGGTAAGAACATCAACCCCCGATATATTAAGACACATCGTTTAAAAATATTTCTTTTTTTTTTTTCTTAATGATCAATTGTCCTTTATTTATTTTGTGAGACTTTTTTTTTGGGAAGGGCGGAATTTATAATGTAAATTTTGAAACTGTGAAATTGAAGAATTTCTTAGCTTTTAATTTATTTATTGATAGAACTTCGAAAATGTCTCTTGTGTTTTTATCTTTTTTCTTTTATCTTTTTTTTTTTTAAAGTAATGTTTAGTTAGAGGATTTCGTTTGTCAAATATTTCTTCAGCATTTTTTTTTTCGTAATATTAAGAAAACACTTCATAACACTGTAATTATTAATGAACTGTAACGTAATGTTTTAGAAGATCCAAAACTAATAGAAAAAAAATCAAACTTTTTGTTCAATTGTTGTATTGTTGATTTTGTGCTACGCAGCTCCTTCTGGTGGGATGTTGCTGAATTACTTTCATCTCTTAGTTATGCAGTTTCTCGCCAGATGTCGCAATCACATTTTAGGTTGCCAAAAAAAAAAAAAAAATACAAGATTTAGTTTAAAATTTAGCTTTATTTACTTATTTTTTTTGACTGAATATTACTAAATTATTGTAGTTGTGCTTGTTAATAATTAAAATAAAGTTTTGAGATGCCAATATATCGAACCTATCTCGCTTTTGTCAAAGAAAATTACAGTACGGTAAAAAAAATTGTATGATTTTGAAATGAAAGGTTTATTTCCCTAGCATTACTTTCTTCTTATAATTACTAAGATTCTTCTTATAATAATTAAGATTACTTCAAAAATCATGTAGTCAGTATATAAATGTTGTTTTTATTTTATTTCAAAACTTTACATTTGCTTAATCAGCTCCTAAGTCGCCAATAATTAAAGTTTTTTTTAAGTTCAGTATCCAAGTTTTTGAAAATCTAAAACTCACAAAGTATTCTTAAAATCATTAATATCTGAAAATTTATGTAAGTCAAAATTGCTTTAGCTGTTAAAAATTCGTAAAAATCTTCTAGGTTGTTCGTTTTCAATGGATTTACAATAATTACTCTTAATCATTTAATCAAAGAACTTTCTCCTCCTGTTTCTCCCAAATTATCACAGTATGTTTATATTTCTTTCTGATTTAAAAAGAAATTGACAGAAAAGCCAAAATTGGCTTCTTTTTTTTGTCGGTGAAAAAAAAAGGTTCTATATATATATAAAAAAATGTTTGTTTCCGAAATGAAAGTGAAGTTGGGTTTTTTTTTTTTTTTTTTTTTTTTTTTCTTTTCCTTCTTTTTTTTTTATCGTTTCACTTGCTGTGATATTTATGGTAAGAGCAAAGGAGGAGCTGATCCCGTAACATGGTGGCTGACACACTCCAGCCCACCACACATCAATAAGCTATTCTTTATGAACTGCTGCAGCACAATGAATTACCCAAGAGAAATAAAAGCACCAAGCGACACACTGTCACCGATCGTCTACGGGAGGGAGGGGGGGGGGGGGATGTTTTTTTTTTTTTTTTTTTTTTGATACGGTGGGAGAAGAACCCCCCCCCCCCCTCTCTCTCTCTACCTTTCACCCTCTGTGCGCGTCTCCCCTGCGACTGCGAAATGATTTGCACCGGGAGAGTTGTGTCAAGGAGTTAGCGCAGCACTTTTACACTCCGCCGGAATCGTACTCTCACCTTCAGCGCGAATAGAGAAACAGGGGAGAAGAGTGTTTAAAAGAGTTTAAAAAAAGAGAGATGAAGAACTTTCTTATCTAGAAACTTCTTTGAGAAAAGGATTTTTAATTAGGCAGCTTTTGAAAAACTTTACTCTGTCTTTCCATTTGATGAAATTTAGTTTGTTTTGCAGCACTCCTACAGATTATTACAAACCGAATATTCATTACAATTCTTCGTACATTACAGTTGGCCAATAAATCTTTTCTCACCATCGCAATTTAAGTGCACAGCATTTACTTGTTTTTCACATTTTTTTACTTTACTTTGAAATTTGAGCGAATGTCTTCGACAAAGAAATAACTTTCTTTTCGTGTCGCAGAAATCAGTAACAGTCGTTAGATTTAAATGTCAGCTTATACCAAGCAATAGGGAAAAAAGAATAAAAGAAAAAAACACACACATTAAATATTCATTCATCTTGTTTAATATGTATAAGATACATAAATGTTTAAGATGACCAGAATACGCACAGTTTTTACAAAAAAAAAAGTAAATAAACAGTTTTGGAAATCCAAATTTTTTTCTCGTTTTCCTTCTTCAGGTATAATGAACAATTGCATTAACTGTAACTGCCTCTTTGTCTCCTAACACCCGAAGAAGGAAAGCTAGAAAAAAAAATGGATTTTCGAAACTGTAGGTGACTGTTTTTTATACTAATATATTTTTATATAAAAACTGTTCGTATTCTGGTCGTCATAACACATTAACTATTTCTCAAATAGATTTCGATTTTATAAAAAAAAACCTGATTTTCATATCTTTTGTTTTTTTCGTAAAACTAACTTAGAAACATAATAACAATAAAAAAATAAGATCTCTGTAAAATCATTACCATTTTTAATAATAATAATTTTAATATTATTAATAATTACTATTAATTATTACTATTATTACTAATTTTTTTAATCTTAATTAAATTTGAAATTAAGTTAATTTTACTTTTGCTTAAAGGTTATATTACAACTTTATTTACTATTTATCTTTTATTTTTACAACTTTATAATTTAATACCTTAAGATATTTTTTTTTATACTTATGATTATTACGTAAAAAAAAAAGGCCCTCCTGTAGCTGATGTTGGCTTGTGTTGATTCTCTATTGGTGTCGTTTGCTGTTTTTTTCTAACAGCTGAGTATAAGTTAATGTCCAAATGCTGCAGCCAACGCCCGTAAAAGAGCGAGATATTTTGAGTTGAAACGAATTCCTTTCGGCTGGAATGAACCACGTACCCCTTTCGTAGGGGAGCAAGGGAGTACCTTAAAATAGACCTTGGAGTATGTTGATGCGATGTGTGTACCTTAGTTTAACAGAGGCCAGATTTTCGCTTAACGGGAAAATTGGGAAAGCATCATACGAAGAAGGAGAGAAGAGAAAGAAAAGGAAAAAAAGAAAAAGGATGACAAGAGTTTAAAAAGAAGGGGAAGAGAGAGAGGGATTTTGGCTCGAGGACTAGGTTCCGAGAAGGGCATTAGACGATTATAAATCATCGTAGCAGAAAGTTCGAGAAAACTTCCTTTGGATAATGGATAGTTTTTTTTTTTTTTTTCACTTTTTTTCCCCTCCCTTCAGTGGATAAAGATTTAAGAGTACTTTGGACTGTGGAGCAGACGAAGGAATGGTGTTAAGTTGTGTTCTAAATATTCTAGATTTCACAGACTGTGCCTTTCTTGGGAAATTCGACAAGAAATGAATGTGTGCTGTTAGCACCTCTTTGCAGAGAATCGGCAAGAATAGTGACTTTCAGGGTTTTTTTTTTTTATTTTATGTTCAAGATTTGGATTAAAAAAAGCTTGTTCCTATTAAATGCAATGAATTTACGCATAACTACGCTATTCGTTTATTTTTTTATGGAAAATCGAAGTTGATTTTAATGTTGTTAGTATGTAATAATTGGTATTCCATAGTTCACGTAGTATCTTTTCAATTCTACTTTCTGCCTGTTTTTGGAGCAGTTCCCTACAAACTTTTTAGCTTCTGTTTCTGTTTTGGTAAAGGAAAAAAAAAATTGATTCATTGATTCATCCTGCAACCAAGCTGCTGTATATGTTTCTGAATATAATATACATTACAAAGCCTACCATCATTAATAAGAACGTATTATTATTTTAATACAGTCAACAAAAGAAGAAAATCTACCTATGTTCACTAAGCAGTCAAGTTTTCAAGTTAAAAATACAATTTGACCGCTGTTTTGGAAAAAAAAGGCGGCCATTCTCAGAGATTAAATTTGATTTCGATGACCGTACATTTTCGCTGAACTACGATCACAGCGTTCAAAATGGCCGTCGATTTTGAGCTCCGATCGTCCTTTCTTCTATAGTTTATTTAAAACAAAAAAACTTGATTTTTTTACAAGAATAAAAAAAATAATAATTAAAAAGCCTGTTCAATGACTCCACCATGTTTTTTGTTTCCGTTAGTAAATTATTAGTTCTAAAAGTCCTATACGCTTGTTTCTTTTTTTTTTCTTTCGATAAAATGAAAGGAAACACACGGAAACCCCTCCCCCTGCTGTTATTTCAAACGTTTGCCATTTTAATTTGATGTTTGAATATTGATAGCGTTTGTTAATGATTGAATGCGTAATTAGAGTTCGCAGCGATGGAAATCCACCTATAACTCGTCTCCAATTCCCCATCGGCTGAGTATAATTGCTCTGGTTCTTGCAAACCCAAGTCTCTAAGACGTTCGTGTTGCAGATCCACTCTCTCGTACAAATATTGATTGATTTGGAGCGTCAACAAGTATGCCCCTGGCTGAGGCCTCGCCAAAAAAGAAGAAATCGGCAAATATTATTTCAGAATGAGAATCGGATCGGTAAAGACAGTGCGGCTGTTGATTCAGCTGTTGCTATTCCCTCCCTACAACGTCGACGAATAGAAAGCGAATTAAATATTCATTCTTCCCCCCATCAAATCCAAACATACAGATTCGTTTCTCCGGGCCTTCTGTGTATGTTTTTCCTACGAAGCAAAATAGGAATCTAATAATAATTTAATATCAATATGTTTTTTAAATTAAAACAGGAATTGGGAATACGCTTCGCTTCTGTTTTTTCAGGACGGAGATTAAATTCAGGGGAAACGAATTTAATTTTTAATAATTTCAAGTTTTTAAAGAATGGTTTCACCATTCAGTTCAGTCGAAAGTATGAGTTTGTTTTCCTTGGATTGTTTCTGTTATCTTTTACTTCCGGTTCTCATTATTTTCGTTACATTTCCTGGTCAAAATGATTCAAGATCTTTCCTGCTAATATCTCAGGTCTTTAGTAAACTGAGTGATTTTTTTTTTAAGGGCTAAAAGCCCCTTATTACGTTTTGGATGCAAAACAGAAAGCAGGGACACCTATTGTAAGAAAACTGAATCACTGTGCATCTGTTTGGAAGCTATTTGGTCACTTAACGTTGCTCCTGGTAGTTGTAAAACAATCTGTAATCAAATTAAAGAATTTAAATGCCATGATCTACAATATTGTCGTCTAAGGTAGTGACGAAGAAATCAAAATTTTCAAGAAAATGCTGCAGAGATGATTAAATAATAGCAATTATCACTTTGAACAACCTCCGCCATGTTTGATCTCGTTAACTTCGAGAACTTACGGTAACTTGCACGTTAAAAGTTCGCTGACCAAACTGCATTGTGCATCAGAGGCTATCACAAAATTACTCTGTGTATTTACATTACAGCAGTACGGTACACAAATACAAAGTACAAACAAACAAAAAATTACAGAAGATATCATTTAAAATAAACATTTACATTCGAATAAGATAAAAAAAAAAAATACTAAATATACTTTTTCGCCCTTTCCTTATCTTGTGACGAAATACTTCTTTTGTGATTATCTGTTGTTGTTTTTTTAATCATAAATTATTTATGTATCATAAAAACTAAATATAGATCTTAAACAGGGATCTAATATATCTATTAGATATTACCAAATAATATTACGTCGAATTTGTAAACTTTGAACAGGAATGCTTAGTAGTTTGGTGGTTTTGATAAGACAATTGTTGTTCAAGATCCCTTATGTAGGGAATCATTTAATCATTGTTCATTTCTAAAAATAACTTGTTTTGTTTAATAAATAAATAAATCGATTCTGTATAGGTCCTAAATTTTCATATTTTATTTTCTCTGTTTTTACTAACTGAATTGAACATTAGAACACCTGGCGGCAGTTTATTTAGCTGCTATTAGAGAGTAGGGGTAAATCAATTTCTGAAGAGGGGATTATAGAGAAAAACAATAAAATTGTGGGTGGCTTCTCTGTTTAACACCCAGTCCATACAGGAAGGCCGAGTAAGGCGGGGGTTTACATAAGTTCATATTTTTTTTTTTTTTTGGAGTTCATGTTTTTAGTTACTTTTGAAGCAATCCAGCAAATTCCACCGAACATACTGCTTTTGCAACGCTTAGACACGTTTTTAAACCTTGAGTGTATTCGTATTTGCATTTTTTGAAGATGGTCTTTTTTTTTTTTTTTTTTTTTTGACTTGTTGTTAGTATATAAACACAGATACTTTAGCCTCAAGACTTGGGTTTGTCTGAAGATTCTGTGGACCACTACAGTGACATTTAGGTATGTTTTTTTACTATTAGGTCGCTGTGATACGAATACACCTGATAATTAAAATTTATTCATTATTGTGGAGATCTAACACGAAACGAAACCTACATCAGTATCATTGTAAACTATCTCATAATGGTTCACAGAATCTGAGACAGATTTCTAATATAGAAATCTAAGACATATTTCTAACACAGAAAATATAAGACCGATTTCTAACACAGAATTCTAAGACAGATTTCTAACACAGAAATCTAAGACAGATTTCTAACACAGAAATCTAAGACAGATTTCTAACACAGAAATCTAAGACGGATTTCTAACACAGAAATCTAAGACAGATTTCTAACACAGAAATCTAAGACAGATTGCATCTTACGATGAAGATGAAGACTTTCATTAACATTGGAATGATATTTTTGACCTTGAAGCAGTTTTTTTTTTAATAAAATATCCCTTTTTATAATGTTATTAAAAGGATTCGTTCATCATTTTAGTTTTCAAGTGATTTTTTTTTGCCGTACATAATTCTCCTTGGAATTGATATGGAGGAAATTCGAAATGGAAAAAAAGAAAGAAAGATGCGAACGAGATTTACTGGTTTTCATCTCTCCTTCCCCTCCGTTTTCCGCACGTCACTTGAAGTAGGCTTATGTTCTCCGATATTTATTCGGCAAGTCGCTGTATTTCGCGACCGGAGCCGCCATTACCTTGTCGCCGAATTAATGCCTGCAGAGGAGAGATAAATCCCTTCAAATTGTTCCATTGAAAATTTCTGTCAATAATCGTGTGGGCGGGGGTGGGGGAGGACACGTATAGGTAAGAAAGCGCAGCAGTGTTGGCTTTTGTCGAGCAGTGCAAACAAAACCATTCTGAATATTTACTTTTTTTTTATTTTCTGAGATCCCCACAATGTTTTACCACCCACCCACACGCTTGCAGTCCTATTGAATGGAAATAAGTGTCTCTAAGACAAGAAAGGCCAGAGAGGCGAATAGAAACGAAAAGAAAAAAAAAGACACACACACAGAAAATAGGACCCCAAACCACGTGACGAATTGTTCACTTCCGGTAAATTCGTTCTCTCCTTGCTGGAGCTTTATGGTCATGTCTACACTATTCATCTTTCTTCTTTAGTTTTTTTTTATTTTGCATTGTGGCGAAATGGAACATTAATGTCCAACTATTGGGCATCTAAATCACGCTACATTTAAAACCCCGGTGTCAAGTTTTAAATCGCTCTTAACAGATTACAAATACCTTCATCAAGCAAAAGACAATATTTGCTTTCCAGAAATGACAAGATTATTAATTTAAGAGGCGGACATATCAACAGCTCTTTCCACTAACAGTGTAGAGTGTCACTGACTTTGGAAAAGACTTTAAATTTCAGATATTTACAGCAGTAGAAGTTAGAAATGCAGAATAAAAAAAAAATCATTTTTATTAAAACGGAAAAAATAGAGTTTTAGAATTATTGACTTTGCAATAAATATAGTTTAATGATATTGATTTCTCATTAATTGCTAATAACTATCAAATCAAAAGGTTGATTGCATATAACTTATTTTCCTTGATGGGATAATAATTCATATCTAAAAATCGACACACGCGTAATACAATAGTGGATTACTTTTGCCATTTAATCCCCCTCAATTATTTTGACGTGGGAATGAGAATTGTTGATTTACAATATTTTACACGTAAATTTACGTTGGGTGAATAGAGCCAGGCGAGGAATAAAACAGTCCTGTTCTGGAGTCGTAACAGAATTTAGAAAACACTTCGTAATGTGCGGTTCGAAGATGGTAGTCGAGGTGGCATCCATTGGCCGAAATTTCACTGCGCGGAAAATTAGGATGAAATGTTGGGCAAAGAATTGGATTTCGGCGGGTTCCGGTACTTGTGCATGTAAGCACAATTAGCTATCGGTTGAGGTTTGTAGCAAATCTTAATAGGTTTTGGAGGAAAGAAATGGAGAAGAAGAATGTACGATTAAATTTTACGTGCATTGAAATATTAGATTAAAAAGAGGAAAAACACTAAAATGTTATAAAAAGTCATTAAATTATATAATTAAAACACAACGTTTTGGTTATTATAGTCCTTACCAAGTGGTTAAGTTAGAAACAGATATGAAATATAAAGGAATTTTCACCTAGGTATTGATTTAGATTGTTAACAAGCAAACTAAAGTATTGAAAAAAAGGGGGGGAGGGGAATTTAGTGATTAGTGATGATAAAATCGGTTGAATAAGCTAGTTTTTTTTTTAAAAAATCTCTTTTTTTCTTGGTTAATAAATTTTAATGTTAAATGAATTTGAATGCAGGTGTTAAGAACAACCTCTTTTTAAGTGTTAAGATACAATGGAATTTTTTTGTTGGATAGAGTTTCATTGTAACAGTCTTTGGTGGTGACTGTGAAAACTGACTCCATAGTCATTCTTTTAGTTTCATCTTCTTCAATCACTAAAACACTTGGGTTATTGAAGTCGATGTGATGGCCATTTGCCCAAGCGTGTTTTAGGTGTTATATTGTTCTACATTTCCAGTTCTTACAGCCTTTTCGTGTTCTTCTGTGCGAATCGATACATCTGTGGAGGTCTGTCCTATGTACTGACAGTTGCTAGTTTTGCATTTGATAGTTTTTAGAACGTATTTTTATTGAAATGGTTTGTCTCCCAAATAATGTCGGTACAATTTGCTATTAAAGAGAACTATTTCATTAAAGCCAGTACAGTGTTGTTACGATAAATACGAATTATAAACAAAAGATGAATATTCCGGGTAATACAGCGTTTTAGTTAAGAACAAAAACCCCAAATGATCTTAGTGACGTTCAAGTCCTTTCTGTTTCTTGTAAGGGAAAAAAAGAAATCTTTCTTTTCTTCCAGAACCGTTCGCACTTTTATTTTACTATTGTCGCCCGAATGAAATATGACTAATGATAAATTGTACTAAGAAAGTGTGCGTATATCTTTATGTGAGGGGGGTTTCCTTTGTGTTTGTGGGAGTCCTACTTTTTTTATTTCCAGCCTCCACCCGTCGCTCAGTGAGAAGAAGAAGGGGGGGGAAAAAAAATGATCATTAGCGCTGATGCCGATAAGAGGCAGGTATTCATGATGGCTGTGTAGGTGTCAATCAGGCCCCGCGCTCTTTTGCATATCACGCAACCGAGTCCCGCTCTTTCTTCCAATCAGTCAAAATATGGAAATGCTTTTTCTTCGTCCCCTTTTCCTTTTCTAACCCCCACCCCCACCTTCTTTTCGGCTTAATTATGCGAATCGACGGGGTTTTGTTTGCTCAGTTCGTAGGAGTAGAAAATTTCGCGAGGCTTTCTCTATCTCTCTCCTCCCGCCTCGTCCAAAATTAAGCCTTCCTCTCATTTCCACGACTGAAAGATAGAATTATCAATTCCCCCCCCTTTTCTTTAATTCCAATTTCTTTTTTTTTTTTTTTATCTGCGAAGTTTCATTTACTTGTCAATTTTTCTTTCGTCCGTTCCATTTCTCCTATTCGAGGTCTTCTGACAGACGTGTTAGCGAAATATTAGCTACAAAAGCCGATTTTTTTTTTTTTTTTTGTAAATACGAAAAATCTCCCAGTCATTAAGTTATTTATGACAACAAAGAGTATATTTTGAAAGAATGTATTATTTCTAGGTTTGTGCTGTGGACATGCAGCATCGCTTTAAAAAAAAAAAATCACGATTTTATTTATTTATTTCTTTATGGGAAAATGTCAATACCAGCGTAATCGTATTTTGTGATGATCTAAAAAAATAAGAATTGTACCATGTATTGAGAAAATTAATGCTACCTGTTTAAGGTGGGGGTTCCTGCAAAATGGAGAGAAACCAAGAACGTCTGAAAGGCGATTAGAAAGATTTCATCTCCACCAACTATGTCTATTGTCCTCCCAATGAGAGATGGCCGCCCTGTTTTTGTGAGATCTGCGCATGTATCATCGATTAGTCTGGTCAGGCACTTCCGTCTGATTTTATGACAGGATGCCGCCATTGTGCTAATCGCTTGTTACTTTGCAAAAGAGCATTGTATTTATAAATAATATATATTTATTTATTTATATAAATACTTATTGTTAGCAACTGGTATTGAAATAACGCTAAATAGTCGAGAGAAGTTTTAATTTGGCGTCATCAACATGTCTTTCTCAGTGAAAACAGACTACGTCATCCATTGTGACAGAAAAACATAATTGATCAGCTACCGGAAGGGCTGCGCAGTTCAAACTTCCGCCGGCCATTTCTCATTTGGAGGACAATACTCTGATGTTACCCGAATGGCAATGTTCTGTAGCGATACATACTTTACATACTTTACCATAATTAAAAAGTGCCTTTCTTGTTTTATGTAGATATTGGTATCTTCGACATACAGGAATTTCTTGGACGATTCCACTAATTTCAAATCCAAAAAAACAGACTATTTTTGCCTCTTTATCTTTTACATCTTTTGTATTTTAACACCCAGAATTCATGACGTAATAACTTCATCTGCGAAACGCGAAGAGAATTGAGATACAAATAAATATATTTTCTCAAACAATCACAGCCTATCTTTTCGAAAAATCTTTAAATTTGCTTAATGATCACCATTCTTCATCTTTTGTGAAAGAATCTACGGTTTTTCTTTCTTTTTTCCTTCCCCCCCCCCCCCCTTAAAAAAAAAAATTAGTGTTTTTATTAGTTTCCGCTCTGAGAACGAATGATGAAGACAGAAAAACGAAGAGATGAAACATAATACCTATTTCGTAAAGAGCACCATTAATTTCCAGTATAACAATAGCCCTTTGAAATCAATAAATTTCCTCACACGAAACATCAAATTTTCTGAAGATTTTCTGATACAGCCGAGTTTTCGTATCTCTCCAGTCTCCCACCCTCATTTTTATTTTTCTTTATTTCTTCTAACTTTTTTTTTTGTTCCTAAGTTCGATTTCCGTTCCACATTATTTCACCGGATATATCTCATTTCTATTTCGTTATTTTTTTAAAAAAAGGAAAAATCCTTTCCATTTCTCAGTTGGCTGTAAAATTTCGGATTTTTTCAGGGCCAAATGCAGCACGTGCAACTCTTTATTGTCCTTATTATTTTTCACTTCCGCTTTGGAGAATTTAATGTTTACAGTCAATGTAAAGTTTTATCACAGATGGTCATTTCGTCCCAAGGTTCCCGCGCTCTCTTGAGAAATATTAATATAGAACAACAAAAAAAATGTTTTCATTGTCTATCATAAACTATATTTTTATAGTGACTGAGTTCCAAAAGTTTTATTATTTTTATTATAATTATTTGATTGATGGTTTAGTGCTCTGTATCAGGTGTATTTGGGATCTGCATTCTTACAGCACCTGTATCTCCAAGGCCTCCACCTGTTGCTGTTTTTATAGGATTGGGTTCGGAGATGGACCTCTCCTGCTGTACCTCATTGGAAGTTACTTTCTTAATTTCACGAAGTAAGGATAAAAAAAAAATGTTTCTTGTTGTATATTTATCTAAATCATTCCTTAACAAGCCATTCCTGTTCTCTTGGCTCCGTGTTATTAGTCATCCCGAGGTCGTCATTCCTACACTTGTCTCCTGAATACTAGATTCAGGCTAGAATTTTATCATAGAATTGATTCAGTAATGGCAGTTTTATTCTTCCATTATTTCCATTGTTTCTGCGCATCTTTCATTATCCCAACCCACAATAAAGTTCTTGTTAAACTTCAATACGTGGCAAAAGTAAAGACAACAAAGATGGAGTCTTGTTATTCCAGATCTCGCAGTCAGGGGTTTTTAAAACAAAATATTCTATATTTTTATTGAAACTGAAAAACAGAATATTAAATTATTCAATAATAATAATATAATAAAAGAGCCTTCGATCAAAGAATAATATCAAGTTTTTTTTAAATTTATCCCAAAAATAAATAGATTTATTTTTGGATTACAATGGGATTTTCCGTACGTACCTTATCAAAAAGAAAATAATTAAAAAAAAATCCCGTTTACAAGAAACCTATTTACTAGAATAAACATTTCAGATGTTTTTCGTAGAAATATTTCGTATTTCTTATAACAATGGGTGAGACCAAGTGAAGTGACATCCTAGAGTAGCTGTTTCACGCTAATACGGCGATCATCAGCTAGGTGTAGTCACTAGTAAACTGCGAGGTCTCAATATTCGTATTTGTTTTTTCCTTTTTCATGGCAATGAAGTCTCTATTCATGTTTATCACTTAACACTCGAACTCTACAGCGCCACCTCGTGATATTTCTTTGTACTGAAGTTATGTCTTTCGTGGTTCCGATTCGACGAATTACGTTAAGTTTTTGATGATTCAAAAAACATTTTGTTTCACCAGATTTAAATGGAAGTTGAAATTGCTTCCCTTTTTCAAAATAAAAAGTTATTATTATTATTATTATTTGACAAGCAATTTCTAGTTAGTTATCTTTGTAAAACTTCAAAAGTAAAGAACAATTTAAGGTCAGGATAGTTTAAGAGTTGTTTTTTTGTTTGTTTGTTTTTTTTCTTTCGGAGTTTGTTAAGTGTGTCTTATTTTTGATGTTTGTTGCAAGTAGCCTCTGTGGAACGACGATCAATGCTAATTTCGCTGAAGTTACTTGATTACTTGTGAAGTGCTTGTTTGTATTTTCTAAGTAATTGCCTGAAATCCTCTTGGTGAATTGCCGTTTGCAGTTGGACTGATAACGACTGCTCGAAATAATTTCATTTCCATTTGCATCCCTATCGATTATTTGGAAGCTCTGCCGCCAGCTCCTGCCACCGAAGAAGAAGGAGGGCAGTCGAAAAAAGATGATGAAAACGGTATACAGGAATATAATTTGTTCAGATTACAACGTTCAGTGTTATTTTTGCATTTGGTTTTAATATTAAAAGTCCCTTTGGCATTTTTTTTTTTTTTTGATAATTCTTTTATTCTACAATTAACGCTTAGAATGTACCAGAAAAGTTTAGAAGGACATAAAAACGAATTAGTATTATTGCGTGGGACTCAATGTGGATCCTCAAAACAAAAAAAAATAGACAACAATAATTTCACAATAGAAATATATTAAAAAATGCCATAATTCCGACGGCCCCTCAATCCTCCGTAGGAGACTGTTTACTGGTGACTGCTTCTGGCTCATGAGTGCCAAAGACCGTGAAACAGTCGTTCTAGGATGTCTTTAGTAAACACTTGCTCTCATCCATTGTATTTTGCGAATTATTTGTTTGTTTGTTTGTTTGTTTTTAATAAAATTGACGATTTTAAAGAAAAATTAAAAATATTAAATAGCATTCAATATAAAATAAACAGATCCATTTTTATTTACTTTTAATAGTTTACTTCGATATTTATTTTTAATTATTATTGTACTTCAGTTAAACTCAGATTAAAAAAACTAAAAAAGACTGAAAACAAAAGCAAATGAACAACTAAAAGACTGTGGATTATTCACAATTTGAAGCCTAAAAGCATTTGTATTTCTCTTTCCCTTCTACCCTTCCCCATTCCCCCACCAAAAAGGAAAAAAAAGTAAAGTAATGACCCACTGAGAAATATATGCGTGAATTTAGTTCAACAATACTTTACCAAAAATAAAACTTTGTCTCCATTTTTATCATCTAGAATGAAGATTGGATGATAGGTGCAATAAACTCATTTTTTATTGCCCTCACCTAAAATTGATTTAAAAGAAGAATTTGAATATTTCTGAGTGAGTTTTTTTTTCAGCGCCTTCCAATTTTAAATCGTAATTATTTAAGTTTGTTTTCTTCTATTTTAATACGTTAGTTTGTTAAAGGATATCTTCTCTTTAATTAATATAAAATCCTCTTTTTATTTATTTTTTGTCAATTTTATTAATACTTGAACTATATTTAAAATAATAAAAAAATTAGGTCTTCTTTTTAAATAAATACTGACAGTAAAATTGAGGGAGACCAAAAGTAATTTTTTTCCTTCTTTCTCTGAAATTTTTCGTAAATTTTAAAATTTTGAATTTTCATATAATTTTCCCATACATTTGATAGAATCTTTTTTGGAATTGCTGTGTATTGATTTTTAACTTGAAATATTATTGAAATGTATTATAAATATATTTAAACTAGCCGGCTGCCGTCACTTCGCTCGGGAAGCCTTGCTTATGTGACCTAACAAACGCTTTATTTAGCAAATTACTATGGAGATTGGAGATAGGGCAGGGGAAAGCATTGCATCGCTTAACTCAGGTGTATTGCGGGTTGCCGCCACACACTTTATAGTCATCCCTCCCCAATTAAAAAAGTTTATTTTTATACTTTTAACATTGTCTACAGTACGTAACCTAACCACATGTCAAATTTCAATTTTGTAGCATGTTTGAAAGTAGCGTATGCTAAACATTTCGAACACACACATGCATCCACAAATTTCCCTTTTATATTATAGATATTAAATTGTACCATAAATGTAAACATCGTAAGATTCGCCCTTGAATCAGATTTCAGGCACTTTGGAATTGCTGTTATATGAAATCTACGTTAGGATGTTTTCTATTTGTTTGTTTTTTTAAACCTAAGAGGTTATCTAAGGTGGATGAAAAAAAGAAAGACCGACTAGATATCGCAAATATTTCATTCTACATCAAAAAATATCCAAATAAATTAAACTAGCCAGATGTACAACCCCCACCAAAACCTATCTTTTCCCACCCCCTCTTCTCTTCCCCGAAGGAGTTAGAAATTCGTCCTTACGCAGGTCACACAAGCCAAAAGGGTCTCCTCCAACCGAACGGAGGGGGAAGGGGAGGTGCAGTGATTTCTGGCGAAAACGTAACCCGTTTGTGTAGCAACGATGGCTCCCACCGGAGTAGATTGGCTTTGCCGTGGAAAGCAAAGCGGCGTGTAATGCATTGGGGCCCCCGATAGCAAGGCACCGAAGCCTGGTTATTTATTTCGCACCAAACAAAGGCTCTGACAGCCAATTAACGTATTCATGAATGCAATCAGAACTGAGATAAACACCATTCATTTGCTACGGCGAAGGTAGGGTGGAAAACCACACCGTCGTTTCGCCTATCTCTCTCTCTCTCCTTTCTACTTTCCAATCGTGCGACACCCCCCCCCCCCCCCCCCCCCCCCCCCCCCCCCCCCCCTTTCCCACCCCCCCCCCCCCCCCCCCCTTTTTTTTTTTTTTTTTTTTACCCTCCACTCTCCTTTTCTTTCTTTTCCATTCTCCTTATCCCGGCTCCGTCTGAGGAATGCAAACGTGGAATTGAAACTGTCGCGAGGTTCAGCATTTGAAGGATGCTGGGTGGGATTCGATCAGCGGGCCTTTTCTTTCAATCCCTTAGAACACCCCCGCGTCTCGGGGCTCCTCTCATTTGAGAACATCTCTGTTGTTGCCTTAAAGCGCACAGAACAAATACCAACGTCTTTATTCTCTAATTTAATATTAAGCAATGTCAATTCTTTCCACATTTGCCCTTCCTCAAATTTCTGGAAACTTCCTTGGATAAATCACAAGCTACAATTACAGCGTCAGCCTCGGCTTTGTCTCTAATAGAATTCTTAAAAATCCCTTCGTAAAATAGATACAAGCAATTTCCCAGGTATTATTGAGTACGAATGCATTCAATAGAACAAAACACAGTAGCATTAATGCTCTACTTTAATTATACACTAAAATTATTTATTCTATAGAAATATTATTATTATTTTATTATTATACACTCACATTATTACTCCCTCTTTTGAAAACTTTTTATATCAGCATTTAAAAAATTAACATTTTATATTATTCAGCATCAATTACACTTGCAACGGGTTACTATAATAGCACCTATCCCTTCTCTACCCGACTTGTCTCTTTTATCAATTGCTTATTTTATATTTACTTTATGGTAACATGTTCGTCACTGTCTTATCCTCAAGTTTATATACGAAAAATATCATCCAATTTATTTTTATTTTGATGATTTATATATAAACTTGAGGATAAGATGTAATGACAAACACAATAGTGAATTGTCAGTGATTCGGACTTGAGCATTTTTCAAATGTGTTTTAGCTTATTCTGAAATTAGAATTTTAAATGTTTGAAAACAAAGTTTGGTTTTTATTTTTATTAATTTTGACAAGTACGTCGTGTCGTCAAAATTAATAAATGTACTCAGAAACGTTCTGAAAGTTCTCACAAAAAGTGCGTCGACAGACACTTACGAAATAATAAATTTCAGTTTAATTTTGTAATTATAAGGATTTAATCAATTTAAATTCAGCTAAGAATATCAATGTTGTACAACTGTGTAAAAGGATGGAACAATTTTGAAAACAGAATCCAGTGATGATAAGTTTGACGGGAGAAAAAAAACAAATTCTCAAACCGCATACATTTCTGGTTTTCTTTTATCCTCCTGGCTTCTTTAACGCATCCATTCCGCTAATTTGTAGTTTCCCACTGCAAATGTTTATCAAAACTGTAGCGTCGTTGGCGAGTGAATGTTAGCGACATTGGGGAGGCATTAACTCGGCTGTCTTTAAACCACAGTTTAAAATTACGTCAAAAGGAAGTGGCCGTCCGAAATTATAAAGAGGGATAACCAACAAGGCATGAAGTTCCCGGCTCGTTCCAACCAAACCATTCGTAAATAATGCTTTTAATTCACAACATCGATGCCGAGCCGTTGGCTCCGAGTGGCCACTGTCTGATACACTCAGCGTCCTTCTGCGTTGGGCCACTACGTGTCGCTGCTGTTGCAAACGAAATTTCCACTGCAATTCATATGCAGTAGTTTCCCTTCTCACTTATAATATACGCTCGTTTAACAGCCATTGCTAATTCTTATTTATATTTATTTCCTTTTTTTTTTTTTTTCTTTTTCAACTTTAAACATTAGGCAAAGATGAAATTAAAAATATATTCGTAAATAACTAATAACAATTAAAAAAAATTAAGATTGATTTATTATTAATTAATAATAAAAAATGTAATTGTATTATATTACATTCTTATTAATATGTTTTCCTTTAGCTTTTTCTAATTGGAAAGATACTGCCTTTTAAATAAAATGTTCTTTTACTTCCTCTAAGTCAAGGGTTTCTGTACATCAGAGATTTCATTGGAGCTCCGATACTTAGAGTTTTAAATCTACAGGGTGTCTAGGAAGTTACACAATTTAGGGAAATGCGGGGCTTGTTCTCTATGATACCTTATCTCTTTCTAGAAATTGTAAGCGTAAATTCAGTAATATTTATGTGTATTTTTCCTATCAGATTTTCACTTACGATTTTAATAGAATCCAAAATCCCTAAGATTGAGGTTCGGGGATCGTGTTGGCCACGACACTTGCTTTTCAATAACTACTAACAAAAATAAATAACAATAAACAAATAAATCATTAAATAACCTGTGTTAAAACCCTATATACAACAAAATTGTAGTGTTGTGATAATTACTGCATTAACATTTCCTCATTTCTTCATGTCCAATTAAAACGAGATCCCAATGCCATCTCAGAATTGTAATGCTAGGAATTTCTTCTGTGGCGGAAGTTCTTTCTACTTCATCCAATTTATCTTCTTGTTTGTTTATTTTTCTTTTTTTTTTTTTTCTCGTGTGAGTTAAAGTTGGCGCTTTAAGTGACGTTAAATTTTATCTCTCTAAAAATCATATTTTATGAGTGAATGTAGGTCATACTCGTTTAATACACTATTTCTAAGGTCGTAATTTTATTCACTTTAGTCATTTATGTTTGTTTTGACAAGTAATTACCCTGGCTTTAAATATGCGGCTTTGAATTAAAAGCAATATGGATTTCTATAAACAGTTTTTGACCTATATTTATATTTCCGTAACATTTCACTTAAAGTGACGGACAAGACACACCCGGTGATTTAGTTGTGTTTTTTGTTTTGTTTTTTGTTTTTCCCTTGCACTGTCTCTGTGTGAGATCGAACTGACAGACATAAAATCACAAAGATGAAAGTTCAGTTTCAATTGTTGAAAGGGTCTACGATTTCTGGAGAACCCTGTTACATGGCTACCATTGACGATTCGGGCAACACAACCATGTTAAATTCACTATTAGGTCTAAGTTGAACTAAATAGTTTGTTAACTACCTAATAATGGTCCACAGACTTTTGTAATTTAACAACAGCAGCAATAATAATAATAGGTTATATTTGTAATGTTTTGTTTAATTGTAATCCATCTAGGCAAAAGCTAGACTTTTTAAAAAAAGGATACAGATCGAATTTGTTTGTTTTTTCGAAGTTGAGTTTTTGAGAAATGGTATATACTTTTTTGATTTGTTCTTTAGTATAGTCGAGGTAGTGGCTTGTTTTAGTGACCCTTGTCGACATAGATCTTCCGCGGAAACCGGTTACCGGCTGAAAATGTCTGGTTTCTCCCGCGCATGCTCTTAACCCTTTTCCATAGACCTTAGCCTCTTTTGCGGCCTGGGGCTGATGATTCACCCTCAACGCGTGACGTGTGCCGTGGTTTTCGGGACGCTGCAAGAGTTGACAGTCGGCCAAGTTGTTTACCTTGACGCAGGCAGCCAGTGATGCATACCAATAACTCTGTTGCCGCACTCCCGACCACTTCAGCGTAATTTAAATTTAGCAGCTCGGCCAAAAGGGGTTGAGGAGGAGTGGGACCCACCTCCTCCTCTGCCGAAAAGTTAGTGGCGGCGGTGGCTTCTGACAGTTTCAGCGAAAATTCGGGAATGCGGGCTCTTTTGGACAAACGGCCGACCGAAAGCTCCCTGCGTTTACGAGAGGTCGCCCAGGAATTCTCAGATGATGGTACTTAAAAGATTAGATGACCCTATACGAGCAACCATTCATCACCAGATAAATTGGTGTTCGTATCAACCGCATTTAGGGATCTCGGGGCATGAATATCGGCCGTATGGTTTACAAAGTTACATTACAGGCCGTGCTGTAAATCATTTTATGGTTAATATAAATTTCATCTTCCCGGGCGTTTATCGCTCAACACAAGGGCGAATTCTTTCACACTTGAAATTTGCTCGTCTCTCTCACGTCTGAAGTTTCGACATGTACGTTTTGAGCTCCGTCTAAGACAGACTAGCGAAATAAAATATCTAATTTATAGGCACGAGGGCGAAAGACAATTAAAAGGAGAAGACCGTAAATTTTTGCTTTGAAACATTACTGGCTACATTCGGAGCTGCCAGTGGTTAAGAGCTTTCCACTACTGTGAAATTGTTAAAGAAATATGCGGAATTGAATATCAGAGCCTATACTTTACGAGTCTCCTGTAGAAAGTCATTCATAACTTAGACCGAAATAAGACTGAGACGTTCAACATCTCGATAAAATTTTTATTATTCATAAAAGAGTTGAATTATAAGGTTACTTGAAAAGTTAACACTTCCTAAGAAGTCTTAAGAAATAATACTTTGTAATTAAAATTAAATAAAATTTAGTTAATAGTTTTTTTTTAATATTAATGTTTTAATAATAATAAAAAAAAGTTGGCGTTATGATAAAGAATACGTACATGTAAGTTTATACATGTACATGCATACATAAATAGGATAGAAAACATTATTAGAAATTTGGATTAATAAAGAAAACTGTAATTAGCGACCCATTTGGTAGTTATTGTGATGGCGACCAAAATCGGTAGCTATTGCGTTTGTCCTGTCCGTTCGTCCGTGTCTGTCCACCCCTAACAACTCCCGAACGGAAGGTCGGATCGACAAACAGACTTCACGTGTTCACTTATCGTGACTTATCGTGTTCAGAGGCCCAAACAATGTAGGAATTGGGTATTTGCAGGGGCTAATGCCCCTCCCTCCCTTGGTTTGAGATATTTGGCATCTTTTCATTGGATTTCCGCTATTAGCTTAATTGTTTGAAATGCAACCATCTCATTTCAGTTGTCAGCTGTAGCTTGAGTTAAGGTCTCCGACTCATGTACAGTAGGTTGTCGTTTCGAATTCGCATTTCTCCTTTTTTTATTATTATTATTTTCCTAACGTTTTTAATTTTTTCCTAACTTTTTTTTTTAATGTACTTGCTTTTTTTTAAAGCTTATATTTAAGCTTTAGCACAAAATTACATTCACTTGTTTTTACTTGTTCTTTGAGTTTTCAATCTAATTCAGTTGTTCTTGTTCCGTAGTAACTTATCTAAAAGAGTTAGAGGTGCGGTTTTTTTTTAAAAAGAGAGAAGGAAAAAAAAAAAAAAAAAAAAAAAAA
>JAFIDM010000006.1:35298129-35313464 GCA_023159025.1 Thereuonema tuberculata | reverse complement strand
TTATAAGGTTACTTGAAAAGTTAACACTTCTAAGAAGTCTTAAGAAATAATACTTTATAATTAAAATTAAATAAAATTTATTAATTAGTTAATAGTTGTTTTTTTTTTAATATTTAATGTTTTAATAATAATAAAAAAAAGTTGGCGTTATGATAAAGAATACATACATGTAAGTTATACATGTATACGCGTACATAAATAGGATAGAAAACATTATTAAAAATTTGGAACTAACGCCCCCCTCCCTTTATTTGAGATATTTGGCATTTTTTCATTGGATTTCCGCTATTAGCTTAATTGTTTGAAATGCAACCATCTCATTTCAGTTGTCAGCTATAGCATGATGCTTAAGGTCTCCGACTCATATACTGTAGGTTGTCGTTTCGAATTCGCATTTCTCCTTTTTTTTTTATTATTTTCCTAATGTTTCTAATTTTTTCCTAACTTTTTTTTTAATGTACTTCCTTTTTTTATGGATCGCCCTTAATTTTTGCTTTAGCACAAAATTACATTCACCTATTTTTACCTGTTCTTTGAGTTTTCAATCTAATTCAGTTGTTCTGTTCCATAGTAACTTATCTAAAAGAATTAGAGGTGCGGTTTTTTTTAAAAAGGAGAGAATGAAAAAAAAAAAAAACCCTCACTTTTTTGTTTTGTTTTTAACTCTTAAAACCCTTGTTGCAAAAGCAGAAGTCCTTTACTTCCTAATTTGCGACTTTATTTATAGTAAGAGTCGTTAGAAAGGATTATTTACAACTTCTGGTTGGTTGTTTTGATTTCTCCCTTTGCGCAAGGAGGATTTTTTTTTTCGGGAGGACGAGGGTCTTTACTCAACATCATTATCTCGATCTGTGAAGAAAGCCAAAACAAAGTCACAAGTGACCCGTAGCCAAGACAACAGCTCTGGGAACTGAACCAAATGCCTGTGGTTCGATTCCAAAAAAGAAACGATGGGAACGACAGAGAAGAAATTCAGTATAAACAGCAAAAAATTACAGTTTTGAAAATTTCTTAGATTTCACCTGCGACAAATAAACTTAAAAAATCTCCTTTGATGAACCAATCTGCTGCCGATGATTCTTGTACTCTGATGTCCGTCGTGATGGAGAAGTTGAGGTTTTCATAACAATATCACCTTTCGTCAGATTTGAACAATAATTGAGTACAAAGTCTATCATCTTTGTTAAATTCACTAAAAATTTTCAACCAGACAATCTACTCAGTAAAGTTTGTAATCTCGTAGACAGTAAAACTATGAATATTCGTCAGGAAGAATAAAAAGTTGAGGAAGTTACTAGAATCCCAATCCGATTGGGTTTATTTATTGGTTTAAGACTTAATTAACCAATAAATAAAAAAAAGGCTTAAAGTTTTAAGTCTTATCAAACTGCGAACTGTAAACCACCCAATTGACTCGAGTAAACCCTTGATATGTTGACTCTGTCGATTACAACATTTAAATCTGAGTTAGTAAAAAAATAAAAAAGACTTTATTAGATTTACTTTGGTATTAAAACCAGCAGAAATACCCGTGCTTCCCTCGGGTTACAAAAAAAGAGTTGTCCTGATGTGGATCTCAAAGAAATTGTAATTGTGTGGTCACTTTGAAACTTTTCCAGTTGGTAAAAAAAAAAGCACTTGATAGTTGCAAATTATGTTGTAGACCTGCTACCATCGCTTCGCTCCGAAAGCCTTGCATACGTAACGTAAAAACACGCTTTTTTTCTTCAGAAACAGCAAATTACAGCATACAAACTAAAAACTGAGAATTAAGAACACTCATTTAAAATTTAAGGTTTCCAACTAAAGCGGTTTCGGAGCTACGCATACCCTTAAAGAATGTTTGCCCTCCCGTTTACATCCCTTAGGATCCGAATATTGAAAATTCGTCGAATTCGTATATTTTAGATTTGGACAGAGAACACTCATATCAAATTTCGCTTATTATATAGATAAATAAATAAAATGATACTTTTATCCCATTAGTTTTAGAATTATTTTCCAATATAGGTTCAGGATTCAGAGTATACTTATTAGTGCCAGTCTACTTTTGTTTTTTTAACTGCAATGATTTCCGTATATTCTCTACGCAAGCAAGACACTTCTCTACTGCTTAGGCTATTGTACGTCATTATTTATAAGCTAATATGTAATCGGCAAATACAGGCGTTTGCTTCAGACAAAAGAAAGTCCATTGGGTTTCGAACGCATCCCATTGATATGCAGACGAGGTTTGCTTTTTTTTTTCCCTATCGAATCCACCCACAGTCCGCCATCTGCGTGTTTTCCTAACGAAAGTAAACTGGAGAAATTTGCATTCGTTCTTAGACTTGAGTGACGCTCGACTGTTTCACCAGGTGTCATCTTTGCAGGTTGCAAGGCCGCCTCTGTGTTTGTTCACTCTATTCGGGGGGGAGGCAGAAAAGTTTTCCGTAATTCTCTGTTTGATAAAGTGATAATGGATTTGTATCCTTTGACGCTCTCGAGAGCAGTTGTTTTGCTTGCAGACCTTTAACAGTACTAAAGTTAGAAAATTCTCCTATTTCTTGTGGTTCTTTTGTTTTTCGTGGCGCCCTGCATTGTCAGTCTTAGATTTCTTCTATATTTTTCAAATGATCCAGATACAGTGGTTGTCTACCAGTGTAGTGGAAAGGTTACTGAGTGATTAAACCAGAGTAACCGAAATTTACCAGAGTACACACCAAGGGTATATCAAAGTAAAGTGGAAAATTAGTTTAAAATATTAAGATGCTTGTATTTATTGCAAGGTAAACTGCAGAATATCTGTATTCTATTATAAAATCTGTAATCTTCTAAGACTTCAGTCTTATAATTTTCAATATTTACGCAAAGCTACCTTGATTTTACTAAACAGGTACAGGATTTCCGAAATACTAAATAGTCTGTGTATTGTAGCGTTTAGGGATCGGAAAATCGAAATAGCAAAATTCCAATGTAAATGACTATATAAGTACACTTTCCAAACATATGCATTTATTTTTTCAATAAATAAAATAAACAATTTTCGTCAGTATCTTTTTCCATAGTAATAACAACAGCAGTAACAAACACACAAAGTAATACCGACATTGTCTGATTTCAATAACGTGAGTGCGCGCTATCACATTGTTGGATTTCTATACTGAAAGAGAAGGAATGTGATGCGACTTTCTGGTCCTCTACTACCAAGATAGGTTTGCCCCAGATGACGGGTTTTCGAAGTTAAGACAGATTGTTAGTTTGACAGCTTCGTGTATTTCATTCTACAACTGATATTTCTATATCTTTTTTTATGGATAGGAGAGAAAACAACTTTTAAACTATTACTTATCTACTATTATAAATAATAATAATAATAATAAACTTTTTTATGCTAAGTTTATTATTATTATTATTATTTATTTTATTTTATTACTTTAATGTTTAATCGAAAGTCATCGCCTACAGTTCCTACAACTGCCATAAAATTATTTTTTATCGGTATTAGAATCAAGAGATGTTAAAATCGAAAATGAAAATGTCAACGTTTTGTTATTATTCTGGGTTGTTTTTTTTTTATGTTTCTGAATTGTAATGGTTATTTGGGTGAGATACGATCGCTCTGCACATTAGACTGTCCAAATTCAATGATTTACTTCTGATCGTAAAATTCTACTAATTTGTGAATATTTCTGCAAGCAAATCGCGGTAAGCCTAACAGTGCTCATCTATGGAATTGCCAGTTATTTAACCAGGACAAATAAAATGCAAATTAACTTGTTATTAACAAGTAACACTCTGTCAATGCTATTTTATTTATTAGATAAATAAGACACTATATAAATGCAGTGATGGCCAGCACTAATAAAAGTCCTGATATTTTGATGTGCAAGTGTATTTTTTTTTTTATGTTTTTATTTTATGCTGTTTAACTGCATCTTTTCGTGAGCAATCTCGCTTTTTATTTATAATACGTGATTTGATGTCACATCTTTCCAAGAATATTCGGTAAAGAGTTAGGTTATTAGCCTATAAAATAGGCAGCGAGGGCGTTCTTCTTAATAAAAAAAAATTGTTGATTAATTAGCTGCGTTTTTTCGTTGTCTAAATCTAGATTAATAATGTAGATGTTAATGTATCAATCCCACAAAGGCTCAGTAAGATTCAGGTTAAGGATTTTAATTTACTTAATGTTTCAAATCAGTGGATTACAAAAATGATTTTACTTGCAATTCTAGTCTATAATTACTTGTAGAATAATGAGTTTTCTGTCTTTATTTGTTATATATGTATCTGTATATATATATATATATATATATATATACAAAACGTTTAGTCTTTTAAGTTTAAAGATTTAAATTTGAAGCCCGTGGAATGTGTCAACTTTTGTGTTGTAGTTGTTCAACTGTTTCAAGAGTCAGTATTAATAGCTTCAAAAAGGTGGAAAGGCGTTATCCCCATACATTTCCCGAGTCGTTGGGGCTTAGTCAAATTAAGACTGGGTTAAGTGTACGATCTAAAAGCGTTCCTGTGTTAATCAGGAAGAAATTTAGGGGATTCACGTCCACTAAGTCTCAACAGAGAACCCATTTCTTGGCATTTGCTTTGGGTTGTTTTTTTGAGGGGAAAAGTGACGTTCACCAATGGAGACATTTTGTGGTGTTGCTGCGTCTTTGAACTTCCCCAAAGTCTTTGTTAAGAGTTTCCTCCAAAGAATTTACTGTTGGGAATGGTGACGTTCGGCATTATTAGTCCGGTATGGTAACTCGGTACCTCGTAAACATATTAACGGAGACGGGAAGTGCATGCCTCTTGCCACAGAAGCCAAACATTCCTGTTGCTGAGACCCCCCTCCCCGACGTTCTATTTTGAAAAGGGAAAGAAGAGGAAAAAATTGTATCGAATGAGGTCTGGTCTCTCTGCTTGACTGCTGCAAAAGAGGACCCGCTTTTTTTAAGGCTGTGTCGGGCGGGAGAGAACCGTCACCCAGCGGAAGTTTAATGATGTCTGATTTAGGAGATGCGCTTCGTGTGTCTGTAACCCTCTTTTTTTTTTTCCCCCCTTCCCGTCTACCCTCTCCCTCTTCTTCCTTTTACTCTTATCCCATGCGAGTGAGAATGCAATGTACATACCTTCCTAATTTCTTAGATATTTGTAATGAAAGGCTCTGAACTGCCTTTTTTTTTTATTCATTTGAAAATTCACTATTTATGTTGTTAATTGTAAGTGATACTGCTTTTCCTATTCTTGGTCAGACTTTCATTTGATTGCAATTAGTACAATATCATCTAACAGACATTTACTTCCTGAAGTTGTTTACTTCATTCTTAGATGGCATTAATGTAATTCTAGTACCTTACGAATAAAATGCTATTCTCATTAAAACATTTTGAAAGACTCTGAAGCAACGTGAAATAATAATCTGAGATTAGTCTTATTATGAGAAAAGTTTATAATATCAGATTTTTTTTTGTTTAAAGATCGCCAAAAATAACTTTTTAATTATTATTATATAACATATGACACAGTACAAAGACAACATCTTTGACCCTGGATTAATTGAGCAATTCAAGTCTCACCCAGAGACCTAAGAATTGTCCATAATTATTATTATTATTATTACTATTATTATTCTTATTATTATTATTATTATTTCATATCAGAACCCGTTGATAGGGATACCTCCCTAACGGGACTGTACTGTGTTATCTATCTATGTTAATAAAAAAAAAATTTGTGAAAGTTTCAAACCTTGGGTTTCCCCAGCAAAGACAACATGGTGGGTCAAGGACCAAAGTACATATTGCCAATTATTATTATTATTATTATTGATGTTGTTGTTAAATAATAATATTTTTAGTCGGACATCATACTAATTACTTCTCATAAAACGAATTTGATGCAAGTTAACTGCCAGTGGGTGTTACTTTTATTTTAAATAACGTAATAACGATATAATAAATTTCTTTGTACTCATTCTACAGTATAATCCCTGTTTGGCGCTTTTCAATGTTTTAGATACAGGAAATTCAGTAATATAATGCACAATTAAATGAAAAATTAATTTAAAGGTTGAGATCCAGTGTTTTACTAAGTGACATCTCAGGATAACTATTTCACTCTCATTAGCGATCATCAGCTGGGAATAGCCACCAGCAAACCAACAAAGGTCTCAGCACGGAGATGAATAGAGTCTTAGTCAGAAAAATTGATTAGTTTAATTAGTTTTCATCATAAAATCACTCAGTAAATCTTTTGGGGATTTTTTTTTACAAACAATAGAAGCTGGACTGTTATTCCACGAAAAATGTTGATATAAAAATTCACGTATTAAATTGATATGAAATGGATTCTCTTTTCCTTCGTTAATTTTCTAGAAAATTCCTTTTGAAAAAGGGTTTTCCAAAAGAGATTTTGGTCTCTAGTATTTCACCTCGGTGGAAGTTTTACTTGAATGACTCTCTGGTGTCACCTTCCAAAGAACTTTAAAGCCGAAGGACAGGAGGACGTGGGGGATGTGGGTGGAGAGAGAGAGAGAAAGATAAACTCATTTTGAGCGCCTGCACCGAGAGATGGTCGTAACCTCTCATTATTTCATTTCCAATAAGCGTTTATTTAAAATTCCATTTTTGCTTCTCAGCTCCATCGTAAATCAGGACTAACTTTCATTTTGATCTTGTCATTAAGGTTCCTCTCTCTCTCAATTTTATTTCGTCCGAACTTTCCATCCACTCCCACGCAGCCTTTTGTGGGAGTGGCGAAGAGACGTGTCTGCTTCATAACCCCAGCGCTCAGGTGGAGGCTAGTGATGAAATGGAAAGAATGAATTATTTTGACGTTTATGTGTTTTTCGGTTGACACTGTGCAGAAGACACCCTCGGTGTTGTCATTAAATTAATATCTGATCATCGCTACCCATTAGGTCCTGCAGTAGCATTCACCCACGTTATTGCAGGCCACGTCTCATCAGGGTAGGAAAAATGGAAGACGAGGCTTAAACTCAAAAAAAAAAAAAAAAATACTACTAAAGAACATGTATTTGGATTGAAGTACCATTTCCTGTATAACTTGGAAAGTTCGTGAGAAAATGGGATATTTGTTTAAAATTAAGAGGGAAAAAAATACATTTGTCAATTTTTTTTTTTTTTTTGGTCGTTGTCAGAAATTCGGAGCTAACTTCGCAAACGCTATTAACTTAAAAAAGTCGTACATTTCAAAAAGTTAATAAAGTTTACAAAATCTCTTTCCGACTCCTCTGTCTCTTCTCTTATCATTTCAACCTTTTTAGTGATAACAAAACGTAGAAGTTCATTGAATATCAAGAGATATCGCAGAAAATATCGAGTATATTGTCTGATATGAAGTAGAAAACAACATACAGGATATTAACAAGATTTTGAAGCCCCGATGTTACATATTTCTAACATAATTCCTTCAAATTTACGATTTCAAAGATTAAAATTTAATCAGAATATTGAGAAAATTTGAGTTTATTAGGTAAATAATTTGAAGAAAGGCAATTTATTTATTCAGGTGCCGTTTCTTATTCTTGCTTTTTCATTTTCATCCTGGGTTGATGTTTGAAGTTTCTTATGAGTTCGGTATCTACAACCATTACAGATCCGTTGTTTCTTGTCTAAGATTTCTTGCCCCTTATTTCTTTATTTAATTTACATTTTTAATTTGATAAAGTAAATTCCCTTGAAGAAACTTAAGAAGAGGTGGTTCTCTTGTACCTCCCAAGAAGAAATAGTTGGAGATGCATTCGAACGTTCGGCAATTAAACGGACCGTTGCTCACTGGAATCTTAATGAAAGGATTATTGAAGTACTCTCGAATTTCGAAGCGATGGATATTCCAAGGTGATTGTGTGTGTGTTTTTCTCTGTGTGTGCCATCTGCATGCAGTTTTGTTGGTTGGCAGTGTGCCTGACACACACACACACACAGATCTCGTCGTCTCCTCTGATCCCTCTGACCCATGATTGATGGACGATGATCCCTAAATCGGAAATCCCCTGATCCCCAAGTGCGCTTGCTAGCGGATCCCAGATCAACGGCTACAAAGCACCGCTCACGCACGGCCCACCCGGACCCCCATGCGGCCAACTGAAGAAACACCAGAACATACTAGGTTTTTTTTGTGTGTGTGTGTTTTTTTTTCCTGTCTGCAAAAAATAAGATAATTTAAACAAATCCCACTCCCTTGAAGGTTATCCCCAAGTTAATAGAAACTTAAATAAAGACCAGATTAAAAAGAAAAAATAAAAAAGCTTTATTTTGGGGAGCCTCAAACACATTCTCTAATAGTCATTTTCTGGGGAGAAAAAAAGGAATTTGAATTCTTGAAATTGAAGATACAAGTTCACTAATAGATCGTAGCGACGACTATTGGAGGTGTCTAAAAGTATGTCTGCATCTGGTTTCATCCTCATTTTCGAAAAGGAAATAAACATGCAGGACTGAAGCTAATAAAAACAGCAGTTATCCTCCATTAAAATAGAAACGCTCTGATAGGTTAATCACGATTTCGGAAATCCTACAATAGTCGTTTCGCCTTTTCTAAAAGTTCACAGAGACTCACTCTGTCTTATCCAAAACTCAGAGCTAGAATGGAGGTGGTTTATAATATAGAATAAAATAAAGTATTTTAGTCTTGTTTATTTCATTTACATACTTCATTTAAATAGGACTGAATTACTTGAGACTCTTTCTCAACACTTTTAAGTTATTTATTTCTGTTTTTGAGTTGTGCCTTCAGATACAAGAAAAAGCAACTGGTCTAATCTAGGCTTGATTTGCTCTTTTCTGTTACTCGAACTTGGCATACTGATTGCTCCCTTTAGAGCTTCAGCCAACTATTCTCCAGTTTACTTCCATTTTGTCCCCTTTAATCTCTTTTTATCCCTCCATACACACCCGTCATGATTAATCGTTTCATCCCCCACCCCCAGCCCCCGCCTTTTCCTTCCATCGATTTTTTTTCCGTCCCCTCCCCCCATTCCATTCCTTCTTGAAACCAAAGCGATATTGGTTTCCATTTAGGTGGCTGTGCCAACCCACTCAGGCCGGGGGAGGGAGGGGTGCAGCGAGTGGGCAGAAGAGGGAAAATGGAGAGTGGGGTGGAGGCCTTCGACAAACTTGGGCGACTCCACGCCATCATCGATCTCGGTGACCACTCGCCCACTCCTCTCTGATGCAAGCTCTCTCTCTCTCTCTTTCCTTCTGGTCTCCTGCTTTTTCCAACCTTTCCTCCTCTCACTTTCACATATATCTTATTTCTCCAATCTTATTTTTTTCATTTATTCCTTCTACACACTTAATAAGGAAAAAGAAAATAATGTTGAATTTCTTGCTATTGAATAATTCGTGTTACGATTCAGTAACAAACTCTTAAATTAAATGCTGTTTTTTAATCTACATTCAGTGCACGATAGAAAAATCACCAAAGTTGCAATAAAATGTACAATAACTAACAACATTATCCGCATTTTTCTTTTTCTTGGAGAAATCATAAAAACAACAAACGATTGTAACAAATGCAACGTCCACCATCATCTTTATAGAAATCTCTTGCATAACTTAACATTCGATAGCCTAGTCAATGAGGAGACAGTAAAAACGCATGTAAGAATAAGAAAAGAGATAAAAAAAAATTAGTCTTTTACTGTCTAATACAATATTACGAATGAATTAGCAAACATTCATATTTGTAGTATTTTTTTATTTATTATTATTAAGTTAAGAAGGCGTGCTTTCGTTGTCTTTCCACCCCCATCCTCTACTTGGTTTTGAAGCATCTTGTAGGCGTCAGATGAGAACTTAGCACAGTAATCTTCATTTATTTCTTTTTAATTTTAATTATTTACTCCACATTTCCTTTTGTTTGCGTTTTGTTTACTCTGACTTTTAGATGTCAATAGTCGATTGTTTTCTAACACTTTTGGCGATCATTAAAAAAAAATTAATAATAATAATGATAATTTATAAGAAATTTCAGGTAAATTAGCAGTAAGAAACCAAAAAAAGTTTTAGCTGTCTTTTAGCTAAAAAAAAAATTTTGACTTTTAATTAATTTCAAAAATTTTAATTAACCTAGTATTTTTATTTTTTCAGAGACTATTATTAACAAGAAATTTAGTTTTTTATTTTTTTTTCCCTTATAAAAATTTTTTTCAGTAACTTTTCAGCACCCAGAGTGTAAGAAGCGTGTTTGATTTGTGTGTTTAGCCAAACTACAATTCAAGTTTTTTTTGTTTTTTTTTTTTTTTTTTTTTTTTTTTGTTTTTTATATTTATTGTTAAAATGCAGATTTTTTAAAATTGTTTATTTATTTATTACTCTTTGAAAATAAATTAGTGCTAGATTTAAAAATTAATTAGATTGAATTTCCACTGCGTAAAAATGAATGGTGTTCGAAGTACGTGATTTTAGTTAATAAATAACAACTCTGCTTGATAAAAATACTAATTTTTATATTGTCAGCATAACGAGCAATAGTTTAAAAAAATGTTTTTGAGATTTATGAGATGGTCTCTTGAAGCTAGATTAGGTTCTAACGTAGAACTACAATCTGAATTAGATACTCTATAATTTTGGGCGTCATCTGAAGTTGACTCGAACACAGCTGACTGTTTTAAAAAAAAAAAAATCTGTTTAGAATATGTGAATTATGAATGCTATCTCCTTAGATATGTTCTGTAATTTTTGAGCAAGAAACTCCACAGCATCTTTCTCCCCTCTCTCTCAACTCCTGAAGCGTTTAATCATTTTTTTTTCTTTTTCAGGGAGGGGTTAGAGAAGGACCCCTTCTTCTTTTCCCCCTTCCCTCCGTAATCCCGTGCCTGGCAGCCTGCACTCGGGTCCGCTAATGACTGCACCGCTGATGCCGATCTCAGCGCACCGTGAACCGGGCAAATGCGTCACCGGGGCCCAGGCATCAGTCGGCCGTCCACATGCCATTTGTTTTCTTGTGCGGGTCCATTTCTCATGCGCCCACCCCTCCGCTGTCAGTGGTACGCCATTAGCATGATTATGAAGCCCCAATCGATATATACGTCCACTCGAAAAGGGGTTGTCGATAGCGCAGACGAGGGAAGGTATCAAATTGATAAAATGATAACCATATACACCTAATCCTATATTCACCAACCGTCATCCCTACGCCGTCCGACTGTTACACGTTCAGATGACTTCGGAGCTCTTGTGACACTTGTTCCATTTTTTCCTTCACATCTACGTAGGAAATCCGACGTCAGATATCCAACTAGGAAAATCTGTCATTTTTTTTTTCCCCTGGTCCTTTGAATTATTCATGGAAAGTTTTAGTCAAAAATTTACAGGAATCCATATTATCATTCTTTAGATCGTTTAGTGCCTCAAAAAATTGTAGAAAATAATAGTTTTAAGACAATTCTTGTAAAAAACTTGAATATCTGCTATTAATGAATTTTCATATTTAGAAGAATATATTATTAGATGCTGAACGAGAATCATTAGAAAAAGAAATGGATTTTCAGTTATGTAAGATTTTTACTCAGAGATGTTATTTGCAGGAATGCAACTAAAAACTCCATCATTGTTTTGGCCTGACAGTCACTCCATTCATGTCTATCGAATCCTTGTTCGTTCATTGGCAAAAAAAAGATAAATAATTCTATCGGTGTCTCCCATTTGTTTTTATTATTGGAATACAAATCTCAGCTTTGGATAACTGGCAAAGCATTCTTTTTTTTATTTTTTAGCTCGGTAAAGTATTAAGTGTGTTTTGCTGTATGATAGGAAGCATTGTTTGATTGTAGTAGCGTATCTACTATTTCACAAAACATATTCATTTTTGCAAGATATTTGATGGTAATTCGCTTCGCTGACCCGTAACCTCATTCTAACTGCCTGCAGAATCCCGCCGTCATCATCACAGGCCTTGGCAGTTGTGTAGATCTGAAAAACTGCATTTACAGCTGATGTCTCGGGAGAGAGATAGACTCCCGCTGGACGTAGATCAGTTGCTGAATTCGTGGTGGAAACCAAAGCTGCATTAATGATTTGTGATGAATGCTTGTCGTATTGTAACTGTCCCATCTCGTCAGTAGTTTAACTTACACAGAGCGAAGGAACGAGAAGGAAGTCAATGAATGGTGTTTATGTTAACGGATTAATATTCAGGACTTACAGTCTAGGGTATTTATATAGAGAAAATGAAGTCATGATGGAACATTCAGATAAGTCATTACATTTAGCTTTTGAGAAGAATTTACAGTAACAAAATGTCTTTGAGTTGGAACAGGAATTCTTTTTAGTTGTTCTTGAAATCATCGTTTGGGAATACTTGGATATCCGCTCCAAGTTGGGGAACACTAAATTTTGAGTCTCAGAGCCTCGTTTACAACAGATATATTGAAAAACAGTAGATTGAGTGAGGTTTATCACCTTGTAATGTATCGTAATTTGTAATTGCACTTCTTAGGAAATATTCGAAATCTGTTTTTCAAGCATCTTTAAACTAAGAAAGGTTAAAAAAAAAAAGAAAGAAAGAAAACGATTTGCGAACTTTCGACTGATTAATACAAATCAAATTAACAATGGCGTCGGTAAATGTGCGAAGACAAGTCCACAAACAGTGCCCATTTTCTTCTGGCTCTTTTTCTTTTTCCGTCCCCCGCGGACGAACTAATCAGTTTGCGGAAGGGGGCTGCCTGTCGAGTCGAACGGGACCCCCCTGCTATAAAAATGAAAAGATTATCCATTTGGCACACATGAGCACCGGCTGTGTGTGAGGGGCGCCGCACGAGCGTCTCAGCGCCCAACATTCGCAGGTTTGTTCGGACATAAAATGGGATGCCAAATTCATTTGAATGGCTCGTAAAAAATCAGCTACGGCCGATCTGATAAAAGCGGAATAGAAAGCATTAATGATTATAGCCACTTAAAATAACTGTTATAGGGCGGTATTTCATTATCTGCTGGAAACATTGATTCAAAATAACACCGTCGACTTCGTCGGAGAGAGAGAGAAAAAGACTCAGATCTTTTTTAAAGAAAGAAGGAAAAGAAAAAATGAACTTCTTTTTTTTCTTCTCTTATTCCCAACGGTTACGTTTGGCGGGAAAAAAAAAAAGAGAAATAGTTTGATGCTCTTTTCTTTTTGAAGAAATACTGACGCAGAAATAAAGGCTTTAAATATTAAGAGAAGCCGTTTACCACGGGGTAAAGAAGTGAATTACAGTTTTTTAAAAAAATCTCATTTGGCGGGAATATTATCTTAATTATCAATAAATCAGAAAATAACGTCTAGACATTCGTTGCTAACTATTTTAACTGTCGTAAAAGTTTTAACAGATTTTCTTCAATCTTATGCCTCCCTTAGTCTTTGACAGATTTCAATAATAAATTAAAGTTATAAATTTTACATTTATCTGATTTTTTTTTGTATTCTCGATTTTGTTTAGTGTTAAAAAAAGGGTAATATTTCATAATAATAACAATAACAATAGGCAATGTGTTTGTTTGTAACTTGAGAATATGTTATACGTAATTAGACGAGCGAAGTAATTCTCTCCATTCCCCAACTAGATCACATTTATTTTATTGAAAATATACAGTAGCTAGAAATATGAAATTTTGTGTGCCGTCGTAGAAATGCCTATAGAAGTGCAGAATCATATTTTCAACACTTAAAACTGTAAATTTTATAAGAATGATTTGTTTTTAAAAACTTGGAAAAAGCCATAAGAAAAGCGCCAGTAGTTCTGAAACCGAAACAAAAATTTGCCATTTCTAAAAATTCTACAGCGTCGTAGCATTAGTCACTTTTAAATACCTTCAATCTTAACATATATATATATATATACATTTATTATGCAAATTTTCGGAAGTAATTTTAACAGTGCGGGAGTCTATTTAAAGCCCGGCTTCTTGCAATTAAATTTCATTTTCTTCATTGTAGTAACAAGATCAGTAATAAAATACACAAAAAACAGTCTTTTTATGTAGATAGAATTATTAAATAAAATTAATCCGGAATTTCTCTTTTTATACAGGCTAATCATTAAAATAACCAGTGGACGATTTAATTAATTTGATACTGAAAATAAAGAATTTTTGAGTTAGGAAAGAGCTGATGTAAAAAAAATTTCATGAATATTTTTGACACTTTTTCTTCTTTTATTAAAAAAAAAAGGTTTTAAGGGAATTAAATAGTTAAAATTTCAATTGCCTTTAAAGATAGTATTCTTAATATTATTTTTTTTCCCCAAGACATAAAAAATTATTTGTGTGTAATGAGACCGTGTAATCGGAAGCGTCTAGAAAAATAGATTTTGTAACCCGTTTTGCCGTGCATTATTTCTTATTTTTTATTTTTAAGGACTCAAAGAAAAGTTATTTGCATTCTTAATGAAGCTCGTTAGACATTGTGGATACCATTACCGTATTTGGTGGAACCAGTAAAGAACCAAAAAAAAAAAAAAAAGGCGGAAAGTCAATTTAGTTCATCGTCCGTAAACCTAACTATGTTTCGTCTAGACGTGATTAATTATTTCTTGTTTTTCTTTCTTAGATTGTGAAGTTTCTTGTTCTGCTTTTGAGGTTTTCCTCGTCTGGTAATTCTAAGTTTCCTCACCAGATGGCAGTCTCGTGCAGGGCGTCTGCAGGCAAAGCCGCCTTTCGGGCGGTGAATATTGCAGCAACTACTTGCAGAAAAGAGATTACAAATTTTACTTTTCCATCTTCTTATTTCTTTTTTAGGTATATTGGCATGATTTTCAGATTTTTATTTTGCTGGGCTTTTTTTTTATTATTATTTATTTTATAAAAATGTAATTTATTAAACAAAATTTTCTATATTTTTTTCCCCCCTCACAGCTGCTTTAGGATCGAAAATTCCTTTTAGAACAAGACTAAGCAGCAGCTAACTGTGTTTTACGGCATACTTCTTTTTCTTTTCTAGCAGCTGAAATCTTTGAGAGCAGTTCAGTCCTGTATCAGTAAGGCTTCTCCATTTCCCTTCCTCTTGCTTCTCCCCCGCTTTGCTCTTTTTTGTTATACATGTTGAGCCGGTGTCCAGGTGGGTTCTCAAGGCGACCTTGTGTTTTTGTATCTTTGTAGGCCTGCAACGAATTCACGACGCATGTGATGAACCTGCTCCGCGAACAAAGCCGAACGCGGCCCATTACACCTAAGGAGATCGAACGAATGGTTCAGATCATCCACAAGAAATTCAGCTCCATACAGATGCAGCTGAAGCAAAGCACGTGCGAGGCCGTCATGATCCTACGCTCTAGGTTCTTGGACGCGAGGTAAGTTCATTATATACATTCATGCAGTGGTGTACCTAGGTTTTGTTACGCCCAGGGCTAG
>JAFIDM010000006.1:35257699-35288129 GCA_023159025.1 Thereuonema tuberculata | reverse complement strand
ACTATAAGGGGGGCCCAAGGGGACCACTGCCCCGTTTTGTCCTACCACCCCGTTTTGTCCAACTTTCCCTTACATTAAATGTAATATGAAAAGGGGAAAAAAAACTCGAGAATGAACAAATTCGTTAAATTGTTTTGCTTTCACGCATTGAGCTATCATCGACGGCAATCTGGGACAGCTGTTTCGTCCTTATTGGGACTCATCAGCCAGATTTAGCTTCGATGATCAAGCTCGGAATGCGTGAGTACCCATGGTTCCTTCTCCCGCTCTCGGAAGTGGGACCCGGTAGAAAGCAAACAATGAAAGAAAATTCGCTTGTCACAAGTACAGAAAAATTACCTTGGCCCGCTGAGCCCTAGGCACAAAAAGCATTTAATGAAAGGAAAAACCTAACGCAAAGTCAAAAAATTAAAAGGCAAACTTAACGAATTTGTACATTCTCGAGTTTATTTCCCGTTTTCATATTATTATTATTATTATTAGTATTAGTAGTAATAGTATTGTTCCTAAAAATAACAGATTCAGCCATCTTAAAAGAGGGACAGAATTTAATTTGAAAAGGAATTGATTGAAATTCAGTAACAATTTAAAGGATTCGAGGTCCTGGATGTAGAAAAAAAAAACTGAGAACCAAACGACACTTGTTTTAGATTCAGTTTCGATTTGGATTCCTTGACTTAAGACCCAAGGAATAATAAAACAATGTTAGACTTTATTACTATTGTAGAACAGTTAATCGCTACTTATTATTTTTAAATAATAAGTTGTTTTTATATATATATATATATATGAAATTGTAGTTTCATTCAGCTCAACATTGAACCAAAAAGGGGAAGAAAAAAAAAACGGAAGGAAGGAAAAAAAGAAAAACCCCGAAAGACGGAGATTGGAAAGAGAGAGAGATCCGAGTTATTGTTTATCAAAGTAATTGCTATTGGATCTCGGAGGTAGAAGAGTTCGCCGATATAAATTACCAACGGAGGCCGAAATATGAGTTCTGGTTGGAATGAAAGTACATACGTCACGAGACCACCTCCACAACACCCGTATCCCCTCTCTTGTTCATTCTTTACGGGTTCTCATTTTTTTTCTCTCCCACCCTCTTTTCATTTCATTTCCTTCTTCATTCTGCTACCTATCTTCTTCTTCTTCCTACGCCACCCTCTTGTTTCTCGAAAGTTCTCCGACCCTTATATTCTTTCTTTTTTTCCGGTCCGTCCTTTTACAATCGATGGTCGACCATCACAAAGGCCACCTTTATCAGCCTCTTCCTTCTTCGTGAATTCTTTAGACTTTTAGCAAACGCATGACTACGCTTTCTCCGGTGCTGTACGACGCTCCTACGCCCGTGTTTTAGCTCCTCTTAATTTATAAGGTTTCTAACGGAGCATTGTTTTGCTAACGGAGGTACACGCGTTGCTTCCGAGTTACACAGAAAGATGGAATAAAAATTTGTTACTTTTACCCGAACCTCGAAGTTACGTTGTTAAGAATGCTTTAGAATGAAAACGAGAAAGAAGTAAGAACCTTGTTTCAGCACAAATATGGTATCTCTTTGAATTAAAAAAAACAAAAATTAAATACACAACAATACAAAGACAAAAATCCATGTCCTACGTTTAACAGTCAATAAATGAATTTTTTAAGCGCATTGGTGTAATAATAAGCGAATTTATTTCTCAGTTAACAGTAAAAAACGAACAAAGTAAAAAGAAAAAAAAAACTTCAACAGAACAAGAAGCCAGTTGTTGTATAGTATTGAAACTATGAAAAAAGCCATTTTCAAAACTGGAAATAAGATTTTACATAATTTCATGGTTTTTGCAGTGAAATTTAGTTAATAATATCAAAAAACTAATTCGATATTTCAATTTAAAAAGTAGTTTGCTGAACGAGAACACTATTGTAGCGTACAGTTTGATAGTTTTCTGCTTGTGTGTCCGCGTTACATTTGAACACTGCTAAAGCTACAAAGATTTACGTAAAATTATCAAAGTTTGCTAACAAACATTTCAGTAAATTACCGTAAAAACTTGATTACGGTTTAATTTTTTCGTTAAAGAAAACTCCATTTTTTTTTTCTGTATAAACCATCATGAACCTCCCTGGATAACACTTGGACAGATTTTATCACCAGAAGAAATCAGAAGGTGACGTTTTTTTGAAATTTAATTTTGTCATCGGATTTTCTTTGTAGTACGGGTATAAAAATTAGTAATTAAAATATTTGAACTTTGCCGCCTGCCATTCCTAACTGAAAAATAACCATGCGATCTATATATGTTACGAGGAGAGAAAATTAGAGTTTTAGAACAGGTAAAAGTGATTGACATTTGTTTGAAACATTCATTTTGTTTGATTTTTCACTTGGAATTCGGTTTTTCTAGGTTGGAAGTTTCGTCCCATCATCTAGCAAAAGACAATGAATTATTTTTTTCTGGTACTAAGTTACCCATCATCGTTGGACGCATTCATCAAGTCAAAATCACGGAAAATTTGGACGTTGATGAATCGATTTGTATCTGTGCAATTCCTTGATATTCTTTCTTAAGAATCGCCTTTGTTATACTTCGATTTTATTGCCATTGGATGTCCTTTTGTTTACCAAGGGAGTCAATCACGTGATGAGGTGGATGTATAGGTATGAGCAATGCGGAGCCATCTGGGCGCCGGAATCAAAGGATTAGCTTCACCGTTGGCGTTGCCCTATTATCATGGGGACGTATTTCCTACCGATGATTTAGGTGATTTGAATGTCAGATGCTCTTACTTGGGTCAGCCTCTCCTGCGGGGGCTGAGAGCGGTCGTCCCCGATGATGAATGGCACGACGTAGTTTGGTACAACGCAACTCGAATGCTAACACGCCGGTGACGTCATCCACGCTGTAGCATTCCACGATTATTTTTCTAAAAGGACCGCGAAGTATTTTGTAATCGAAGGTTAACGAAAACGGACCTTCAACGAGAGAATTTTTGGGAACCAAAAAAGAAAAACGAAAGTGCAGCGATTGTTTGGGAAAAGACACAACTATTAGAAGAGGATAGTTTGAATAGCTTTTAAAACTTAAGAATTGCGCTGAAGTCGTTTATCTCTCATTAGAAAAGCGTCATTGATCTTTTGCGAAACCAGTTTTCGGCGTGCTCCATTTTGCGAGGGTGCATTGGATCTATTTCAGAGTTGGGACACAAACAACTTATTTGAATACGAAGAGTTGAAAGTTTTTGAAAGAACCAACTGCCGGAAGAATAAGCAAACCTGGAATTTCTCCTTAATTATTGCTCTTGATGTGCACGCAGTCCTCTACTATGTAGGTACAGAATTCTTCCCACTGCTTAAGGCGGACGAGCGTCGGTGTGGCCCTACACTTCGTTCGCTAGTTTAGTGATCGCTGAGTCTCCTACGCTGTAAACCCTTGTTTGAGGATGCAGGCTTGTTTCTTTAATCTATTGACATTCGGAAGATAGTTGAACAAGGAGGTCTTTGTACAAGATCACGAGACTGACGTAAGAAACGTTATTGTTTTGGAAGATTTTTCAGAAGACTTTCAGTTCCTTACATCCAAGAAAACAGAAAAAAAATTCTGTTTGAAAACGTTAGATACTTTTACCAAAGACTAATATCATGAAATAAAATGAGTTTCCACTGTTCATTTTCATTCGGTTCTCACCTTCCCAGTGGGATGTGTCAGAAATCGAAGCAGTAAAAACCCCAAGTGGCATTTTTAATACGAGTTAGAACGAATAAGTAAGTAAATAAATACAGTGCTGATACATCCCGAGGAGGGAGAGGAGAAGGCGACTCGCCCACAGTGGCTTCGGTCTTTGTGGAATTTGCCATTCCTTTGCGCCAAAAGCCCTGTCGTTGTAAGTCTTTATTTATTGTCATTAGACTGTGGAGGCCTCCCCACATTCCTGTGCACGGACATTGTACATAAGGCAGAACTATGCTACTACGTAAAATGAGAAAATTCCAACTAAATCCATCGGTCAAGGGACGATGACTGGCCCACCGCTGCTTGTTTTCTCTCTCTCGACTGAAATTCTTGGAAGGCGACACCACAAGTTGCACTCGCGAAAAGTTATCACTCGAGAAGGCTTCCTTCATCAAGAGCTTTTCCACCTCCACCTCCCCCGCTTTCTCTCTGACTCGCTTTGCTACACAAATAATTTCTTATTCGATCGCTGTCCTTCGCGATATTAAAGTTTCGTTAGTCAGCCCCTGTTTCTCGTGCAATTATAATTTTTCGGTACTTTGTAGAAAAGGCGGGGAAATAGTTAAGCGCAATTAAATACGTCTTTTTTTTTACTTATTTTTTATTTTATTTTAGTGCAGTATTATTAGAAAAAATTGAAAGTTGATTGTTTGAGGCTTTACTATCTGAACTGAATAGGTACACAGTATAACGTAAACAAGACATTGGTTCCTCTTGTGTTTGAAACGAATTTAAAAATTCACAAATGAAATATATACTGCAGATGATCTTAGCCCGATCTCTAGGGGTTCGAAGGCATTTTTTGACAGCATCACAATTAACAAAGAAGTAATAAAAAAACAAAGAAAACCAATAATAAGAGGTAATGATACTCGTCAAAATGAAATTTAATAAGAAGTTTATGAGATATGTATTCATTATCTCTCAGTTTGGATTTCTATTAGGTCCGCTGCCGATACAGGCCTTCCACAGATATCCAATGCAATGGCAGCTTCCGGCCAACAAATATTCTTGCTGATTAAATCTTTCATTCTCGCATTATATCATCTAAGTTTATTTGGACTTGAAGTTTAATGATTGAGATAGCAACAAAATTGGAAATCTTGCAGTATCAGAAATTAAATCTACATCTACAGAATTTCTCCGTAAAAACTGCTTTAATTTATAATGTCTCTAAAAATTACTGAAAAAGAAAAGAGGTCATGGCTTCAGAAAAGTATTGTTTTCAGTAATAACATTTTAAAAAATATATATTTGTTATTTTTAACTTACAGAAGTTACAACATCTTTGTATTTCAAATTCGGCTACAGAGCTCTACATCTAGAGTACATGAAGGATACATTGACAATTGATGAGCGAAGGTTGGGGTAATGGGGAATCCTTTGCTGTAATTCTTTTTCTTTATTTTCGGGAATTGCAGAATACAAATCTTCACATTTAATGTTGGTACGAAAGAGGTTCAGTTGCTGTTGGGAAAGTAATTGCAAGTAGTGTTTGCAGCTGAGGTCTTGTCACTTATATTCAGTGTCGTTCCTTCACTACCCATTGCTGTTACTTGCGAACCGCCACAAACAAAAGGATCCAGACGAAAGAGGAGGAGGAGGGGGAAAAAAGAGAACGAAATGCCAGGGAGGGGGTTTCCGAACACTTAAAACCATGTCCCTGCTACTTTCTCTTATGAGTGGGAGCTCGAGAGAAAAGGGGTTTTATTGTAATTGTCGTCTGTTTTGGGATGCGATGGTTGCTTGTTTACCACAGCCCAAGACAAACAATCTCCGAGCCCTCGTAAATCTAGGAGGCGAACCGGTGACGGAAACGTTATCACTGCCACCCACCCCCTCCATCACCACCACTTCGCACTTTTCCATCTTTCTTTTCCAACTCCCACGCGAATGAGAACGAGATCTCTCCCTGTTTGTGTGTCCCGGCATCTTTTTCCCCGTGAACCCAACGGGTCTCTCTCTCTCACTCACTCTCGCCGAACTTAGCAGTAATTCTTCCCGTGTTTTCTCAACACTTTTTTTTTTTATCTTTTCATCCATCTTTCATTCTTTTCGGGTTTTTTCCCCAATATATTTTTTTCTTTTGCTAAAGTTGTTTACCTCCCTCTTTGCGATATTTTGTTCATTTTGCTTCGTTTTGTGTTACAATGGCCTCCTTCATAATCTCAATGAAAAGAAGGTCGTCTTGGAAAATATTTAGAAGACAATCACAAATTATTATTATTCTTATTTCAACTGAGGACAATTTTTGCGAAGAAGAAGACGGTAGTTTCAGGATTTTATAAGGGATTAATAAGAAACATCTCTTAGTTACTTCTTATTTATCATTTCCTGTTTAATATTAATCGAGGGGGGGGGGGCTTTTAATTTACTTATTTTGGGGTGGGGGGTTAGTTACAACTTTTAAAGGATTTTCTGTAAATTTGATATTCACAGTAAAAAAAAAATCTTGCATTAATTTCAGCAAGAGTGTAAAGTAATCCACTAATCTGTTTTGTTTACATGTTGAATATGTGGTCCATCTTTTATAAAGTACTCGAAATACAATCCGGATTTATACTATTCTTGGATTTAAATGTTTCTCTTATGGGGTTTCAAGTTGGATTGTTCGTTCGTTTTACTTTTATCGTGAAACAGAAACAACCATTCGAATGCTATCCAGCAAAGCTCGCAAAATGCTTTACAGGGAAAATTAAATTTGGCTTTTAAACTAACATCAGAATAAAGCAATGCAGTCAATAAGAAAGCTTTTTTTTTGTCAAACTATTGATTAACATTGATAATAATAGTGGTAATATTTTGTAGGTAATATATCACGAACCGATAAACAGTCCATACTTTGTAAAAGTTTATATTTAGATGTAAGATCTTTTCCAAGATAAGGAACTGTCTGACGTCACAACTCAATAAACACGAAATTCTCGTCGGAAGCGCAGTGGCGCCTCAAAAGAAAAAAATAACAATAAAAAACTCACTAATGAAAAATTAGTGAGGAAATTCGTGCATCGGGAGTCCACCGGCCTCAATGAATTTCTTTAATGCATAAAAAATTCAATCTGCGCATTGAGTTAATAATAACAACAATTTGGTCTCACCCGTTGTTATTTATTAAACACAAAATTCTATTCATCGACCTTTATGATAAAGCTTGCGAATTCTTGCTTCCTTGTTACAAAGATAATTGCACAGTCTGTCTGTTGGATCAGAAGCTAAATAAATTCAGATACTTCGCTTATATTTCTACAAATCGCTCTTTATTTATTTAGTTATTTATTTTGTTGATTCGTAAAACTGTGCGACCGAACTATACAGGTATTCCTCTCTTTACGACCGAGTTCCGTTCCGACGACTACGTCGATAAGCGAGGATCTTGCGCCGGGAATGTAGGATTGTTGTAAAATTATAAATTATAAAAATTACGAAACAAGCTTCAAATTTATTCATAACAAGACATGCAAAAAGACATGCATGTATTTGTTTATTTGGTTATCAGTAGAGGGTCGAGGTAAGGGATATGACGACGATGAAATAGAAATTGTACCTTCAAGGGCAGAGGTCGTAAGTGCGAGTGGTCGTTAAGCAGATAGGTCGTAAAGCGAGGAGTACTGTATACAAAAGTTTCCAGTTTTGTCAGAATTCCCGATCAACATGGGTAGAACTGATGCTAATTCCTAAGCTTTCAATTCCAGCATCTTAGGTTTCAAATAAGTTTTCCTAGCAATTAAAAGAAAAAATAAATAAAATACAGAGAATAAAAAAAAGTGCGAATTCGTTTTGTTAGGGACGAGGAAGTTGACTTTGAAGCGTTGTTTATTTATTAAGACCCGTGGAATTGTAGACGAAAGCGGAGCGTGGGGAGGCGTGGGTGTGTGCGGGAGAGTACAAATGAAAGTAACTGCACAGCTTGATTTGGTTAAGTTATTTCTCGAAATCCGTCAATTACCTGTTCCTCGTTATTTTTTCTGTTAATTGACGTTTGCTGCTGTTGCAGGAACCGGTGGCGGGTTCGTTTTCCTCGGCATAAATTCCAACAAGCAACGGTTGCTCCGAAATAAACAGTTCATTAGCGAAGTGACAGATAGAAAATATAGAAGCTCACAAGACATGCCTTCGCTGTTGCCTATAATTAATGAAGCCATTACGGCGAATTAAATACATCATGAAATTCCAATTAACAATAATGAATCCAAGTGATCAGACGGAGCAAAGTCGGAATTTATATTCACTTAAAGTAGCTTTTGCTGGAATAAAGTTGGTTTCCGGCGATGAATTGTTAAGTTGTTGTCATAGCTGAAGATTCCGCGAGTTTTCGTTTGTTGTGTTTCGAATTAGCGCAGGAAATCGTATTAATTGGAAGCCATTATTATTCCTAAACATCCTCGTGGCGTTTGCAGTTCATAAGGTACAAGCAACCTTCTGTCAGTCGGGGAATTTTCTGGACAAACATTGTTTCGCGGGAACGGATTGGAACGTATAGAAAGTATCCTCACCAGTTGCAGAGGCTCTTTTGTCGTATTTCTCAGGTTGTTTTTCTTGGAGAATCTAATACTAAAGTCAGTTTTGAATTAAGTAGTAAAAATCAATAAACTTAATATAGAATTAATATACCTCAAAAATAATACATTCAAAATATATATTTAGGATTGTGATTCTTAATTTTATCTATGTGTGTTCTTGGAATTTGTCACTGTTTGACAAGTATTTTGTTTAATCAGTCGTGAGTATTCATTAGGCCTATATCATACATTTTTTCTTGAAAGTTGGATTTAATTTCTCGTTTGTTTATTATTTAATGGTCAGAATTATAAATAAGAATAATCTATTGAAAATTCTACCTCTTTTATTCAGTTATAAACAATCTGAGGTTTTTAAAGAATTGACGTGCTTTCAACAGTTTTATTAAGAAATGGATAAGGGGAAATTGGAAGGGATGCCCGTTGCAGTAAAAGCTTGAGAACCACTCGTCTAGAATTGTAGTCGTGTTTTATAAATAATGTCCGTCATTTACAGGAAAGCTATAAACTTTTGTTTCTTCTTTTTCTTTACAGGCGGAAGCGGAGGAATTTCAGCAAGCAGGCGACGGAAATTTTAAATGAATACTTTTACTCCCACCTCAGCAATCCTTACCCGAGCGAAGAGGCCAAGGAGGAATTAGCTAGAAAATGTGGGATTACGGTGTCACAGGTGAGTCTTCAGTCTATTCTCACATTCGTCTACGTTGATTTACTGTTTAAGATCACTTGTCTGCGATCGTATTTTGTTATTACCCATAATTCCAGTATTATTCAAAAAAGGGTCTGAATATTTTTCTTTTATTTTCTAGGTATCTAATTGGTTTGGTAACAAACGGATACGATACAAGAAAAACATCGGTAAAGCGCAAGAAGAAGCTAATCTTTATGCGGCCAAGAAGGCAGCTGGTAAAACACACTTTTCTCTCTTTTAATTCTTTTACATTGCTATGACATTTTATATCCTTACTGTATTTCATAGAACAAACACGTTACACACACAGAGAATTAGTCTTAAGATTTCTTAAAGCATACTTATAACTTTATCATTTTTTGAATTATTAGGTGTATTATTATTATTTGCAATTTTTTTTCTTGATGCCTCCAAATACTTGATCTTATTTGTTAAGGGTCTTAGGACTTGTTCTCCTTAATTAGTGTAGGTGGAAATACTCATCCTATCAAACATTGTTTACAGATTTAATTTCACTGTTACGTTAATTACCTTTTTTTTTTTGAACATTCAACTGTGGTGAATTTCCTTTTCGTATTTTTTGTTAAAATGCATCACCTCTTCTAATCTCACGTATTTTGAAATTTACGTCGAAGTTTTAATGAACCTATACCACGAATTAAGCTTCTATGTTCCTGGAACCTTGAATATCAGAAAATTTCTTAGCATCCTTATTCTGCTCAAGGATATAAACGCGATCAGGCAATTACGTCTGTTTTATACATGAACTCTACACAAATTGTTTTCTAAATTTTGCGAATATCCCATTCTTTCGATGGAAAAACATATGCAGTGATTATGATGCACTGAAACGAAATACAGAATGACTTGTTAGTGACTATGGAATGTACCATCTAGAGCTGGAATCCCGAATTTCTAATATAAATAAGTCTAGTGAGATTTTTATAGAACAGCAAAAGAAGCACTTTATCTAAAAAGTTGAACGAAGTGAAAACTGTACAAGTATTTTTTTTTTCCTTGGAGAAGCCATTGGCAATTCAGAAACTGCGGAGAAGAACTACTTCTTTCCTGTTCCTCCTTTTTTTAACTTTTCTAATTTTTTTCTGTAGATGTCAGAGCGAGGGGCTGCCCCGGCAGAATTAATTACTGACTGGGAGAGATGGCTCGACAGATGAAGAATGTCTGTTCCTTTTCCCCCAACTCGCTTGGATCTGCAATTTCAATCGGACTGTGTTTATCTGGCACTACCACTGGAAACTTTGGCCAGATATTTCATTATTGACAAAGTTGGCACGGTTCCATCGCCGAAAGAGAGAGAGAGAGACCCTTTTCAGAGGAGAACTCCCGCTATAGCGATTTTCAAATCCTACCCCCACCCCCTGTTTCCGAAGGCTTGCGATATCGTATATCCCCGTATCATCCCTTTCAACACTGTACCGTTAACGGCAAGATACGAGGAAGAGAGAGACTTTTTTTTCCCTCTGGTGAAAAGAACATCTCTATAATTAATAGGAAACACAAGAATTGAGATGCGAATATCTGTGATGTATTGGGTCTATGTGCATCTATTACAGGGGATGCCGTAAATGAGGATTTTTTTCAGAGGGAGAAAATTTAACTTGTTCTTAATCAATAACAAATAAACAAAGTAATATCCCAATACAAACACTATAAAGTTCTGTAATTCATGTTATTCCCATTTTATTCAGTTTCTATCCCTTCTTCTATATTCCATATCTGACAGAGCTTTACAACTACGTCTATTGAAGTAATGTAGTAAATGTTTAGCACTTTCACCTAAGCGAAACACAGTCTGTATTAAATCTTCATACATTCGTTTATATTGATTTAACTACGTACCTAATAGTAAAAGAAATAGGTAACCATAAAAAGAAATAATATCCAATAAGCTGGGTAAAAAAATATAAACGAATAACGAATAGAAACACAGTTGAAAAACCTCTTATTTAGTATCATTTTAATGCGTTGGATTATAAAGTACGAACACGTTGTGGATATTAGCCTTCATCAGTCCAGAACTGACGAAGGCTAACACCCGCAACGTGTTCGTATTTTGTAATCGACGCAAAAAAAATGATACTGTTTTAATAAGATTTTTTTTAACTTTGTTTCTATTCGTTATTTATAAAAAGAAATGTTTCTTTTCTTTTCCCCCATTGAATTCCTTGGAAGATGCTGAACATTGAACCGTAAATAGATTCCAAAATAGATTTTTTTTGTTGTAATTTTTTTTCCCTCAAATTCATCCATTCTACTTTGAAATCATTGAAGAAATTTGCAATTTTAATTTTTTCGTTAATCTATTATTTCATTTTCTGCTGTACCTTCATCATCATCATCATCCTGTTCTTCTGAAACTTCGTTGTACAGAAAACGCAGTCTGTGATCGAAACCTCTCCCCTTTCAGCTGCAAACGGTATTATTTTTTTTTTCCCTCCTTCTCTTCCCTCCTTTTCTTTTCTTTTTATTATTTTCTCCTTCTTCTTTCCCGTTTTAAAACGGCAGGAACAGCCTCTTGTTTGTCTTGTCAAGCCAAGTTCAATGGCAAAGGAAATGTGTAGTTGGATTACTTTCTTCGTCATTGCTGAAGGATTTTTGTATTTCAATTCTTTTTCTCCCTTCAGTTTAGCCCGTTCTGTTTTCCTTGCGTAGATTCACAGGAGTTCAAATAATTGTAGGAGTTAATACTGCCTTTCGTGACCGAATTTAATGTTGATTGGGGAACAAACTAGAAATGACGAATTGATGTTTAAAATTTAAGCAAGGTACTCCGGTTTTCTAGCTCTTTTTCACATCAGTGACTCTAACGAATAAATAACTCTTTTCTGTTCTTTTGTTGCTTGTTTGTTTCTTCGGTAAAGAGTTTCCGAAGTCTTCTTTGAAAATGTCTCCCATCTGGTTTTTGCTTGACTTTTAATGAGTTTGTTGGATTTCGTAACGAAATATTTTCCGTTCCATTGAACTGTAATTTGATGAGAGGTTTACTCTCCCTTAGTTGTAAGATCATTGATTCATTTCTTGTATGGTTTTTTCTCAAAGACTGCAATGTTAAGAGCATTACATTGGCATTTGCATTCAACCACACAAATAAGGAATTGGTTCGCCTCGGTTGTTGCTAAGCTGCTTGTCACTCGATTTCATTTTACTCCGGAAATAAAGTCAGTGTCTTGTAAAAAGGCGTCTGCGGCTGATGAGTTCCAACGTCGATGAGACATGGCTTTGTTTTCGTGAAAACCATTTTGCTAAGGCCTCGCTCATTGGCGAAGATGCTGGGGTTGGGGGGAGGAGGGGAAAGAGCGAGAGGGTGGCAGAGGCCAAATCGTTAGAATTAATGGCCGTCCTTATCAGTCCTCCCACGACACTGAGATGGATGACTGGACATGGTCATCGGAAGTAGCCCGAATGATGCTGGGAAATCTCTTTCCAATCCCCACCCACGCCCCCCTCCTTCTGTTTCCCACTTTCACGCCTCTTCCTCTTTTGTAAAAATCTCGATGGTAAACAAATTGCCTCTGTCCAAGAGACACCACCCCCACCACCCACGCATCCCTCCGCGTCCCACGCAAGGATATCACAAGAGCTTAAAAGTCTTCAGTGGAATCTCAATATGAAAATCACTTAAAGGAAATTGAAAACTCGTTTCCATTATTGGAATTTGCTGAACGAGATCCAAGTGCAACTGTATTTTCAAGTAAAAAAGAAGAAAAAATTGCTTGTTAATGTATTGGGAAATCCCTCAGATTATAACAAGAGATAAACGAGATCCGCCTCTGTTTTGAACTCTGAACTGTTAATGTTTCTTAGGCGGTACCAAACCAACACTTTGAAATTTTTCATCTCAAATAGTAACGGTAGTAATACAGTTAAATTTCTTGAGGATTTTTGATAGCTAACAGATGCATTTGATATATGTATATATTTTCTACTTCATTTCATCTCTATTTCTCTGTGGCTCATCGTTAAGTGACTGACACATCAATGCAGCAATAGTGGAGTTATATTAATAGAAACCTATACCTACTTCTTCGTCCTTACGTAATATTCCGAGATGCTACGAACTTTTCTACCTCAGCCTTAAATTTCACTATTTCCATAATATATAATATATATATAAAATTACATAATATATAAATAAAATTAATTGTTGTAGTGAGATAAGTGAAAGAAACATGCGTCAAGGTTTTCTTAATTACAAATAACGGTCTGGTTAAAGTTAGACATGGATTATAGGTTATCAATACAATGAATGATATAAAAGTCATTATTATTGGGATCTAATAGAAAGAACTCGTGATTTAACGACATTTTCGTTAATAAATGTTTCAAAATGGAGTATGGCAAGATGTAAAGAGGATTTAAGCTAAGGAATAAATATATAAGTATTACAGTAGCAGTTGATTTGTTTTAAATGTTAGCATTTCTCCAAGGCCTCGCGGTTCCAACGTAGTTTAATCTGCAATAGAAAAGTTAGTAAAACTCGTGTGGTGGTAGTCAGTGATTTGTGGGCGTTTTGCAGGGATTTGTTGGGTCTTTTAGGGTCTTTTTCTGTTGAAATTAAGTTGAACAGTGGAACATACTTAGATCTCTGTGTTTTGTTTTTTATTGATGAACGTAACTTGTTCTAGAACTGACTTCGAATTGTTGTTGATGCTTCGAACTTTCCTGTTCTTCCTTAATAAAAAGGGGATCTCGTGAGAAATAAAGGATTACTAGAAGGAACCTTGGCTCAACGTGAACAGTTTAGAGCTTTACTGTAGCAAAACTTCCTGCTCTTTCTCACAGCGTTTTAGCTGTGAGGGGAATGTTGGAGGGGGATGAGATTAAATGACGTGTGCTCTGCTTCTTTGCCGGAGACGATCCCCATAAACCAAAGAAAGTCGACATTAAGAAAGACATGCGGCCCTGAGGAATCCGGCGTCGTAAAATTAATGGCCGAGAATTAATTTTTTAATCACGTTAAAAGTCCGACATCGGTTAACCGGGTGTTGTTTACCCACCACCCACTCCTATCTTCCATCGCACAGAAATTAGCTTGCGAGGGTGGGTGGGGGGAAAGGGGAAAAGGTTTTATCGGCAGAGCGCAGTGTGAGGTGGAGGACGTCGCCCATCAAGGAGGAATTTCGGAGGTGGAAGGAACAGAACCCCTACCCCCTACCCATACGGTGTCTCAATAGAGGATTTACGGATTAAGAGACAAAATAAACCATCCAAATGCTTTGCGTGCTGCTCAAGAACGGTTGGGTTTTCTTTGAGACTCTTTTAGTTTTCATCCCTTGCACCAAAGAATAGTTAACCAACAAGTTTGTTGGTTTTTCAGAATTCGACTTTGGGAACAAAACTTGTTCTTGTGTTAAATCTCCACAACTTATTCTTCACAGGCATCTACACATCTTTCAGACTCTGAAACAAAAGTTGCTAATAAAACAGCATATGATTGACGCAAGTACAAAGATAGTTCACTTGAAGCTAAAAATTCAGCAAAAGTAAGGGACGGAGAATCAGACAGGCTCACTACTGTTTAAGAGTTTTGTAGTGAAATAATGTCAAAGTTTTCTGGGGTTTTTTTTTGTGGTGTTATATATTAAACGTAGATAGCAAATGATCCTGCATTGGACGAAGACCTCATCGCAAGAATTGAAAACCCCATTTCGCTTGAAAAAGAATTAAAACCAGGCACCATTCTCCGCTGCAGTTGTTTTAATGAGGAAACCGTGTTTAAGACAAAGTTTTGAATAGTTTCTCTACAGGAAATGCTTTACATGATTTCTGTGTTTCCTTGTACATACAAATTAACACCTTCATTCGTAATTGCAAGAATTAATGCTGAGAGGTTTAGTGTATCATTAACTTCTCTTCAGATGTGTTTAATTTACTTTTTTTTCTTCTCTATCTCTGTTCTTCATTAGTATTGGTAAGTCACGATACCCTTCCCAGTTTTTGTGCTTTGCATCTCTTTGTTTCTCTCGAATGCGTCTCCCTCCAATTTGCTCCGTGACAAACGTGGTCAGACCGCAGCAAGTGATGGGAACGGCATCGTTAGTTGGATCGGCTTGTGATTGGTGGAGACAATGGGTCGTCCGTGCTCTGTTAGCTTCGTTAGACCCATGTCCCTCGAAAGACGTTCTCCGTCTGTTAATTTTTCCCCCCCTCGCTTTTACGTCAAGATTTCATCACGCCCGCCGATACACGAGTTACCACCGAGGCAAAGGTCCAAATTGACACCCACCCATCCATTTAAAGGCTCCCCCTCGGATGCAGCGGCACGTCCGATTGACAAGCGTCATTGGGGGGTGGGGGGACTCCCTTTTGAAATAACTTGATTAGGTTTTGTCTGATGTCATTTCGCATCTGTGCTGATCACAATCGCTAATAAACTTATCCACCATCTGAAATTTCATTATTTTAAGGTGAATTGTTTGTATTTAATCCCAAGTAGATTGAAGCTCGGTTTTGAAAGTGAAAACTTTGCTTCTTGAAGTTTATGTTTCTCTACGACGATATCCTCTCGAAGATAAACTGCTTAATGCGTTGCACTCCGATTTTTATCATCATAATCATTTATAATCGTATTTTTCAATATTTAGATTTTTATTGAAGATAAGTTAAACTGTCTTGTAAGATTAAAAAATACTTAAGTCAAATACTAATACTATTTGTGACTGATAAACAAGGAATTGTTTGAAAAAAAAAAAATCACATGTTAATGAAGAAAATTGAAGACCTCTTTATTTAAATATGAGGGTTTCTATAAAACACTCTTATTCTTGTCAATCGGCAACTGTTTTATATACACGATGTGGATAGCGTAGTTTAAATTTAGATCAAGAAAATATGTTGAAAGGGATTGTCGCCATTACTAGAAAAAGGGTGAGTTATACTTTTCCTTTAGTTCAAAGAAGTAGAATCGTATAAATGGTACTAGGAAACAATTATTATTTTGTAAGGGCGTCGTCGATATGACAGCGCTGACGTTCTGCCTTTTGATGCATAGCCATTGGCGTAACGAGGGGGGGGAAGGGGAATAGTAATCCCCTCCTCTCCCCATTGCATCCGAGTGAATGAGAACAAAAATTAGGAATGTTCAGTTGTTGTTTTTTTTTGGTTGGTTGGAAATTTCATCACTTTTCTTTGTAACCCCCCCCCCCCCCAATTGGGACATGCCCTTTTTTTTTGAACGACAGTTTTAACCCCCTCTCATTTCATAATCTACGGCGTTGTAGTTGATGAAAATTTTCGTTATTGCAGTACCGTACTTCATTACACCCTTCAAGAATAAAGGTAATTTTTGTTTAAGTTGTTCTATACACAGAATACCAGAGGTAGCCTTCTGTAAAAAGGCAACCAGCCATGCATCTTATTGAGAAAGAAAGGATAAAAAGAAGCACAGAAGAAGAAAAAAAAGAAAAAGGAAGTAAAAAGAAAGAGGGAATGATCAGTGGGGGAGGTCGTGTGTCATCCCGGCTGTCCATTTTCCCCGCAAAAAGCAACTCCGTGTCTCGGTGACACCGGGAGAGGAATTTGGAAGACGCCTCCACCTCGAGACGGATCCCGATCGGCCCCCACCGTCATGGTTGATCAATGTCCTCCATCGCATTGTCAGAGGCCTGTAGATTTCATTTACAAAAATGGATCGGCACTTTAATTCCGTAGCCACTGAGTGCCCATTTCGGAGGTGAGGTCTTAAATTGATTTGTGACCGCGCGCGCGACGTAGTCTCTCCCTCTCTCTCTCTCCCGCCTGTATTTCTTTTTGTTTCTGCGTTTCCACTGTCCCTCCAACACCCCCACCCCGATCCCTGTCAAGCCCGTGTACAAATGTACTTGAGACCCTCTTTATGTGGAACGACTCTCTTTCCGTTTTCTTTATGGGCACAAAGTAAAGGTTCAAATTTATGATGTATTTTCGAGATAGGACTAGTTCTTTTGAAATTTATTTGATACCGAAGCCGGTATTTCAGAGCCATTCCTCCTCCACTTTTTAGCTTAATCCAATATTCTTACAACAAATGCAGAAATATCCTCAATTTGAAAAGGTGTAGAAATTGGCCGGTCCTAAAACTTTTGTTTAAAACATTTGAATTATGGAACTTTGGGTCTTTTGCTTTTTTTTTTTTTTTGAAATACGTCCATAAAATCTGGAGAACATAAAAATCTTTCTGATTTTTTTTTTCCAAAAAGTTTAAAAAAATGATCCCTTTGGAAAAATTATTTAGATCATAACTTAATAACTGCTAATTTTTTTTTTTTTTAAACCCGAAAAAATATGGTACTTTTGTCTAACAAAATAAACGGACACTAAAAGTGACACAACGATGCTAGAACGTTAGTTGTGAACATAATGTTTCATTTATTAATATTGCTTTATAAATAAATGCGATTTTCTCTTTTTTTATTCGCCTAATAAATTTCTTTACAGTCGAGTACATAGTTGGTAAATAACTTTTTTATCCCTTTTTTATTAGAAATTTATTAGTTGTTATTTAGTTCATCGAGTGCCACATGACTGTTTGTGAGGCAGTTATTTAAGTTTAAAGTTACTCTCAACGTCTTGTAAATACAAACACCAAGTGTTTGCAAGAAAATACAAGAAAATTCCTAGCTTCGTGAATTCGCCTTCTAGCAAGAATGAAACAACTTTTACCTCTTTTCAGATGATTCATTTTTTGTTTTTTCTAATAATATTTTATTCTATTCTGTGATCTTCCACTAAAACGACGTGAAATTAGAAAGAAAAAAAAAAAGCAAGAGGAAGCCCATTAAAAAAAATCCTGGCGAATTGAAACTGCAGGCGATTTCCGTTTGGAGCCTCTTGGCGACAGCGCTGCCTCCCAGCGGACAAAAGCAGAAATGAAGATGGAAAGCATTCCTCAGGGAACATCTCTCACTGATGTTAGCCACCGGTCCCCGCTTCCTTCCTTCCTTCACTCCAACCAACAGTTTCTCGGAGCTCGTTTCCTTGATGGATTAGAATCATATCTCTGACACTACCACTATCTCTAGCAGTGGACCTTTAGACAGTTCTGGAAATTTACGTAACACAAGGACATTGGAAGCTTCTTTGTATGTTTCTGTCTGATCTAATGGGTATTGCATTTGGCAGCACCCATTCTGGCGTCATTATACAGAGTGTTGATGGTTTTTTAGACCTTATAAATCTTTGAAATCTGCTTTTTACCGTTCTAATACTTCTCCCAATCGTGTTAGTTTGTAGGAGCATAGCATCTTTAACAATAGAAAAAAATCATTTTGTTTCTATGTGGATGTCTTCGTATGTTGAGCTCTACCCGCACGAAGCTAAGTTTAGCTGTTTAAACAAACACATAAAAATGGTTTAATATAGTTTTAAGTTAATTCTTAATTCCTTCTGGAAATTTCGTTGAATAATTGTTACAGTAAAAAAATAAAAATGAGGAAAAAAAAAATATGACTACTGTTCGTATGAATTTTGAGAGTAATTTCATCAAAAACACTTCTTCTGGTATTAATTTAATTTGTTTGTTTCGTTGTATTTTAATTAAAAAATTATAGCTCTTTATAATTCATTCAATTTCATCTAATATCGCCTCTTCGTTTGCCATTGACGATATGTTTTGAAACGGACTTTACGTTGTTCTAGTGTGTTTTATGTATTCGTCTGATCAAATCCAGTTGTTAGCAGAAATATAACGTATTATTTAACATGCTGTTTCATGTCCCAAGGACATTCACAACTGTGTTTTCAAGTTAAAAATGGAGAAATTGTTTTAAACTTAAAATGTCCACAGACATTTAAATATCGATAAATAGAAGTTGAACGATAAAAAGTTTATTGGTAGTTTTTAATAGAAAAGTTAATATTATTTTACGCTTTGGTCTTTAGAATTCAGCGAAAAATTGCTGTTCCATAACAATGAGAAGTTTTCAAAAACAACAAAAATGTTTTATCCCATTCCAAAACTTGGCGAAAATAAAAAATAATAACCGTATTGTCTTTGCTGGGGAAACCCATGGTTTGAAACTTTTACGATAATAATAATAAAATAATAATAATAATAAAAAGGCAAGTAATAATGCAACTGAGAATTGCTCTCGAATTTATCTATTGGATTCGCGCTCGGTGGATTGTGGGTCCATTTCCGTTGCCCGAGCAACCATCATCACCTGGCGACCAGGGATGAACATCACCGGTTGCTACTAATGCTCCCGCCATCATTAGGGATGCGTTGCCATGGATACCATCATCCGATCTGAGAGCGCTGTACGCCTTATCTCGTTCCAGGAGATATTTCATTCTCTCTCTCTCTCTCTCTGGTCACTGAACGGAGCATGCGTATTGAGTTCGCTAACGACTTTCTCATATCTTTTTTTACATTCTTTCCTTTTCAAAAATTTTACAAAAATACAGTTGTTTTATTTTATTGCTCTTTTAATAATGTTCTCGCATAATAATTAAAATAAATCCACTGGAAGATACAGTTGATTTAAAAAGCATCACGCGAGTAAAGGATGTTGTTGATTTTGTACAAGAATTCGGAATCATCAGCGAGTTTTAAAACACGAATCCAATTTTGTAGAGCATTATTTTTATATTCACGTAAGTTTACACTTGATTTACTCTTTAAGTTGCCAAAATCTTATAAATACTTATCTAAATACGATGAACTCAAAGAGGACGAGAAAATTCTCATGTTTTTATCAATCCTTTGTCGCCGTGTTTTAAAGCAGTGATTTGTTTCCTAATCCTTGCTTCTGCAAAAACATATCTCTTTTTGTGAAAATCTTTCTTTTGTTTTGTGTTTTGATTGATTTTCTAATTTGTTTAAAATTTCAAGTGTTTTCTAATTGTAATATCGGTTAGAAAAGATTTTTCCGGTTGTTTTGGCGGCGGGGGAGGCTGAAACTATCGCTTGACTATTAAAAGTTGGGATCTTGCGTGGTGCCAGTAATTGTACTCAGTCTTTAAAACAACATAAAAATACAAGTCAACGCCGTTTGCTCGTGTCTAGTTAGTTCCATCACAGTTTAATGGAGGAAAAGTGAACATCCTACAATTTTATGGTCCCTTTTGGTTTGCAATATGGCCTCCTTTTCCTGGAGAGTATTAATTTCGCGAAGATGACGACCCCTCCCCCTTTGGAACTTATAAATTTCGGCCGGCGTTTCTATCTCTCGAATCTGCATCCGAGCCCAAGGGAACGGCGAACGGCTACACGGGGCCGCCCTTATCGTCTAGTTTATCGGGACTGGCGGGTCAGCATTTCACGGCCGTGCCACGCTCTCCACCGCCAAGGCTGCTATCTTGTCAGGGGAAGCTTCCGGCCTGCCTCTCTCCCGCTACAGCCGGACAAGATATTAGTCAAGGATAAAATTCTACCTTTTGCATTTCTGCTTAAGTTATTGACCGGCTTTGGGCGAATCGAAATGGGCCTATTTTACAGGGGGTAGAAAGGGTGGACCCGAGAAACTGCAGTCTCACAAGTGAAGAAGTGCATTAACTGAACTCCTAACACTCACAAAATAAACGTATCCTCCCGCCCTCCAAATATATTCTTGGTATATAGTGAAAGATGGTTATTTAAGAAAGAGGACACAGTGTTACCTCGAGCTGTTCCGAATTCCTAATGAGATCTTTACAACCTTTCTCCCTAATGAATGCATTAACTATAATAAAATGGAAGCACAAAACATTAGAATCAGATTTATTAAAAAAAATAAAAAATAAAATAAGTTACGAGTTTCGAAAAACTGTAACGGTTTTCTTCATCAGACTGCTTCCTTTTATTTTTATTTTTTTTAAATCAGAAACAAAGCTTGATAGGATTAATATTCCCTGAATTTAACACATCTTACTCATTTTTTAGCCATAGTTTTTAAGCTTTTATTTAAAAATACTTCCTTTATCTTAAACTTTTCCTTGAATCGGTGATGCCCGAGAATACAAAGAATTTATGTTAACTTGGAATCACTAACAATGAATAAACTGACATGAAAAAGAATAGGAAATTGACACAGAAATTAAACAACTTTTATCTCCTTTCACTTGATTATTATTAATGAAAAACCTTTTTTTATTATATGTCTATTTTGTTTTGTTTTTTGTGTCCGAAGGTAAGTTATCTTTATTCTTGTTGTTGTTTTTATTCCTTAATTTGTTGCTTGTGTTTGGGTCTGTCTCAAAGCACTCTTTAAATTAGAACAGTCAGGGGATCACTTCATTGGTTTATTAAGAAGGTTTTTAAGCCTTTTTTTTTTTTAATCCTTTGTTTCTTTTTAATTTTAACCTGTGGAAATCAAAAACACCGTGTAAGGATTGCATTTACTATCTTTTTAGCTGTCTCAAACTATTAACAATTTAGACATGATTTCAATGATCGTTATTTTGGGTTCGAAAAAAAAGTCTTGTGCTTGAGCTCAGAGCTGAGATTCGGCGTTTGCAAGAGATGCTGTGTCCGCAGTGAAAGGAAAACGCACTGTCCGGGATTGCTGTAAACGCAGCTTAAGATACATTGTCGAAACTTCCGGTTTAAGATAATTCGGCGTCAGTCTTTCCCCGACTTCAAGTCAACATCAAACTGTGTTGAAAGTATTATTATTGAAAGTATTATTTCCTGCAGAAAGCACTGCAGTAGCTAGAATGTAGAATCTAGATTCTTTCATTGTATGTTTGTGTTCGATATTTTCCGGTTTGTGTTCGATATTTTCCGGAAACATCATCTTTTGCAAATGCCGTAACATTGTACACGAATGATTGCTTATTTGCCCAGAGGTTAATGTATGAAGAAAAATACTTTGAAATTTTGTCTCGAGAGGATAGAAAAGGTATTAAATGTAATGTTTTAAACGGAAGTAGATTCGGCTTCTTTTTGCGGAAGTGTCCACCCTGACCATTTAAAAATAATAAGCCTAAAAAAAAATATTTAACAAAAAAAAATTGAAAGCTGTTGAGACGGAATTGGTGATTGGCTAAAAAAATAAAATTGGTTTTTATTGCTACGTCTGATTGGCTGATGTAGTTTTTCTGTTTATTGCCACGATTGATTGGATGTTCTGATTATATTTGTGGTAGGCGGATCCTTTCGCAAAGAGAGACGACCCAGTTACAGCGAATTCTCAAAATCAGGTAAAGACCCCTTTGAGCTCAAAATTAAATACAACAAACGCTTTAGTAAGCATTTAGTGCGAAGCAGCTTAACAATATCTTTTTTATATTTTTCCTATATTAAATTTGATATGCTTCTTATATCGGTGTAATTAATTAATGGTTAAGGAATTGTTAATTCGGTTTATTATGCTTGTTTTTCTTCTTTATCAGCGTAAATCTACGGCGTCCAGATAAAAGTTTGTACAGGCTGTAGCTTGAAAAAGGCTTCAGTTATTATGGAAAATACATTGATGCAATTGCAAAGGAAGTACATTTGTAAATAAACATAATAACTTCCCACTGATAGAACTACAAGTAATTGCCTACAAATTGCCTACTTGGCGTAGATTCCCAATTCTCCATGAGTGTGACAATCGTCCCGTTTCGTGGCCCTCTTTTTTTCCTTTATGAATTTTTCAATCTCTCTTCCTCACACTACCTGTACTCGTGAGAATATAAATAGTTAGACGTCAGGAAGATCAGCCGCAACCTCACGTGGATGAGATGTTTGTCACTCACGGTGTCTTGCAAATTCGCTTCTGATATTGTATCAGTTTTACTTCACGGGCTGAAAGTATCGTATATTTAAAGTCAAAGTTTAAATCATTCAAACATTTTCATTATTTCTTGTCCAGTCTTTTTCAGGCTGCTGAAAACGTTAGGATCAGACGGCAAGCTACTTAAAATGGCTTAGATTCTGTTAAACTTCTTTGTATAAAATTCTGAATTGATGAAACTCTCCTTGAAACTTTAGTAAAGTTATCAAAGAGATGAATTTGAGTAAGAAAACTTATCCAAAATGTACTCATCACTATGTTACATGAGTTGATGTTTTGATACCATCCTACCGTATTTTTCCATACAAAGCCAGATTTATTAGAGGACATTAATAGCAGCTGTGTAGTTGTTGCATAACACTTATAAGTATTGCGCCAGTGATGGGGTCACAGACACGAAAACAGTTGACAACTTTCCAATCTATCAAGGAATAGCACCGCCTAAAACCAAAGACTGATATGTACTCCATTATCAGTACTCATTACCACACTCATTAGGAGTAAGTCTACTTCTGTACTTTGGAAGTTGCTGGAAAATGTTATTATATATGTAGTCACTTTCATTATTTCAAACGTGACCACCGTCTGTAAGAGCATTTACATTACCAGCAGAATGATCAAGCTACAGCAATCATAATTATTCCCCGCCAAGCGAAAGAATGACTCTGGCCTTGAATTAAACCCATGATCTCTTAATCATTCCAGGACTGAATTTTTTATTCACTATTCTTTTTTTATTCTTTTTTATTCATTGAGAAACTATTCACAATGGCGACTCTCAAGCGAGGCAAACCTATCAGAAGCCAAACACTTTCCCGCCATAAACACTGACATATACAATCGATTCAAATTCTACTATTGCGCCATCTGGTGTCCACGGTCGTTCTTTCGCTGGGAGGACTTTACGGAATTCCTAACGATTCAGTATTTGCCTTGCATTTATATTTTGTCTGTTGATGATATTGCAATGTAAAGATTTTCATTGTGAATTTGCTGTTATTAATTCTTGTTTTCTTGTTGTTTCAGCTGGTGCTTCCGGCTACAGTATGGTCCCCACAACGCAAGGGGGTCAGGGCATGATGAGTCCACCGCCAGGAGGACAGGAAGCAATGTACAACATGAATATGAATGGTGGTGACTCCTATCAAACAATGGGAGCCAATGTGCAATCACAGGTAACACAACCTTTATTGCACTTGCTCTAAAAAAAAAAAAACTAAAACAAAACCTCTTAATATCCACCCCCTGTTCATCTGTTCGCATTGTCGATATGAAATGTGTAAATGAAATTAGACAGATTTGTTTATTTTTATCATATAATTTTGCTCATTCAAAAAGTCATTGTACTTTAACCCCCTTCCAAAAAAATTAAAACAGAAAATAAATAAAGCAGCTAAAATAGCCAACAGTTAACAGAATACTTGTTTATTATCAAAACCACTATATTTCTTTTTAACTGTTGAATTTACAATTACTTTATATTAAAGTTTTTATTCAAATCATCATCAAAAAAAAGTCATTATCACACAAAAAAATTGTAAGAATATTATAAAATATAAAAAAGTCTGTTTACATTTTTAAGAACGTTCCTCCTTCCCCCTTCATTTTTTTATGTTTATATTTTAATTATGTTAATTTACTGTTGTAAGAAATCAAATGTAACATTATTATTATTATTTTCATTTAAAATTCAAAAACCGTATGTTTTTGGTTTTCCAAACAGATTGTAAGTTTTGAAGTTAATGAATAGTAAAATAAATTTCTTAACTTGTATTTTTAAATGTTGTAAGTGTTTTTAAGTTTTTTTATTTGAATTCTTAATCTTCAAGCCATTGTTCGGTAACTCATTGTAGTTCAGTGGCTTATCCCTCCTTATCTGAAGCCAGTAGGTTAATAATGTGTCATCTTATCTTTATTTTAAATAACGGATATTTGGAAACTGAAGGAAAGTGTTCTAACACAAAGCCTACAATACAGAATGCATTGCAAAGATATATAAGAAAAATGCTTGTTGAATTACTGGACTTAGAAAATGCTTGAATTTTTTAAGAAAAAAATTGCTTAAAAAAGTTCTTGGAAAAAATATTAACAGCTGAATAAATATTTCTAGAACTGTTGATTAATATTTTCACCTCAATAAACTAAAAATAACTTTAGATAAGGTTTATTTATTTATCTAAGATTGTGCATCCGTGTTCTCTTTAACAGTACTACGCTTGTGCAAGTTCTATGCATGTCTTGTTTCTAGAACTGTCTAGAACATGTACACATGTTCAGCAACGAACGACAACCAGAAAAACATTGAAAAAAAAGCTTGAAAACGAATTCTACTTTGAGCAAATTTGTATTTCAACACTTAATTTTGTCCAAAGATTTGGAAGAGAAATTTGTGAATTTCATCTGATTTAACACAAATTTTTTCCTTTTTATGATTTTGTCTCAATTCCAATATGAATGTTATTACTTATGTAAAAGAGGTTACTTTCATTTTGTCAGTACTTTGTAACAGATTTGTAATTCCACATTGCTCTTCCGTTATTGGATTTGTGATCAGTATCTGGCTTCAGGAAGGGAAAAAACCTTGTTCTAATGTATTATTCTACTCAGAGGGTGTTCAGAGTGCCGTGAACCTAACGTTCGAAGCGCTCTGAGCTGCCTCGACAAACACACAGATTTCCCTCTTCTACTTTCCTTACTGTTTTTTTGTGTTGTTGTATTAACTGTGCAGTTGTCTACACAGGCCAGTGCGTTGAGGCATGTGATTTCGCAGACAGGTGGCTTTGCAGACGGCCTGGCTCAGTCATCGGGAGGCATGTACGACCCTAGTATGCATCAGGTAAAATTGGAATATCCTACCTACTAAGAACTATAGGATTTTTTTAATGTTAACTATAATAATTTTTGTTTTTAAGAATAAAAAGGAAAAAAAAAAAAAAAAAAAACATTAGTTATACGACACACACAACTATACAATTCTCTATTTCCCTACGCGGAAAAAGTAAAAATAAAGATGTTGGAGTAATCTTGAGCTTTTCCTGCTCTCGCAAGCATTGACTTTTAACATACCAACAACCAAATAAACCTCCCCGTTTGTTTGTCCATTTTGTGTGACTTCTGTTTTAACTGTAATCCTCGTCTACAACATCTCCAAGGGGTGCTTTCATCAAACACTTCAGCTCAGCAATAACAGGACATAGTGTCTCCATTTACAAACCTCACTCCTATGGATCGTCTGCTGTGTTATCCCAAGGACTTCATGTATGGGTGGCGACATTGGTCAAATGCTGAAATATTTCATTTTAAAAGTACTTTCCACCTCCCCCTACTTATAAAAAAGCTCTTTCATATATACATATATTTTGTTGTCTAAGCCTCAATTGCTACATGGAATTCTTTGCAATAATCAAAAATGAAGAAGAAGTAAGTTTTCTTATTTTAAAAATTTCTTTGTTCTTGAATAGTCTTGGAAAGCACTGGTGTGTTGATAGCACTTTAGAAAAAATTATTAATAAAAATCATAAATAAGTAAAAAAGTATTAACATCTTTTTTTACGTAATATTTCTAATTTTTGTTCATTTCCAGTTGAAACTGTTGATAAACACAAAAGAAAAAATGAAATTTTGATGCGAAAATATATAGATCAGTGTCTGCTAACATAACCAGCACAGAGAAGTATTTTCTGCTTTTTCTTCCGTTACAGTTTTATTTAACTGTAAATACAACAATAATATAAATTTAAGCCTTTACATTGTTTGTTAACTTGCGTTTGTTTTTCTTTGATGCGGTGCTGTATTACCATTAGTCTAACTAGAAGCTGCTATTAACAGTGGACTGTGTCTTGGCGTTTGTGAATCAAGTCAGGTGCTCTAAAAACTAAGTCTTCTTCCTCCTGTAGGAAGTCCTACACATCTCATTTGTGTCGTTTCACTGGATCACACTGTTGGAAGGCACCGCAAAACTCTCATCCAATTTCGGGTTTTTCAAACGTTATCCAAGACACGTAACAAGTTTCCAAAAAGTAAAAACTAAAAACCGAAATACCTCTCTCTCTCTTATTAAGGACCCCCCCCCCCCCTTTGGAAACAAGTTAGATTCTTTGTTGTTTGTCGGTGGAATTAAGTTTGTCCTTGTAGATAGATCTTAATTTTTACAAATTAAGGCTTAGTTCCGTTGAGCCGTTAAGTTAGGCGGACGTTTCTTTTCTAATGCCCCGGACTTCATTCGGAAACTGGGGAAAGGACCGAGGGAAAAATCTCCCCAGTAAATTCGAGAGACTAATCCCTTTTAATCTCCCTAAATCTCTCTCAACTGACCGTCCTTTTCCAAAGACTTTTATTAAGAAACGGCTTTGGGAGGAAATCGGAAAAGAGGCATTTTACAAAGTCTGCTGTAAATACCTCACGAACTTGAAATCTTCGTTTAATTTTTTTTTTTATTGTTATTTTTTAAATAAGAAAACTGAAGCTTTGCTGTTGTTCTTTTTCATTTGAAATTACTGCAAACAATTCATGTTGCACAGAAAAAAAAAAAAAAAAGTTATTGCATTGCTTGCTTTTCATGTAACGGTGTGTGACAACATCCCTTGAAAGCCCATTGGTTTTCAAGACTGAAATTACAATAAAAAAGGTAAAAACTCGAAATTTAGAAATTTTGTTGTTATTATTTTATAATAATAGTAATTACTAAAAGCTTTTAGTTCTTGTTTAAAATTTTCATGGCTTTCTTTAACCTGAAACTAATTTGTTTGCCGTTTTGAAGATGATACTACTTAACATCCCATAGATACTCGATTGGATTTGTTGTTGTCATACGCCATTTGGTGTTGATGTATTGTGAGGGGAAGTGTTTTCTCTTCCTCTGTTTCTTCCTCCCATCACCTCTATTCTTTTTTTAACATTACTAACAAAAATCAGACTTTGGAAAGGAAATAAGTGGTAATAATAGTGAGCGAAGCGAGTAATTTATCCTTAAAAAAATCTGGAAATTTTTTAATCAAGTGGAGATTTGGTCTGATGTGAGTTTGTTGAAAAATTTAAAAAAGACTTCTTGAATCACTATTTTAGATATTAGATCATAACAAAATCTAAACAAATTAGATTCGGTTGAACTACAATTCCTGGAATTTTATTAAATAAATTGTGAAGTTAACGTTTTATAATCGCGATTTTTTGTCAATTAATTTACTTTATATTTTTATAACTTCTAAATTTCATTAAATAAATAAACAACGGTGGAAGGTTCCTTTCTTCATTCTTGTTAAGACCTTTTCACAAGGAACCACTTGAAAACATTGCCAGATACTCGTATATTAAATAAGTATTCACTATATAACGTCTAGCATATGTCCCATCAAAGATAGCGGAGAACAAAAGATGTAACAAAAATCTGTGTTGAGAAAAGGTATTCAGGAGTCAGCCTCTGTGCAGCAGAATAAGAAGTTATACGAACGGAGTAAGTTAGATCAGTGGACGGACGAACCTAGGGATTTACGCTATTTACCTCCAGTTTATCTTAAACGCCAATTTGGAATATTACAAGGTCGCTGCCAGTAAGCTTATCTTTTAATAACCAGACCTAAGTCACAATTCACTTCAGGGAAAAAAATTCCTGTCAAAAAAATAAAATAAAACCCTTATTTCTGTCTTAAGATCTGTTTTTCAAATTAACCAGAGATTAACCATTTCTTTTCTCGAATCATCTAATTGGTGGAAAGGGGGAGGGAACAGTAGAAGGATGAAAGCGCCCCTAACGGTGAATATTAGCAAAACTAATCAGGTAAAAATCACATTGTCAAAAATAGATCACCTTTGCTTATGGTGTTGTTTGTTTTTGTCATAATTTTATATCTATTTTGATAATAAGGAGACAATTACAGGTTTTAAATATAATTACAACTCACAGCTATCATTTTGAAATTGAAAACAATCATTTCTTGTATTTTTTTAAAAATCATAAATATTTGTTTTTATGTATTTTTTTTAATTCTCACAAATGTAGGTTTACAATTCTGTTCGCGTTTCTTTCTTTTCTTCCTTTTTTTTTTGTATACTTAAAAATAAGAAAACTACAAATTAAAGATTCCGTCTGCTAGCTGTCAATTTCATTTCAAATATTTATCATTTACTAAAACTGACAAAGTTTTTAGGTTGTTTTTTTTTTATTTGAGTAAGTTAATTATCTATTACAGCCAATTTTTGAGTTGTAGTATTAAATGAATTTTTAGTTTTTCTATTTATATTGACATTGGATATATTTATTTTGCAATAGATCTTCGAATCATACGAAAGCATTTTCAATTTCTTCATGAGACAACGTTTAACAGGATGTTTGAAACTCCGAGACCCACAAATTTTTTCTTATTTCACATTATACCGTTTTATGTGACATTGTTAAATACCACTCAAAGGACAAGAGTTTCAAATAGTTATAATTTTTAAAAAAATAATAATATTTACTTTTTAGAGGTTTAATACTATGTAAAATTATAGACAGGCTACGGACAAATTGGGCCCATCGCCTCACTCAAAACAGAAACGTAAATAAGCCCTGAATATCTTTAATTATTCGTTTTTTTTAGCTTTTTATTTATTTAATTTTTTTTTTATGGGGGTTGGTTGTTAGTTTTTTAATATTAAGATAATGGAATGATTGAAAAAAAAAAGTTTAGATAAAAAGTTTTTGTATAGTAATAATTTCAATGCGGTACAAATAGCACTAGTGGAGTATTTGTAAACTCCTCCCCCTCGTATTCCGTGCCTTGCCCCCATTCACGGGACGTGGCAATTACTAAGCCGCGTTGGGGACTGCGTGGGTTCGGCATTTGCCGTTACCTCCAGCCATTATGCACTCGTCGAGACACGTGGGGAGACCGCCTGCCACCCGTTGCCCTTGGTTACCGGCCATGATTGGACGTTGGTGTGCCCCCTCCCCCCTCCCGTGCACCTTACCACCCATTGGCCACTTGGGAAAAAGGGCGGAGCCGAGGGCCCGCCAAAACAAAGAACTTTTCTCCTTCTTTTGACGCCGAAGTGTAATTTTTCTTTCTTTCTTCTTTTTTTTAATATTACTATTTTTTTTTTTTGTTTTTATTTGTTTTAAAGAAAAAAAAAAGTTTCAAATTCCACTCTACGTTAGTATGCGATCATACAAAAAATGAAAAACATTGATATACAAAGAAAATGAGATCCCACAGTTCAGAACATTGGTTTCAAGTTCAGGAATTTGACAGAATCGATGTTGATATCAGGATAATTCATAGACAGGATTAACAAGCTGTTACAATGATATTTAAGATTTAAAAATTACTTAAAATCTTGTTATTGTAACTAATGTACATCAAAATTAATAGAATCTAAATTAACGAAAAGTTATCCTTTATTTTCGTGTCTGGAAATTTTTACAATGAGTAATTGATAAAATAAAATGAAAAATGTTAGTAAGATTAAAATAATTAGGCCTAAGTTATGGAAACAAATCCTTTTCAGGTTGTTATTTTGATCTAGAAGTTGTTGGGGTTTTTTTTTTTTTTGAAATTTTTCAACCAAATTCTAAAAGTACGAAATAAGTCAGAAATAGTTTTGGTTTTCTAGTTTTCTTAATTTGCTCTTAAGAAACGGAATGGAAAGAAAGAAGGAAAGAAACAAATGAAGATAATGCATGTGGGATGAGATAGAGTCATGTTAGGACTCCCTGGTGGTTACAGATAACGATGACCCATAATTCTTAGTTGACAGACACTTTCTGGGGAAGTCCTTGCAACGGACAAGATCCTGTCTGGTTCCTGACAAGATCAGTAGTTGGTGGGGGTGGTG
>JAFIDM010000006.1:35208149-35257299 GCA_023159025.1 Thereuonema tuberculata | reverse complement strand
GAGGTGGGACATTTCAGTGTCAAGGAATAAACTTTGGGTGGTCCATTGGCTTCTCCCTTGACAACACGGGTTGATCTGGTGACTCTATGATAGCCCTCGCCCTGTCCGATAGACGGAGTCACTTGGTATTCGTGGCACCTTCTTCAGGTGGCTGTTAATGAAGCGGCTCTTCCGAAACACCTTCTCGAGCCACAGGGGGTCGCAGCATCTCCTCGCACTCCATTCGAGACCCCGGGCGAACGTCGAAATCGACCTTCGTGCGAATGATTTAAAACTCTGTGATTATTATTTTATTTACATTTGTCCACAGAAGAAAAAAAAAACCCAGATGGCAACAAGAATTTCATTTTTGACCGCTGAATCATTAGAAACTTTTTTTTTCCCCTCGTTTAATAGTGTTGAGGTCTACTTTTAATGAGAAAAACTAAAAAAAAAAAAAAGAAATTGTAATCATCTACAGATCGACACATCACCATTTCTATAGTTTATTATTACACCGTTTATAAATGTGTTATTTATGAATAACTTTTCCTTACATTCATTCTTGTTAGACTAAACTAATTCACGTTTAAAAATTTTTGACGATGACACTAAAATCTCGGTAACAATATTACCTTACATTACAGTAACATTGTAATAACGTAACATTTTTTTTAAGGATTTTTTTTCCTACCTTTAGAAATGGCGATTTTGATAATCACTTGGAAATTAAAATTAAAAATGCTGTCAAGATATTTTCTTTTACATATACAAATTCAGTCGTAAATAATAATAAACAAAATAATAATACTCGAAATATTTTTTTTTTATTAATTTGAATTGAATGTGTATTGAGGCTAAGTCCTGGCCTCGTGCATTTTCATGCATTGCCAGCCAATGCACGCAAGAACTATTAATTATTATTTTTTTTAAATTTAGAATTTAATTTGGAAGATCATTTTATTTTTGCTATTACTTTCTTAACTTCGGGTCTTGATATTTTAATAGAAGTTATCTTAAAATAACTTAATACTGAATTAATACTGCTAACTCAGTACGGGTAGATACGTTAAGTGACGGTATTTGTCAATTGTTATCATGATTTTCTGTTTAAGAAAGTCTATATACAAAATAAATCTTTAAAAAAAGCTTAATTCGTCCCTCGTGCGTCTTCTGTCTGTCTCCACATTCTGAGGTAACAAAAAAAAAGGTGGAGAAGGGATCCTGGAAGACCCCCTACCTAGACGGATCTTGGAAAAGATGGCCTCATAAAATCAGTCTGAAGAAAGATGGCCGTTTCGTGGGACTCTCATTAGGATTTCCACACTAAGATCAATTACTGTTAACTTAGGGCTTCGTTAATAAAACGAAGAGTATTCAGTTGACTGTGACATCAACAGATGGGAATAGTCTAGAAATATTCCATTTGCACATTAAATAAGTGAAAAACAAGTGATTAAAAATCCGAATGATTATCGGTCGTAAGGCAACCATTTCTGGCTCAAATGAACACAAAACCATTAGAATTAAAAAACGTTCTAGCTGAGAACGTTACAGATAGACCATTCAGAAGAATATCGTTGAAAAGATATGATGTTTTTTACCAAATTGATCATTAATCAATGAATGTATTTGAAGGGTATTACCCATATCTGTTTGTACCCTTTCTTGTTTTAAACAAGTTTCAGATCTGTTAGGATCACTAATAGTCACTAAATCGAAATTAACTTCAAGGAAATTGTATTTTTACGAATCTTATCTTTACATGACTTTTTTAATATTTTTTGGAAAGTATTATTGCTTTGTTTTTCTTTATAATTCTATTTTTAAGAGAAGAAGTTAAAAAAAAAAAATGGAAAGAAGTTTCTCGTTAAGACAAGATGTCTTGAGACGAGAAAAAAAATATCAATTATCCAAAGAATAAAAAAAAAATGGAGGAGGGCGAAAGAAATGAAGAAAAAAAAGGCACCACCTTCTGACTTGGGTTGTGGTGGAAGCGAACCAGTACAACTTAATTCATTGCGTAAATCAAAGGCATTCAGGTGTGACATTTTCCACCACATTTAGTAAAGAATGGAGTAATTAGTCTGTGACAAACGCCCCAAAAACGCCCTAATGAAACCCCCCCTCTAAAAAAAACTGTTCTTCATCGTCGTCTTCATACAGTGTTTCGTAAAGACAAAGGCTTTGTTAGAACTGACTATGATCGAAGCCTGGTTTCAACCAACCATACGAAATTTTATTCCATTTATATTGTTGGCTATTTTTGTAGGGGTAGAGTAGGGAGGGAGAGGAGGGGTTTTTAGAGTTCTTCTTAACGCTTCGGTATCCCATTAGTTCCGAGTCGTCCGAAGACGCTAATGTATCAGTATTTTGTTCCGTTGTCAGATACAAGCAGTGTATTATTTAGCTACAAAAGACAACTGAGGAAAACGTGATTGTCAATTTTGCTCATTCTAAATGACGTAACATCTTTGTTTTCGGCCAACTTACTTCTCTAGTCTTGAGAATGTGTTTCATATTTTTGTAAACATTACGCCATTTTATGTCGTCCACCATTTAATGTCGAAAGTATGTGATTAAGCCAAAAACAAAGTACAGGTTTATTTTTGAAAGCGAGCTGCTGGGATAATATTTGATACATAGGACCAGCTTTTTCGTGCTCAGTCCGATTTAGCAGTGTTTACAAAAGAAAAATTTATATATATTAACCTCACACACAAAAAAAATGTATGTTATTTTGAAATTTATAATCTGTAAACTTAAGTTGACATTTCGCTGATTATTGTCATATACTCTTATGGATGGTCGAGAATAAAGCCTTAGATTTGAAGGTGAACAATTCGTTTTTTCCTTCTTTTGTCTATCTGTTGCTTGGCATTCTTAATCAGATCAAGCGTTTTCGCCCTAATTGGAAACCCGACAGCTAAGAAAAAAAAACAACCAACAAAGTCTGTTGCTGCGTTTCCTCTGGAAAGCGGGAATTAGCCGTTGGTCTCCTCCTCCCTCCGGTGCCGCGAGCAGCCCACTCGAGGCTGCACCGGCTGTCCCTGGAACTTCGGCCGGGCCTCATAAATATTTCACGGAGAAATGTCCCGTTGCCAAGACCTGACAAGTTTCCCCGAGTCCCCAACAACACCAGCGGGGGTTGAGACCTACGCAGTGGCCGATCTTATCGTTGCCTCTTTGCCTGGGCCTCCCGGGGCAGCCACGACAACGATAAAGGTCCGGTACGACCGACTTCCCCACCAGTAATGAGCTGTTACACCTTACACAATAATTCAAGAGATTCACCCGCCACCCATTTCATTCTTCTACAAAACGAAGGCAGTGCAGAAAAAAAAAGAAAAAACAGATAGTATTCTGATGGAGATAAAAATGTCTTAAAAACAAATGCTATAAATGAGATTTTTGTTATTATTAAGCGTATGAATCTACTTTTTTTTTTTCTGTCTCTAAATCTCTATTATAAATTAACAAAGTAAAAAATATTTTCATAATAATAAAATATGGAATTTTTTTGGTTTGATGTTTTTTTTTTTTTTATTGGAATGTAAAATTAAAAAGAAATGATTAAAATAATAATAATTTCGAAGAAGGAAAGGATTTTTTTGAACAAGCTATTATAAGACAAATGAAGATGATATTTTTTATTTTTTAGAATTTTTAGATTATTTTTTTTATTTTTGTTATTTTTTAAAAATATATTGTTTTTTGTTTTTTTTTACTTGTCTATATTTTTGTATCCTTGGCTGCAGATAATGGAAATGATTTGTATTATGGTCTTAAAACCAAGCAGCTTCGGTAATTCGAAATAAGTAACAACAAAGGTATTTTACTAATTTCAAACAAAACCTACAATAACCTACCATTGTTAAGTGCATTCCTTTAGACAACTATAAATTCATCTTATTTAGCGATTTTTAATTTTTTTTGTTTTCTTGATACACACGAAAAACTAAGATATTCAAGCAAAACTTCAAAAATAAGTGTTCGGATTACTGTGCGTTCATAGGATCGTGTGTTCGAACTATCGAGGTTTTGTATTTCGTGAAAACAAAAAAAAAAAAATAGCTGTGAGTTGTGATGTGAATTATTTTTTTTCCTTTAAAAGTGATTGTCCTGTATCGCATTGTTCCTTTGTTTTCTTTTTAATCCCTGTATCTTTTCCCTCCAATGTTTATCAAATGTGAATTTTATCATTTGTGTTGCTTCTGCCTTTGCCCTGGTGGTAGTTTTGTATCTAATGGGTCAGCTTCACTTCCACGTACACTTTAATTCCTCTAGTGTTATTATTTTCTCCTACTAACCACATTACTTACTACAAAAGTTCATTATTATATTCAGCTTTTTAAATTTATTTATTCTTGTAAACAAAAAACAAAAAAAATATCTATATATTCTTGATTTTACTATTGAAACGCTATAATTAGTGAATGTATTTTTACTTTTTTTTTGGTATTGTAATAACTTTGTAACAAAAATAATTAAATCGGAGTATTTATTTTTGTACTGTTGTATATGATATACTTGCCGAGGTGTTGCTGACCTGTTCCCAATATCCTTTAATTGTAGAGCTATGAAGGGCCGGGTTCGGTCTGAAAGTAGGGGGATATTAGTGTAAGTGTCCCACCCACATGCAAGACGCCGTCATCAGCTGGAGGCGCTGGAATCTTAAATGTCAAGACAAAAACAAAACTTAAAGAGAAATGTTAATATGGTTAAAAAGCTCGATCTAAGACCAACATCCTACTGTGTCTGCTTGCACCCCAGGGTCATCCACCAATTCAAGAAAAACTGTTAACATCATCATCCAAACAAAAAAAAAAGTATAATTATAACTATAAATATATAAATATCTTTTTCTTTTCTGTGCGTGAGTGTACTGTGCCATTGTTGAAACTAGTGAAAAGGACCCAGCCCCCCATCACATGACTTCAAGTTTTCTCATCGTAATGTATGTATTATAGAAATATATCTCTTTTCTCTATAAAACACGTTTCTTGAACTATATCTGATCGATGACTGAGAGAAGGGGTCGGCGCAGATGTAAGCGGTACCATCTCTAAGCTCAGGACTTCTCTGTGGAGGTGTGAATGGACGGTATTTTTTATTGGAATCTTCGTAACACCTTCACCACTATCTCTGCGACCGCCTGTGTTTTGGTGTGTGGACCCGTGGTGACGTAAGGCCCTAGTGACACTCTAGTGGATTTCAGGAGATAGACTGCAGACTATACGAACTTCAAAACTGCGATAAAATTTAAAAAAACAGTAAAAAAAAAAAAAAGCATACAAAAAAAATACAAAAAAAAAAAATTAAGAAGAAACTGTGAAAAACTTACCTGAAACTTTTTTTTTTTTTTTTTTTTTCTGAATCTGATGAACTACAGTGCCTGCACTTTGGCCAAATGTCTATCACGAACGATGTATACGTACAATCCGTTTTCACAAGTCATCTAAACTTCTATATACAATCACCTGTCTTTCTCCCCCCCACCCCCACCCTACTATTCCCATCTTCCCTCCGTTTGAAGTGAATCCATCCCTTAGACGATAACCCCTTCCTTTTCCAACCCCTTCCCCCATTTCTCACTTCTTTCAGGATTTTTCAACAATCACCTGTCATCCAGTGAAAATAAAAACAACATAATAATAATAATGAATTTACGAGACGATTCTATTGTCCCTTTTTTTTTTATTTCTGTTTGGACTGTACAATAATGTAATGAAACTGTTTATTAATTATTATTTTTGTTTGAAATTTTTTGTTTTCCTCAACTGCAATACCATGACACGTACTCTGGAGGATGTGTTCATATAGTGTAGTACATTTATTTTGTTGTGTTTGGCACAGAAAAACCCTACGTCACAACAGGACGTAGGATAAGTGACACATGAAACGCTTCAATTCAGAATGGGTAGCATTATTCTGATTGTCAAAATACTAAACTTTTTTAAGAAAATTTTCTTCATTTAGTTTGATTTCAAAAAAATAATGTTTTTGCATATTTTGTTATTTATTATTTTTGTTAAAAAAAATGCAATTAGTTTTTTATGTTTGGTTTTCATTTCTCAGTTAATTCATTTGCATTTCATGATAACATTGACAGATAGTTACTTAAAATTCATTAGGTTATTTGTTATTGATAAAATTCTATCTTTTTTTCTGAATTTTTTCAATTGTCTAAATTGATTTCCTTTCAACTTGACGCTCATAGTAATATTAAGTAAATCTGACAATGTGATTCATTCATGTAATTTATTAATCATTTCATTACTATAAATAACTGTATATTGTAAAAAATATTGTAAAATTAGGTTTTGTTATTTTTGAGCAGAGTAAACCACGCATTCAGTAAAAAAAGCATTTCGGTAAATCATTCAAACGATATTTGATTTATTCTTTGGAATAATCCTGAATATATTTTTTGTCACTTTTTTTATTATTTGTATTAAATTTTTTTTTTTTAATTATTGCTCAACTTTTTCACTAAGAACGTGAGTGAACGATGTTCTTAATCAGTATTTCAAAGTCAAACTGTTTTTTTATTTGTTTGTATTTATTGTCTGTGACAAATAACTGCGATGCGTATCATTGTAGCCTTCCTTTTGCGAGTTTCCCAAAACAAACACTAGATGGCGGCAACGTCCTGTTATTTTTCTTTGTCGTACTCCATCTTGGATTCCATCCCCAAGTAATGCCTACAAAAATGCGTGGTTTCTCTACTATTTAATCTTGATTTTCTATATAAGATTTTCTTGAGAAGCACTGTGCAAACCTCAAGTCCAACAGCGTATGGGATATTTGATTATTTTTGTTTTGTAATTTTTAGACTTACATTGAACTGTGTTATAATTGCATGTATTAATTACTTTTTATTAAAACTAATTTTGTTTACTCTGTATTGATGATTATTTAGTTTTGGCCAATAAAAAAACTGGAATCGACACAATTTGTGATTGTAATTTCATTTCTTTTATTAGTTGAAATTTTAATTTTATTAATAATAAAAAAATTGTTCAAGAATTTTTTTTTTTCAATACTAAATTGGAATATTTCAAAATTTAATTAAAATAATTTCAATTTCTGGTGGAATTTGTTAGGTTTGTGCGGTGCTTATATTAAAATCAACACCAATAAGTGTCACAATCAAAAATAATATAGACCGTTTGGAATCGTAATTTAAAAATTCGATAATTTTATTTGAGCAATTAGAATAGAAAAATAAAAGAATAAACACTTATGATAAAAATATATAATAATTAAGAGGAATTGACTTTGTTATAAATTTTATTATTAACTTTGTTGTAAATTTTAAATTTTATTATTAATTAAATTATTAGAATTAATATTTAAAATTTGTTTTATTCAATTGGTTATTAGTTTAGGGGGGAAAAATTCATTTCTTTTGCATTTTCCTGGTCGTTTATTTTTGATAAAGACACTTCATTTAATGTAATGGTACAGGGTTCGAAGACTGTTGCAGCCCTAAAATTGCGAATGTGTTTTACTGGGATGGGAGGGTTAAGAAAGTTGGGGGGTGGGAATTATTTAAGATTTAATGCAAGTTGGATGAATGTTAATTGTAGGGTTTCGTAAACAGCTTTTCTGTGAGACTTTTTTTAATTAAAATCACATCAGTGTGTTTGTTTAGAATTTTTACAAAAATGAAGTGATACAAAAAAAAACAAAAATAATTAAATAAAAATAGTCGAATCAAAGGTTGCAATGATATTTTTGTGTTGTTCAAGGTATTGCGGCCGAACAGTTTCATGGGAAAAAAAAATAATCTTTGTAAAAAAATCAACTATATAATTATATAATTATGTAAATACTATAATTATATAATACTATATAGTATTTAATACTATACAAATGTTTGCGTACTCTTGTACATATGTTGTTAGTAGTTATTGCTCTTGTAGACCTTCCTTCTTAACTGAGGGAGTTACGACAGAATTTGTAGATATTGTTCTCACATTATCCCATCATTATTGTATGGTGGTTCCTGTAGGTACTTTTTCTTTTTAACCTCCTCTAGATAGTACGTGTAGACGTTTGAATTTTTTAGTACAGGTCTCTGATCACCCATAGTAATGTTTTTTGTTTCAGTTGCCATATTTCTTTCATTATAATTATTATTATTATTTTCTTTTGATAAAGTTGACGAATCATGTGACATGACAATGCCCTCTTGTGACCAATATTTGTGTCATATTTACAATAAAATTTTGAAAAATATACTTTTTTGTGTTGTTTTATTATTTATTTCATATTGTTGTCATTTTTTTTTATTATTTCAGTTAAAAAAAAAATAAATACAATAAAAAAAAAAAAAACTATTGAAACATTTTTTATTTTAACACATTTTTTATTCATAAAAATTTACATAGAGTTATTTGTGTGTGTTATTATTAATATACATAATTATGTAATATAAATACAAAAGTCAAATTTTCTGCTAAGTAGTTATAATAAGCAATTGAACTAATGATTATTTGTTAAGAATAAATTTCTAGTTAATATCCTTAATTATTCTTGCATGGGGCATGGAAATTAACAGTTTAACTTTTTAATTATAATTTTTCCCTTTTTTTTCCTGGTTTCTTATCCCTGTTTTATCCCAGTTGTTAGGTTGATGGTTTGTTTCTTTAAAGGCGGCATGGTCGTTCGAACTGGCGTCGGGTTTATTTTCTAATTAACCTTCAAGAGCACAGATCTGCTTACAAACTTTTGGCACGCATTTTTGTTTTTCTGTTTTTTTTTTTTTTTTACTATTAATATTATTATTATTACTTTTCATTTTTTTACTAACTATCCCTAGTAAGTATTGACAGCGCTTAACGAAGAAGCAGCTACGAGGATGCGCTGTGTGAGTCCGAGCTTTTGCATGTTTTGGTAAATCAGAATTCTTCTGGTTTTTTTTTTAGTTTTTTTTACCTGTTATCTTTCGTAAAATCTTTATTTTCTGAAGCTGTTAGCAAAGTGCCTTTTTAAAGTGATGTGATATCAGGACATGGCAAGAACATAAAATTATTAAAAAAAAAAAAAATAAAGTCTTTAATAAAAAAAAAAATACATTAAATTTAATTCGTGCATGATTTTTTTTTCTTTTCTTTATCAATAAATCTCTTAAACTTGTAAAACTACATCAAAAAAAAAAATTATACATATATAATTTTGCATGTGTCGTTAATTCCGATAAATTTTAAACAAATATGGTTTAAATATCATAAAGAATTTTGCCAAAATTGTTGAGCAGATCTGTTATATGAAGAAAAATTAAAATTGGAAATCGTTAAAAAATTCAAAATTCGAATTTAAATTTCTATCTTTCTGCTTTTTTTATTATTATTTTTGATTTCTTTATATCTCAATTAGAAGTCAGCGTATTTACTTACTTTTTTTTTTTTGTCTTGATTCTACCTTTCGAATTTCACGCTATCTCTAAAATTGAAAACAAATTTGTTTTTTTGTTTTTTAAAAAATAGAAAAAAATAATAAAAAAAAAAGGCCCGCCGTAATTAAAAAAGCAAACCAAACCTGCTTCTGTATTAAATGATATTTCTACCTTTCTAATCCCAAATTTGCACTGAATTTGCCATCTTGACATCACATCGCTTGTTGCTCGCAGGGTACCCCCAAGTCCCACGGCAGTGATGCTAGCCAACATGCCTCGCCGGACGGCGGCGGTGGAGGGGGCTCGCGCCCCGGCAGCGGCAGCCACTACGAGCTCCGCGAGCAGATCCCGGACTTCCCGCCAGTCCACGCGCCCGCCTTCGAAGGATCCGAGTATTCCAACCCGACTGAGAGCAGTGAGTACGAGGACTCCCAGGACGAGCCGCCGACCAAGCGATCGAAAATGTAAGTCCCTTTCTCATTGGTCCGTTGCGAGCCGAAGCGCCCGAGCAAGCTGCGCCGCCATTGGCGGGAAGTTGGCTCGGTATTGCGTTTCGCCTCGAAATTACTATTTTGAAAGAAGGGAAAGTCGGGTGCAGGGGTGACGTAGAAATAAGAGGCTCCTATTGGCTGCCTAAACTTAATGACTACAATTCCAGAATATAACGAGTTTTTTTTTCTTTTTTTTTTTTTCCTTCCTTTCGTTCATTTAAAACGACATTTTTTCCCCTGTGCTCCATTCAGCCATCAGCAATTACCTCAAATATTGGAAATATGATTTAAAAGATCTCAATCAAGTATACTTTCTCAAAAACTATTGAAATTCGAACCCATAAAAAATCCGAAATTCCAATAATTGTCAGTAATTCTTTTTTTTTTTTAATTTTACTTAAGCAGTGAATGCAGTCAATTTAATTCCCAACAATTTCTTTCATTTTCATGGAATTCCAGTCATTAAGTTAAAGCATTTGTTTTTACGCAGACCATATCAGGAAAAATTATTACAATGAGTTATTTTGATAATTTTATGATTTTTATTATTCAACATTATTACTTTGAAAAAAAAAATCCTTTATTTTATAGGTATGTTGTGAATTTTGAAAGTTACACATAATAATGTCTGTATTTATTTGTATAACAAAATTAAATACTTACCAAATTCAATCCATTTTTATAACCATTGAATGACTGATCTGTAACAACTTCACCTAATCAACTTCCAAGTAAATATGACTTATAGAAGAATTACAGACTCGATGTTCTTCTGTATTCGAGTAGAAGTATTAGACTGAAGAGATAAATAACATTGTGGGCAATGCTTTTTTTTTTATTTACTTCTAATGTGTTAAAAAAAAAAAAAATATGATATTTGTAATTTTATGAAACTTTTCCGATATGAAAGTGATCAATTCCGGATATAAGTCCTAAGCCACTCATACAAGTTATGATTGTTTAACTTTAAAAATAATAATTAGAATCATGAAATAGGATATATTTCTCTTGTGGAATGTAAATTGTAGATTATTATTTATTTATTTTTAAAAAGGAAGTCTGGCATCTGTTTGCTAATAAAGAAAGATTCAGATTTTTGATGAAAACTTAGATTTGATTCGAACAAATCCATTACGAAGTACCTACACCTAATCTTCTCAAACTAGTAATTTTCTAAGTTACTACAGTTTTATCTTCAGGGTTTTTTTATTAGCTCAGCAGAAAATGGATACAAGATATCTGAATTCTGTACGTAACTAACAGTTAAATATTTATTGAGTTGACATTTGGTTCAGGAAATCCGCAGACTATTAAATATTTCAAGTAAAAAAACAGAAACGCATATAATTAGTTATAAGAAATTGTATTAGCAAAATAGCTACATATTTCGGCCTCATCTCATTGGCCTTTCTCGATTTTTTTTTTTTTTTTTTCGAGATAGGCCGAAACATATAGCCATTTTGTTAACACAATTTCTTATAACTAATTGTGTGCGTTCATTAGAATAGGTCCACACGTTAAAAAACCTTTACTGCAATGGAATATTTCAAGAAAAATGAGTAAATTTACATAAACTTCAGATCGAGAACCCGAAGGGATACAGAAATGAACGATGGATTGATAGTGATTTGATGGACATAACTTTATGATCCCATAGGAATCTTTTCTTTCATAAACTGCAGTCACTTGATGTTCATTTTGCTGTTCCGGCATGGATTAGGCGTCGGAACCTGGGTTCGAATCCCAACATAGACTGGAGGGGTTTTTTTTTTCCTTTCTTTTCTGTATTTGTCTGCGTCTTCTCTTTCTCTTTTTCCGCTGTCTACGGTATTCCAAAGTATTCCAAAGGGTTAGTATGGTAGATCCTCCATGGATAAACGTAATTTAGATGTGGGTTGTTCCCACGGCCCTAATCAGAGTGAAGGAACATAAGAATGTGAGACGTGGAAACAGCACTGAGCAATTACAATAAAAAAATAATTTATGTTCGTTTTTATTATTTTTTAACTATTATAAATATTAAATATTTGAATTCTGAGTCAGGGGTAAAAAAAACTAAGATAAAATTTTTATTTAAGTAGCATTTTAATTTTAAAAACTTTTTCACGATCTCCTATGTTTTGACAACATATAGTTGGTATTTCAACTTTTAAATACTCGCCCGAACATACAAAACTTTATTTTTTAAAAAAAGCTGTCATTCAATCCTGCTTATGAACTATACATATGCTGACGGTTTTGGTCCGTAGCTCTTTTCCTAATGGTTCGATTTTATAGGACAAGTAGTTCTGTATTACCTTATCCTGTCACAGACAGACGGACAATTTGTCTCCCTTGCTCTTTGTTTACTGTGGATTTTCTTTATAGAATCGTACATCTGCCTCTAAAATTTCAGCTATTTTAGGGTAAATAGTTTTTTAATTAGAGCGTTTTAAGAGCAACATTTTCCACGTTTATTTTATTATTTTTATCCCCTTGTTCTTTATCAGTTGATACAAAGAGTTCTAAAACATTTCTTGTAAATCTTGTCTATCTTTGTAGGATGTAGCTTATTATTCTTGAGATATCGTGATCATCGGGTTTTTTTAAATCGCATTTATTATTTATTAACAAGTTTTTATTAACCCACACAGTCTAGTTTCCGGGTCAGATCTTTTTTAAGTCACTTTCCATCGGTCAGTCATCTAGAAATTTTTCCCCCTTTGTTTATTTCTGATGACAACACACTAACATACTGAATATATTAATATATTTTATATTAATATATTCCGCCAAGGCAACACGTCCTTCCGTGTGCCATTACTAGATAAAAGCGTGGTTTTTAAAAGTTTTTTTTTTCTTTTCTAAATTTAATTATGTTTTCAAGCCTTTTCTTCCCTCTTCAATAGAAATTACAAACCTAGAGATAGGTTTGTAATACAGTAGCTAGATGCCATGCGGGCTTCAAAATACTTTAAAGTGTTTTACATTTTGTGCAGCGAAGAAATCCTGTACTATTAACCGAAAGCCCTCTTGAAGCTTCGGTATAGCTTCATAGTATTTATCAGATTCCCTATCTATGTTTACTGGCGTATAGATGCTCAGAATATATTGTATTTCCTACACGATTCTACAGATAAGAATTTTATGTTTTCTAAAATTGTGAACATTTTAATTTTGTTTCTTTTTAAATTAATTTTATTTTGACTAAAAGGTTGAGTTGCGTTTCAAATTTTCTCAGGTTTAAATAAATTTTGTAATTTTGGCTTTGGGGCCCCTTTAGGTGCGGGGCCCGGCGGAAAAGCCGCACTCGTTAGTGAATAATGGCGTCCGCAACTAATCCATAAGTACGTAAGGCTTATTTTTACTAGCAAAATTATAGCCTGTACACCTGTCTATTTTGATAGTAGTTTAATCAAAAATTAAAGATACAAAAAACATACGACCTCGGTTTCAGTTACGTGATGTACCGTAACTGAAACCGAGGTCGAACGTTTTTTGTATCTTTAATTTTTGATTAAACTACTATCAAAATAGACAGGTGTACAGGCTATAATTTTGCTAGTAAAAATATGAACAGTACACGTAAATTCCTCATTAACTTTACGTAAGGCTTATATTTAGTACATTCTCGTACTATTTATGAAAATTTCTTTTTGCGCTATTGTAAGTACATATCTTCAGATACTAAGACCGCACCCATTAAATTCTTACATTACAGCAAAAAATTAAAAAGATCCGCGAAACGATTGAGGGTGTTTTGGGCAATCTTTTAGTTACGAAGAAAAAAACGACACCCAAAGTAGACCCACGATATCTGTTCCCAATATAATTTGATGTCTATTCTGTTGTTAGTTGGTGGTAGAAGACATGTTGAAGGATGCCTTCGTTAATAAACGAAGTCGGGAATGGAATTGAAAAGTAAAAATCGTCGAGACAATCGGGTTTAATCCTTCTTATCTGTTTTTGTAGTCAGATCAACTCTGAAAATCGAAAACATGCTTCAGAGGAATGGTAGCGAAAAATAAAAACGGAGGGAAAAAAAAAATAAAATAAAAATGAAGCTTGGTTGTTCCAATTACAAGTTCCCCCAGGGCTGGCTGCTGGGTGTTTGCCCTCCTCCCCCACATCCTCTGGCCTGACAAGAACGGATGGAGATGAAATATGACTTAATTAACGCCCAAGTAAATGAGTTCCGATTTTTAAAAGACATTTAATCCACCCTGTTGCAAGTGCTCTTGTTGGCCCCCACCGTCCATTCCCCAAATTCCAATTAAAATTTAGCTGAAACAATTAATAGCTAATCAGATCTCGTGGAAATAGCTGTTCTCTATATTAAAATATGCCCTTGCTCGCGAGTCGAGAGAGGGGAAAAAATTAATTGAATTCGCGATTTTCGAGCGCCACTCTTGTGCCGCCGATATCCGAGTGATACATTCTCGCTCTGCGGTGATGAGCGGGAGACCTGCAGCTTATCGTAGAGACGTATCGCAGGGGGGGAGGGAATTTAATTTTTGACCGTGGATATATAGGTCTTCTTCCTTTTTTTTTTTTTTTAACTCTTTATTCCCATTTACCCCAGCGTCTAACCCCTTATTTTAGACATTGATCGAAGTCGTTGGCGTCAAAGATGAAGTAAGAAAAATAACGTTTTTTAGAACACTTGGTTGTAGCCTTTTACAAAATTATTGAAATATACGAGCGCTTAACGTATAAATCTTATATCCTGTTTGCCGTTGACAAGATTGTAATGTATTCATTAAAATTCCATTTCCTTATTTATGTATTTATGTGTATTTTATATATTTACTTCCTTTAATTTTGAAGTCACGATAGATCTATGAACTTGGTTTTGTTCGAATCGAATTCTGGCCGTTAATATTTATCTTAATTTTTTTTTTTAGAATTAACGACGTAATTAGTGCTAGATATTTTTAGCTCATTTGGCACCTACCGCATTTGTCCTGTCCGTCCGTGTCTGTCCACCCGTAACAACTCCCGAACGGAAGGTCGGATCGACCATTCGACTTCACCATCGTGTTCAGAGGCCCAAACAACGTAGGAAAGGATATTTTTCAAGGGCCAATGCCCCCCCCCCCCATGTTCGAGATATTTGGCATTGTGTTTTCATTCGCTGAGATGAGCCACCCTGACCACAGGAATGAGAGGGGAAATCTCCCTTTGACTGCCTGTCTCAAGCAGTATAATGATCGCTTCTATTGTGAGGATCCCCTGTTCTCAACTCCTCTGGATGAATCCTGTTTCATTTTCCGAGGTGCTTTCAGACTCTCCAGCAAAAAGAGGGTTCTCTAATGAAGTTCTCCCCACGTTCCTGTGGCTTGAGCTGCTAGTGCGTTTCTAGGCTAAACGTTAGAAATGCAACCATCTCATTTCAGTTGTCAGCTATAGCTTGATGCTTAAGGTTGGACTAATATACTGAAGGTTGTCGGTTCGAATCCGTTTATCTACTTTTTTTTTTCCTTTCGTTATTGTACTTTCTATTTTCAGTATTATTTTTAATTTTTTTTTTAGTATTGTGGCTCGTCCTGAAATTTATGCTTTAGCACAAAATCTATTCACTTATTATAAATAGCAGAAGAGATAAAGAAAATTACCCAGATCAAGACTTAAAAGTTTAGCTGATATTATTCTGCATTGTTGTCTACACTTGTATGTTTAACTTAAAATTGATATAGTTGCGTGGTAAAAAATAACGTAAGTCGAGACAGGTTAACAGGTAACAAATCTAACTTCTGACTTCCTTTATTTACAAAAATAGGTCTTGTAAATAGGCATGTACTAGGGCTTCGGATTCCAAGAGCCAAACACCAATCTCATCTCGGTCCGCCTCAATTCCAGGAACAGTCTTAATCCCTTGACCTTTTGAATCACTCATCAATATCTATAAAGAAGCCGATACCAAAACCTGTCATGTAATTTAAAGAAGAGCTTGTATAAAATAAAATTAATTTTTGTTAAATAGAGAGTCTTTTTTTTTGTTTTGTTTTTTTACAGAGTTTTAGTGGATTTACTAATATCAAATGTTTCAAGTTTAAATGGAGCCAACATTTGGGTTGAAATTGATTGAGAATCCGTAGCTCAGTGGTAGAAGCATTGACTGCCACGCACAAGGTTCCTGGTTCAAACCCCAGCCTTGGTATCAATAATCACGTGACATAAATAATAAAAAATAAAATAATCACGTGACATTGAAATGCAATAATGATTGTAGAATTTGAAAGAAAAGGGAAAAGCATCCATTAAGATAAAGAAAGAAAATTGTTTGACGTTCTTACAAAGTGAGATTGAAATAGAAGTTTAAGGCGTACATTAGTTAAATAACCGCCGATAGCTCAGTGGTCAGAGCGTCGAACTTGAGAGAACGGAGTCGTGGGTTCAAATCCAGTAGCAGGAAGGAAAAAAAAAATTTCCGCATTAATAATTAGCTTCAAATGGAACTAATAGGAGGTTGTGAATGTGTGAGCTTCGATAGCTCAGTGGTTAGAGTCTCCGACGTCGAAGAGCAGAGTCGTGGGTTCAAATCCCGGGAAGGGAAGAAAATACTTTACTTCGCAGCATTACAAAGGTAGATTTAAATAGAACTAAAATCAGTTAAGTAATATATGAGCTTTCGTAGCTGAACGATTAGGAGCTTCGCCTTTGGATCACAGGTTCCTTGGTTCGAACCCCGAGTACAGTCTCGAGAAAAAAAAAAAAGAAAAAAAGGAGAGGGGGGGGAAAGAAAAAGAGGGGGGGAAGGAGAAGAGAAGGATTTTTCTTATTCTCCGCCCTCTCCTTCTCTATTCTCTCCTCCTCTATTCTAATTCCTCCGTTTACAGCCATTACTGGTTATCGTGTTGTGTGTGTGGTGTTTTTTTTTTTTTTTTTTGTATTATTTTTCTTTTTTTATTATTTTTTTCTTCGTCTTTTGTGGGATTCGAACCGGGGATCCTCTGATCTGTAAGCGGAGCTCCTGACCACTGCGCCATGAATGATCACATACTACTTAACTGATTTTAGGTTCTATTTGAATCTGACGTTATAATGCTAGAGATATAATTTCTTTTCCTTCCCTGTACGGGATTCGAACTGAGAACCTTGCACTAGAAGTCCGAGACTCTATCCACTGAGCTACCAAAGCTCACTTCCTCAACAATCCATTTTTACTTCTATTTGAAGCTCGCCTTCTAATGCTGAGAAATCAAGAACTATTTTTTTTCTTTCACTTCTTGCGAACTAACTAGTTTTCTTATAGTTACAACTTTATATCACTGAGATGTAATAACTCCCGTGTGTACCTCATTTTTTCTTTTCCTTCCTTGGACTTGAACCCAGGACCCTATGCTCAGAAACCGGAGGTTCTAACCACTGAGCTATCGAAGCTTAGTTACTAACACACACCCATTAAGTTCTATTTGAACCTCACTTCGGATTGATCATCACAGATTTTTAATCAGACTAAATATTGTAGACATTGAGTTATAGAAGTTTTAATGAATATTAGTTAGTTCGTATTTATTTCATCCATTTTGATATTTGGACCTCTTAACTACAAATTAAGTTATTGATTATTATTTATGTAACTCCAATGATGTGTAAAGTAAATATTACTGTACTTTGAAAATATTTTTACTTTGAAGCTGGAGAAGAGGTAAGATAGGAAAGAATAACACAAAATAATGAAACGCTAGAAGCAATCAAGTATAATAGCTTTTATTAAGTAAGGCTTACAATGTAATTTTAGATTTAAATGTAAGATAAAAAAGCAGTATAGAATATAATGGAAAGATAATTCAGAATAGTGAAATATGAAAAGTTATGAATGTACTTATCTTTCTGTAAGGACTGTGGGATGTCTTCAAGATCTTCCATTGTTTTACATCTACATTGTTAAAAGATTAAAAAGTCGAAAAAACAAAATGGCAATTTGAGTGTAAGCCAATGATTCGACACTTCGTCACATAAACAGTGTTAAAACGTCTCAAAATATTAAAAATATTTGAAAAAACACTAAAAATACTTTAAAACATCTTTAAAACAACATCGTAAAAATTTTTCACGACGACTCCCGACGGGAGAAGAGCTGTAACGGTAGGGGGGTAATTTTTTCCATGCATTTGAGAAAGATACCTGTAACTGGAGGTATCGAAACGTACGTCGTGCCATAATTTGTTTTAAAGATGTTTTAAAGTATTTTTAGTGTTTTTTTAAATATTTTTAATATTTTGAGACGTTTTAACACTGTTTTTGTGACGAAGTGTTGAATCATTGGCTTACACTGATAGTTTATAAAGACACGTAAATATTTTAATCATAAAATAGCAATTTGTTACCAACAGAATTTTCATTTAAAAACAAAAAATGCTAAACTTTTCAGATCTATGATTTTTATTTTATATATTTATATAATAATTATAGGGGGTCGGATAAGATACTGCTAAACCACTCTTATGATCTGAACCTCGTACTTACCATTGAAGTGTCAAAAACAAAAATTTTAAATAAAAATTCTTTGGGGAAAATAAAAAAAAAAAAGGAATTGAATTTTATCTACCAGGATTTGTTATATGTAAAAAAAAAAAAAGTTTACGATTTTTAGCTAAGACGCTATTGTGATAGCGACCAAAATCGGTAGGTATTGAGTTTGTCCTGTCCGTCCGTCCACCCCCAACAACACCCGAACGGAAAGTCGGATGGACAAACGGATTTCACCATCGTGTTCAGGGGCCCAAATGCCGTAGAAATAGGGTATTTTTAGGGGCCCAAACATCGTAGAAATCGGATATTTTTGAGGGCCTATGCTCCCCCCCCCCTCCCCTAACTATTCGAGGTATTTGGCATTGTTTTCATTGTACTCCCCTAACAATTCCCGAACGAAAGGTCGGATCGACAAACGGACTTCACCATCGAGTTCAGAGGCCCAAACACTGTTCAGGGGCCAACACCCCCACCCATACGTTCGAGATATTTGGCATTGTTTTCATTGGACTTCTGCTATTAGCTTAAATGTTAGAAATGCAACCATCTCATTCAGTTGTCAGCTGCAGCTTAGTGGGTAAGGCTTCGGACTCGTACGCTGGAGGTTTTCGGGTTCAAATCCGTGAATCTACTTTTTTTTTTTTTTTTTCTAATTTTCCTAACTTTTACAGCACTAAACAGAAAAGTTTCGGATATTGATTGTTTTTTTCCGGAATGTATAATAGGATATGAGTTAAACAGAAGTGAGAAAAAATTCAGACTTTTCGATGTAATCAACAGACCAGAAAGTAAGTAGTCGTAGACATCTCACACTTTTTGACAGCTTACTGAAGGACGCCACAACACGAACAGTGAGCAAATTATAACTCACTGTACTTATCCTAAAGACTTCCCTGCTATTACGGATTTCAGAATATTTCGGATTGGGGATATACCATGTATACTATATAAATGTAGCTTGACCCCATCTTGTCCAGGAATTTTACTAACGATCCACTCTCTGAGTATTCAGTAATTATTCAAGAGAGATAAAACACTAGAATGGTTAAGAAACATTACGACTGTAAAAAATAGTAAATTACATTAAAAAAAAATACTAAACAATTTTCTGTGTTGCTAAGAAACTATGGTAAAAAAAGGATTATTAAGTTTAAAAAAAAAAGGTTTCCTGTGAATTAATTGTTCCCATTTATAATAAAGATTAAAATGTATATACCACATGAATAAAAGAAACGGCAAACAGACAAGTCGATTTAAAAACATGTAATAAAAAGAACAGATTGACAAGGAAGCCGCTAAAAGGCTTCGAAAGCTCTCGAACTTGTGATGTATTTTTAAATTTCTGTTGCATGTTTTTAAATGAACTTGTGAATTATATTTTTAAGGTTTATACACTAATGTATTATTTTTGGGTTGGGAAGAGGAGAGGTTAAAGTATTATTAGCATTAAGTTGAGTGCGTGGTTGCCATCTTCTGTCTCTCTCTCTCTCTGATTGGCTGAGCCCTTTTTCTTTCTGACCCGAGGCTTAATTAAACTAGAGCGTGTTTGCTGTTAAAACCCGGGATTGCCAATTTCTATCTAAAGAAAGGCAACTGCCTCCTGACAAAGAATTATCTTCCACTCAATTCATTGCCCGCTTGAATTTTAATTACAGGATAGAAAATGTCGACTTCACTGAAAAGAAGACGTCCTGGGTTTTCTTTTTTTTCCTTCTTAAGTCACCTCAGTATCTTTTTTTTTTTTATCCCTATCTCCTTGAAATTGTCGACTTCACGAAAAACACGACCTCCTGACTTTTTGTTTCTTAACCCCCACCTCAGTCATTTTTTTTCCCTCCTATTTTCGTTTCCATTCCCTTTTCTTCTTCATTCAAAAAGGGAATCTGTTTTTCTTTCTGTCCCATTCTGATATTAATTGAAAACAGAGACACAAAGAGGATGCTTTAATTTGGAAAGTTACAGTTTTTTTGGGAAAAAGATTTAGATTTAATCATCTTAAACTGCAACAGAGATTTGAAGTTTTTACGTTATCTTGGTTCAGATGTTAATCTGATATATTTTGGAATACTTGTTTGTTGGTCTCCGATATTTTTTTCAAATCTCGGAAAAAAAAAAGGATCATCAGCATCTTGATAAAATTGCTCGATCCATTATTGTTTGAGATCTGAATTGTGATCCACTGTGGTACCATTACCGTAAAGAGCTGCACGCAGTATCACATTTACATTTATGTAAATGTACGTTAATTGCTTTACTGAACTAGTTACGTTATCAAGGTCACAAATGTAAGGGTTTTCGTTGATTGGGGAACTCAATGTTTATGACCTCGAAGACGTAACTACGTCACAGAAGCGATTAACTTACATAGACGTAAACATAAACGTGATAGTGCGTTCAGCCCTTAACGCTAATTACGTTACGTGTTACGTTACACCACTTCCTTCAAGACTTTGTGAAATAATTCACGTTAAAAAACTTTTAAAAACCGCGCTTTTCTATATTACATAATGATTAAGATATGTAGAATTATGTATATGTAATTCAGAAGTAGTTGTATATATATATATATGAAGGGTGAATCTAAAATAGGAGGACAAACTGCGGGGGCGGGTTCCCATACCAAATGAAGTAACGACCGAAAGTTGCTGAGTTATTCCAATCCAAAGCCAAACTGCTATGGAAATATGAACAGTATCTTTATTGGTAGCACGTAGTTCGTACAATACCACAATGTGATCAGTGTAATTTGTATATTTCACGATGGAATATGCCTTTTCGCCTTCCCCCCCCCCCCCCCCAAAAAAAAAAAAAAAAACCCATCTAAAACTATCCCAAATAATATCCAGACGATTCAGATGGAATCTACAGACTGTGTTTCTTTGGCTTTGCTGTTACCATGGAAATAATTGAACCGATCTGCAATTGTTAACGAACTGAAATAGAACATTTCTTAGAGAGATTCTCAATATTTACTAAATAATAAACTTAATACTTCAAGCTAAACATATGAAACAACGTAATGAGATTTTTTTTTCTAGAACTTTCTAGATATTTTACTAAATATTAAAAAAACTTTTGTATTCATTTTGGAAATTTCCCTTTCATTAATAGAATTCTTACGTAAGTTTACAATTGCCATCCTTTATTTTGTCTTCAACCTATAATAGGCTCTTAACTAATTTATATTAAGAAAGAAACGTCTTACGTAAGTGCCATGGGGTAAGTTTTCCATTCCCTTACCCAGAGGATGGTGATCTTCTATGGAGGATGCTACGTTCAGTTTAGGACTCTGCACTACAGTTTCCTACTTAACGAAATTCGACTTCAACCAATACATCCAAATACGTAGATGGATTATTGTATTACGTAACTAGTCATAACGAACTAGTCATAACTAGTCATAAGATTAACGAAGCCTAGAAGCAGGTAATTTCCAGGTGTCATCCCAAACAAACAACCCTAATTAAAGAATAAAAACTTCAGCAACTTACCTTTCATAACTTACCTGAGCATTAACTTTATCCCTAGTTTCATCCTGAACCAAATCTTTTGAACCATCTCTTAACCAAAGGCCACTTCTTGGATTTTCCAGGTAAAAGATTCTTTAGCCAGCTTCAAAACTTGGATTTGTATTCAAAACTTGCTTAGTATTCGACCAAGAATGTTATGATCTACTAGGACTTACTCAAGCCTTCCTGTATCTATAGTTTTATAAGATGCTTCATTCTCTTGGACGATCGCTGATTCTGTGAAAAACCTCCCTTGGGCTTGTGTTCCTAGTTCCGATATTATATTCTAGTACCGAGATATCTGGCAGCCTAAAGTATACAATAACACTATATTATAATTTTTTTTTTTTTTGGAAATTCATATCTTTTTCTTGCTTTTAATTAACCTAATTACTGTGTTTCAGATATCATTGTTCATTTGTTCATTAACACTAGGATACATAAAATAAAAATTGTGGTCCCACAGGAATCAGACCAGCAAACCTAGTGTTAGTTTGTTTTGTTTTTCTGCTGAACTGTTTTCATTATCTTTCTTCATATAACCATTTCTTACATTTTCAAATCGTCACGTGATACAAATTTATCCAATAAAAGGGCTGAGTGAGTTGTTATGAAAAGAAAAAGTAAAAAAAAAAACAAACCCGCAATTGAATCTTATGCTAATGACCCTTTTTTCTTTTATTTGTAGGTAACAAGGTAGAAGACTTAGGCCCAAGTTCTGCCCCGGCTAATGGGGGATAACCCCCTGGTTGTAATGGAAGTGACCTGTTCTCTTCTGACTGGACACTGGTCCCTCAATCCAGGGGAAACGGTGCTCGTCATTCTGCTCACTAGGGCCCTATGCACTGCCAACTTCCCTGGAATGTTCGACATTAGCGGACACCCACCCTCTCTGCAATGGATTGAGCTACGAAAGAATTTCATCAGTATTCTTTCACGTGATTTTTTTTTTCTCATCTGCAATAACAACAACAATATATCGGATAACTTCCAACCAAAAAAAAAACAACCAACCAACCAACCAAAACAAAAATCTAATTCACACCGTGTAAATGTGTTTCAAAACTGCTTTCTTATATTTTTTCTTTCTGTTTGGTAAAAATATCAACCCTCCAAACGAGCAATAGACAACAACGCCAGTGGAACATCTACCTCACCAATATTCCATGGTTTCCATTTTTTTCTTCTTTCATTCTGCTTTCGTTCTGGAATGACGTATGGTCTCCTTATGGAAAAAGAAAGATTGCTTGTCTGTATACGTCGGTTTGGGCTCGTTTCTCCGTTCTTTGTTTACTTTACGAGATGGGTGTCCGCCGTGAAACCTCATTCGTGGGAGGTTCAAGCCAGGGTTTCTCCCCCCCTTCCCCTTTCGCACCCTTCTGCAACCTGTATACGAATTGTCATTGTGGTCCCTCCATCGCAGTTATGTTCATCAGCCGACGAAAGATTTTCAAATACGACCAATTCAAAAAACAAACAAACCCGAGCTTCGTTTTTTGCCTGAATTTAAAAACCCCGATTTTCGCAGATAACACCCGCTCGGGCCGTCGGCTGTTGTTTTTCGTCGCATGTCGCCGCACCCCCACAACACCCAGGAACCCATCGAATTCCCCCGAAAATCGGCAGGGAATAACTAAGAAATGGATTCCTCCTCCAAATTAACAAGCTCGACGGTATAGTCTTTCTCGCACGTGTGTATTCTAGAGAGCTTCTTTGTATGCGTGGGCGTGCGTGTGTGTGTACGTGTCTGTATAGCTTTTTCATTTTTTCAGTTCTAATTCTGCGAGTGCGTAAAAAACAAAGCAGATAAATTTTTTGCCATAACAAAGACATGAAAAAATATAAAAAAAAAAAAAGTTAGAAAAAAAAAATCAAAAAAAAAAAATAATAATTCTGTTTTTTAAACTCAGCACCCAGTAGTGAAAAATGGAAAAAGAAAATTAAAGAAAAAAAAAAAAACAAACACTCCAAAGAAATGAAGATAGTTCAAAGTGTGTGAAAAAACCGGGGAATGTCACGAGCCTCCTCTCTACGCCCCCTAATGAACTCCGCACGGTATATCACCCCCCACCCTGGCATAGAAGACCGGAGGAACGTAACTTTTGGGCGATTGGGGGGAGGCTGTGAGACCTCGGCCGGACTCAAAAGATGTGATTAGACTACGACAACTTTTCGGACAATGGAACTTTTAAATCGTCGGGATATATTTCTTCCTCGCAATGATTCTCTGAACCTGGAGAAGAAGAAGTGAAGAGAAAAATAATAATAAATAAATAAATAAATAAAAAATGTGTTAATTACTAATCACCAATCTCTTGTTTGTAAGTCATTGTAAAACATTATAGCGTTTGTCTATCACTATCCCCCCCCCCCTTCTCATTTTTATAGCCATTGTATTTCAACCAAACGAAGTGCGTTACAGAAATCGTTTGTTTTTTTCCCCTTGTGTTTTTATTCTCACTTTTTTGCATTTATTTTTATTTAATTTGTGTTGATAAAAAAAGAAAGTTAATTCAATTCTCCCCGAAATTCAAATCCCTTTCTCTCTTCTTTGTTCAACGGTTTTCTTCATTATCTAAAAAAAAATGTTTATCTTTTTAGATATTCATTTTATAAATTTACTATTAATTAATTTTTATTCTTGCTTTCAATATTAAATAAAAATATTGGCCCAAAGATATGTTCAAGATCTACATCGAAAAAAAGTTTTAATTTCAGGACATGATTATTTTTTATTATTATTAATTTTTATTATTATTATTATTATTATTATAATACAGTAATAAAAAAATAGTTTTTACAAAATTACATGAGCATTATCATTTTTTTTTTTTTATTTTGCCTAGTTAATTCTATTTTATTTTTAATTTTATCTCCGAATTATTGGTGTAATTTAGAGTAATTATGATATGGTTTCATATAAAAAATATTATAATTATTCTAAATTATATCATTATATTTTGTACGAAAAACTCAGAATTTTTCTTTTTCTTTTCTTTAAAATTACAAAATTTATTAATCGCCTTTTTTTTTTTTTTCTTTTTTAAAAAAAATTTTTTTAACTTTTTTCTCGAGTCCATATTTTTTTTTTTTTTTTTTGATAAACTTACTATTTTTTTCTTGATTAACTGATTAATAATGTACATTAAAAACATAAATAAATTCAAATATTTTTAGTGTTTATCATCAGATTTACAAAATTAAAATAAATTCTTTTTCTTTATTATTTTTTTTTAAGTTAACATTAGAATAAATAAGTTCACAAGTAATAACAATGTATAGAAAGTCCTTTCGATGAAGAAGCATGTGTTAAAAACCTTGTAACTTTTATTTTTTACATCTTCGCTGAGAAATATACCCTGAAATTCGTATACAACAAAAAACCCAACTCTTCTAAATGCTCAGTTTTTACCGATCTGGTATCGTGTCTATATGGAGCCATGTGATAATAACTTCATGTTGTTCTATTCTCCTTAAAGTAGTTCATAAAAAAATAAAATAAAAAATAACCCTTTGATGCTATAGCTGTAGCGTGAAGAAGAAAAGCGTAATGGAAGGAGAGAAAGGGACAGTTCACGGGAAAATAATGAAAAATGGTGATTTCCTTTTAATAAAAAGAAAGAAATATAAGATTTGTATTAAAGGAGAAAAGGTAGTAAAAAAAAACCAACTGAAATCATACGTGTATTTGTATATATTATATATAAAAAAAAAAATAAACTTTTTCATTATGTCTACTTCAGATCCCCTCCCCTTTTCATCATGTGCTTTTTTATACTTTTAAGTTCTACATATAAATATATAAATATATATATATATAAGAAATGTTAATTCACAAATTTGTAAAGAAACAAGTGAACCTAACAAAAAAAAAAGTGCATTTCTTGAAAGTGTGTAGTTATTAAATATTTTGTACATGTGAGAAACGATGATACATCTATCGTATCTGGTTTTTTGTTTTACCATTACATAACAAAAAACAGAATGATAGAGGAAACGATGCAGGGTCAAGTGGGGGTTATACGATTATAAGTGGGAAAAGAAAACAACAATAAAGGGAATGGTTCTGTGATTGCGATGGGAATGGACATAGAATTTTGAATTAAAAAAAAAATAAAGAGAAAAAAAAAGCGCGAAGAAATCATATTAATAATAATAACAGTTTTTTCCCGTTTCTATGTAATTTTTGTAGATATTTTTCGATAGAACACAGCTGTGCAATCATTATTTGTATCATCAACATCACTGCATTACTTCCAAGGAAGAACATCCTTTCATTTGAGAACCTCTTGCATCAATGTCCAGCTATTATATATTTTTCATTATAAATTTAGGAGTCATTTTTAATCACTTGTTTAACCATTTGTTAAAAAAGCTTCAAAAATCAAATTTCAATAAAAAAATATTACTTTTATTTTCAATTAAACTAATAATCAATCATTTTGTTTTTTTTGAATGTCCACAACAAAAAATTTAAAAAAGAAAATCTTTATTATTACAAATATTAATGAATTCAATTTTTAAAAATAAATTACTTTGGATTTTATTATAAAATTGGTAATATTCCACATAATTTTTCTTTTTTTATTTCGATGATTACAAAAATCATTTAAAGTTTGTCTAATATTGAACTAAAATTAATAATGAAATGTTTTTAATAATTGTAATATATTCCAAATGTATTTTTTTTTATTTTTTATTTCTTGACTTATTACAGCTGTATTCTATCGTATTATCACTCACTACAACCTCGTCCTTTACGTCTCTGGGCATCTCTTGTGGTTCTCTCTAGATGTACACCCCCAGCATGTTAGTCATGTGACTGTGCTCTATCCAATATTTTTTCATTTTTATTCCCCGCCCCCCTTGTAGGTCAGTTCGCCTTTTGTTTTCTCCCAATCATCTTCCCCAATCAGTCATTCTTATGTAGACTCATTGCTTTTACATAAAGCGCATTGACCACAGATCGTTGATGTCCAATAACATGGGATGCCCTCGTTATGTACAAAACACGGAAAAAAATGTCGCACTTCGAGAGTATCTTGAGTTCTGCAGTTTAGGTCATGCCAAACATTTTTTTTATTATTATATTTATTTATTGCTAATACGTTGACAGAGATGGGATAAAAATACGGATTACAATTCTCTAATGTAAGATTATGTTTCGAGAAAGAAATGTACATGAATTTCTTGTTTATTTTTTTTTATGAGTCTCTGTAAATTTGTTTGCATAATAAGAAAAAAAAAATACACACACACAAAAAATAAGAATTGTAGAAACCTAGAAAAAAAGATATAGCTCTCCCAAATATCTAGTAATATTTCCTTTTGTATCGATAGATCAGATTCATAAGTCCCTTCCCAAAATATTACATTTGGAGATAAAAGAAAAAAAAAAAAAGATACCTATCTATCCTCGTCATCATACAGAAATGATCGCCATTATTGTATATCATCTCATCCAACAGTTCAATTGAGAGGAATCAAGTCCTTGTCAGCAAGGCAATTGTTATTCTGACCACAAAAATGGACGCCATCTTGCTATGGAAGACCAATACGTTAACATTTGCAATATAAATAAAAAATTTACAATTTCTTTAAAAAAAAATAAATCATGAAAGTAAAATAGATTATATATTTGTACTTTGTTCATTCAATTTTTTTTTCGTCTTTTTTTTGTAATTAAGTATTTAGTAAAAATAGGATATTTATTTCTGATTTTCGTAGTGTAGCTAACTTCTTCACATATTCTAAGCTAGAATTGAACAGAAAGCTCTTGATAAAAATTGACTGCAATAAATCCAACAAGTTTTCAAGACACTGATCGATGACAAATTTATATCACAACTCGAAAATGGAAATATTTTATCATAATATCGTGCCTTCTCAGGAAAAATAAGTTTAAAAAAAAACCACCTTGAACGCTAACGAATTGGCAATAATGTTAAACAATTATTTTAAAACCACCCACAATCCTTTGCTCCAAACAGTCCATTTTTTTGATCAGGATAATGGTCTTAATATACGTATTTCATACTCCCTTGGACGGGAGATAACCTTTAACCTCTTATCTCTCGAAGTATTACATCACTCTCTGTGGAATTTATTTTTCAGTATTGTTATTATTATTGTGTTTTCCTGTGAACCCTTATTTTATACATTTTTGAAACTGCAAATACCATTTTCATTGTAACTAAAAACAAACAAAAAAGCCATACAATTACCTTTCTTGGAGAAAAAAATAAAAACTCAACTTTTTAGTTGGAACTTTTTTCCACTTCTCCCCCCCTTTTCTCGAAATATATGTAATTTGTGATTTAAAAACAATACCTGTACGTATTATGTAATGTTGTAAGCCGTGTGATAGACAATAAAACTATTTTCAAGGTAGGTGAAAACCATGTAGTCTTATTCTGATTTCTTTATTGACTTTTTAATAAAATAATGTTGTTCCTAGGAACTGCAGATGATGTCCAACACTTTACTACAGAATATTGGAAAATATCGAAGTCCCCATCGTCAACGTATCACTGTGTAAGTCTTTTGAAGCGTCTGGTACCACCTACTGTACATTATTAAAAAAATTGCGTCCGTTTGTTTAAGGACAATACCGATAACCTTATTTCAAGTTTTACTTGTTTTAAATCCAAAGGGATTTCAGTTATTTAAGGAAGGACGTTCTCAAATAAATATAGAAGGAGGGGGTTTGTGATGTCCTATTACAGGTCTAAAATGTGGCCCCTGGGGATCGCGCGGGAGATAAGGCTAACGCAACTTAGTCCCGTGACCAAAGGGACTGAGTTGAGGTCGGGTGGTCAGTCCGACGCCCGCCCGCTTTTAACCCGGTACTCATTCAACAGAGGGCAGAGTAGACCCTAGTTTTGGAGGAGAACGGAGCGTATAAAAAAAAAATCTCCGCCGAGGGCTGGGATCGAACCCACCACCTCCAACCCGCAGCCAAAGCGCGGCGTTTGTAATGACTTCTTCAAATTTTGAATTGAGTTTCAATGTATTCAGCCAATAAGGCTTGCTTTTGAGGAATATGATTGTTGTACAATTCTAAAACCTCTAGGTAATAATTTTTTTAGTGAACCAGTGGAAGCGAGTGAAGATTAGAGCTTGGAACCTCCGCTGAATTACCTCTAAATTTACGCCTTTTACAAATTCGATCAAACTTTATTTCCCATTGAATTGTTGAAAATATCTGAAACAGCATTTTTCAGACGTATTCTGAGGAGTAAATTTTCTGAGGAAAAATACATTACTACATTTCCCGCTGTTCCTTAAACAAGACCAGTTCGTGACTGCTTAACCACCTACACGAATGTCACTCTCAGGACTCCTGGTTTTTCAGGAGACGCAGCTGCATATCTACGTAGGGTCACTCACAAAATTTGCAACTATCATTTCAAGATTGTCAGGATTTTAAAAAAAGACGAACTACAGGCGGTCCCCTAGTTACGAACGAGATACGATCCTGAGAACGTCTTTAGGTCGAATTGGATGTAACTCAGATCCAGAGTTATAGTAGTAATAATACTATAACGGCTGATATGTCGTAATAATACAGTATAATACTGAAATAATAATTATTATACTCCTATAGTTTAATAATATGGTTACAGAAACTATTGTGCTCTTTCTTTTAATTCAAACAAACATAAAAACAAACTCATACAAAACGTTTCGAAAGGAGAAATTTCAAAAAAGTTAACACTCAGATAAGAATTACACTTAGGCGAGGTCATGAGAGTAAACACAGACTCATAAAATCTAAAGTGATGCTGTGCGTAAGCGACCGTCTGACTAGCTGCTAGCGTAAAGATACTGCGCCAACAAACCGCTTAGCTATGTGGGTTTGTTTACATGCGAAGAAGAAACTAGTTCCCGAATTATTAATTTAATTATAAATTATTCTTTTGGCGAGCCCGTTTGGGGACCGCTTGTATTTCTATTCAAATCGTAACAAAATCTAGAGTCATGTGACATCTCTTCCAAAGTAAATTCTACAGGTTCTAATGTCCATGCCCATTTGATGTCTGAAATTATTGAAGTCTGTAGTGTCTTGATGTAGACCAGGAGCGCGCAACCCGCGGATATTTTCGGCGGCCCGGCAGTGTCAAACTCATAATTAAATTTGAGCCTTTACATTGCTACCAAATGGTACATTGAAAAATGTCATAATCTCAGATGTTACTATTGGATTTACTTCAATATGAGTTCAACTACAAATGCCAGGATGTTCGAAAATCCGAAAAATCATTTGAGTTATTTTCATTGCCCTTCATGTTGATGTTAAGACAGTGCCTACAATTATTGCAGATGGAATTAATTGATATTTAAAGTAACACTGAGTTAAATGCGAAATTTGGAGATATGTCACTCCTTGACCTGAAGAAATGAACCTTCTTAGTGACCATACAATGAAAAGAACAACTTTATTTGGCAGCAGCTATGTGTGTGAAAAAAAATTGAAATCCAAAGGACGATCCTCGACTTACTGACATTAGGAAGCAAGCATTGCAATATCAGACACTGAACATTGAGAAGTTCACAAAACTTAAGCAGTGCCAAGTTTCTCATTAAACTGTGCCACATTGTTATTTTGACAATTTAAAGTTAATATAAATGCATTTATTATTAATTATTATTATAAATGACACTTTCAAATCATTAATTAATAAAACATTTATTATTAATGACATTATGAAATCATTAAATAGTAAGATATAATAACGGTTGAGGAGCTGAAGGATGAACGCTGCGACCTTCCGTGAGAACTTTTAAAAATATTGGCCCCAGACTCCATAAGATGTGCACCCCTGATGTAGATCATCATCTGATTGCTTGACCTCTTCCGAATAAAGCAGATCTAAAGGATTCGTCAAGGCTTTATTATCATTATTATTATTTTAATATTCAGTAGTAGTTTTTGGATCCTGAAAATACGCATCACGCTGTAATTCTCAAAATTCAGCACCGACGCTCCATTGTCACTCTTACAGATGTTTCTTCTTTTGAAGTAGTCATTGTTCTAGATGGTTCCATTCGTAATTCAAGCAAATATACTCAGTATATAATTTTCTAAGTCTCACCTACAATATTTGTAATTCCACTTATCACTGCTCTTCATGATAGTAAATGCCGTTTCATATTTTATAATGCTTGGCTTGAAAAATAACACTTCACTTGACCGATTCTTCTAGAATTTGTTAACAATTTATAAGTTATTGGCAACAGGTGAGAAATCATTTTTATCAGAAGAACATTAACTACCACTTTTTCTTATCTTTTGTAGTAATTGTTTGCATAAAGTTTAAATAGTGTTATTTAATTGGCATTGTTTAAAAAGGCTTCCCAAACAATATAATGGTCACCCGAATGCCTTCTGTCAGTAAGTAAAAGAACTGAGGCAACACATTTTATAAAAAATGTGTTTAATGTGAGGAATATTAAACACGTGCAAATTTTTAATATGAGGAACTTCAAACTGGATGTAATAACTGTTAAAAATAAAATACTCTTGGTATATTTTGTCTTTTTACCAAAATAAAACTCAACAGCAAGAGGCTTTTTCTTACATTTTAATATTTTCTGTATCAAATATTTGACTTTATTATGAGTTCGTTCTTCTAAAGAAAGTACTTCCGGTAGACAATGGAAATAAAAATATCCTTCCATAATCTTCAATTTCGTGATTTTCTCGTCCACAAATTGTGAACTGCGAAGTACTAGGCCAGTGTTTAGATCAAAGTTTGGTCACATTTTTAATTTCGTAATTCAGAATTGGATTTATCGAAAATTTGGTTCGTAGAAAAAAACCACCTGATCCTGCTTGTTGTAGGAACATTGAAAGAGAAAATGTGCATCGACACAAAACAAGAGATTTGTTCTGTAAGCTTTAAAAACAAAATAAAATATATCGAAGATAAATCAATGATAGGGAAACTTCATTTTCTCTCGTTCAACTTAATCATCAAGTTTAAGAAAGTCTTGAAATCTTCATTATACTGAGAAAACTTCCATAGTGGAACAGAATTCAGATATATTCCCACCTATTTCTATTATCTATCCACTATAAGCTGCTGCTTTTACACATTTCCATTCCTGTAAAGCATTAACTTACTTTTTGTTCGGTCTTTACCTGCCAGAATGAATTTCACGACATCAATTTGCTGACTTTCGTAGATTTTCCACTCTGTGCTTTGATACGCTGAAGACGTTCTTAACACGTTTTCCGAAATGAACGTGTGTGAGACGTATTTCTTGATTCATAGTTCGTAGTAATAGAGAATTACACCCTAGGATGGGAGAATAAATGCTGCTGTCGTTTAGATATGAATCCAGGAGACACAGTCTGACTTCGCCGTCCTTTTTCGAAGAGAAACAAACACTGAGGAAAGAAAGAAATTTTCAAAGCCTTACGCAGGGATTCGAACCCAGGTTTAGACTTATCAGCCTCAATGAACTTGTATCTTGCCGAAATACGAATTATTGCTCAAAGACTTCATCTAAAGAGGTATATATTAGATATCTAAAGTTTTTGCTGTCGTGACTTCTAGAATTTAGGTCAATATTCTTCAATGTCGTAAGAAACTGGACAGAAGCTTAATCACCTTCAAAATATTCAATTCTAAGTTATTATTTGCATTATTTGATTAATTTTGCAAAAAATGTCTTTATGTCGCTGCTTAAATGCAGTATTCTTGCTTCGCTGGAGCATTAGCATCCTGAAAGATATGTAGCAGGTCTTCTAAAGCAATCTTGACTGCGCATTCTTTTGTAAAAGTATCTACATGGACTGATTGAACGTTATAATCAGATTTAGTGACTACAATAGATAAAAGAAATCTTACTTGAATCTTATTCTTGCTTTCCTTATATGTCTTAACAGCGAGATTTGAATCGCTGAAGATAAAGATTTCCTTTGGTTTCCTTTGTGTTGGATGTAATATTTTTAGAGGTGTTTATACGGCAATTAATTAACTGCTTAAGTTTGAAGCTTGTTTTGGCTTTAATTTATGCTTCAGTTCTTTCGGATAAAATTAATATGTTTATCTCAGACACTATAAAATCATTCAACTACTTGCAGTTTTGGTAGAGCAAAAGAAGTTTTATAAGTAAATGGTAAATCTTCAGTCAAATATCAATAAATATTTGACTGAAGATTATCTGAATATCTTCAGTCCTATCAATTAATGTATTCCCAACTGAGGAGGCTGATGAATGGCTTACGCCAATACCTATCAGCTGTAGTGGGACCACGATAACTTGACGATTCGAAAAATTCCATGACGTCAGCACTAGCCTTTCTCAGAGGTTCCGAAGAATAATACGTTATAGCTAAGAAACAAAAGCAAAAAATAGTTTTAATGATGTTTAAAGGAAATGCTATACTATTTGATGTAAGTGCTATACAAAGAACCCAAACGTCTCTAGCGGCTAAGTTGAAACAGTCAACAACTAAAAAGGCTTTTATATAAGATATTTGCTTTCTTAACTCAGACACTTGCTATATTTATCTCTGTCATCTTACGTAGAGAAGGCAGTTGATTGGATGGACAATGTAGCTCGAAATTGCAATTTTAAAAGTAAAAAACAAGGATATCAAAGTTCAATTAACAAATTATATTTAAAAAAAATAATAATAAATAAACTCCGAAATCATGTTAAAACTCTGAAAAAAAAAAGTTTAACTTCTTAGAATCTTAACGAGTGTGGAACTACATCTTAAAGCTCATATCTCTACTTGTAAGAAATCAACAAGAAGCTAGCGGTTTACTTGTTGGCACTGAGACATTAAATGAATATTTGAATATAAAAAAAAAAGAAAAATTCTATTGGCAATTCCATTAAAAAAAATACAAGGAAATTAACTGCATGTAGAATAAGTCAATTTACTGTTTTTTTAAGGAAATGTCAACTTAATTTTAGAACAAAAATAAATAAATAAATATTCTCCAGAAATTGCACAAAAAAGTCATTAAAAACCGAAGTAAAATAGTTAGTAATGAAACGAAGTCTTATAGTTCCACGAATCAACTCGGTCTATATTCAGACAAGAAAGATATTTAAAAAAACAAAGAAAAGGTTGAATACACAGACTTTGGCACTCTCCAGTTCTATGTCAATTGTGATTATTAGATCTATGTATCTTATTTACTTACAAATTATTTAGGAAATGTTATTATTGAGATTCATCGTAAATCCAAAATTCTAGTCAGGGCTTGCAATCCAGGTGAAATTAATCAAAATCTTAAAAGTGGAGATTATCATTCACTTGTTTGATAAGAATTTATTACTCACTTGGATTAAAACTTTCAATGGAAAAGCTGTAACTTTCAAAAAAGAAAATATTAAAAACAGCAGTTTGTTCTTGCCTTATTTAAGACTAAAAGATATTTTGTACTTCTTAAGTTTCCTTGACGAAACAAGGTCTGTAATTCCTTCGAAATATCATAAAAACTGAAGAGATATTTCAATGAATGAACAAGGTTCTAAAGAACAAAGTTTATGGATCCTGGACACGTGACGTAAACCAGTGGAACATGAAAAGATATGTCACCCAAAAGACATTAATAGCTCTCCCTTCGAGGTCGAGTAGCCCAATCGTAATTGAATTCAGTAAGAAATCAGTTCATACATTAGATAACGGCAGAAGATCTTCAGAAATGTAAAACATAAAAGTATCCTAACAGAAAGAAGTATTACAGGACATGTTATTTAAAAAACAGAAAGTAAGAATATTGGAACATTGGAATTGAAAATACGAACACGAATTTATTAGTTAATAGTTCGCTGAAAAAGAAAGAAAAATAATCATCTTTATTGTATTTATATTGATTAGTGTGGTTTGACCTGAATATCATTCTAGACAGATGAATGTATAAAAAAAAAACAAGTGAATACAATTTTATGCTTAAGCATAAATTTTAATTTTTTATTCTATGGATTATTCTATAAATTTAAAGGCGACCCATAATCTTTAATAATAATAATAATAATAATAATAAAAATAATAATAATAATAATCGCGGTGGGGGCGGGAACTGCCCTAGCTTTAGGGTAGGCTAAAGGGTCCAACCATCCATGATGAGAACTCGTTCTAATATAGATCATGCTGCATCGGGTGTGGCGCAGGATAAAGTCACCCGCGTTCGGGGGTTAGGCAGAGGCCTCCGTTCGAAAAATACACTACAGTCTCCCGTAGGTGGTGGTGGAGAAAGTGGCACCCCATCCTGTAGTATGGCTACCACAATGCCCGGGCAACACCATCCAGCCCGAACAGTCGGAAGTGTTTCGTCTGTGTCAGAGCAGGCGACCACCAAGACTGGGAAACCACGCCAGCGCATCCGATGGTCACCACAGATGAACCAGGATCTTATGCGCGACTTCTACACTGTTACACAGTTAGGGACTCAACTCACAGGATACAGACAGGCACTACACCATGCATTCACCCTTCCAGACTTTTTTTTTTTTTTTACACTTGGCAATATGTGCTTTGGTCCTTGACCCGCCATATTGTCTTAGCTGGTGAAACCCATGGTTTGAAACTTTTTCGATATAATAATAATAATAATAATAATAATAATAAAAGAAAGTACAATAATGTAAGAAAAAACAAAAAAAAAAAGCTAGGAAAAAAATAAAAAAAACTTTAGGAAAATAAGAAATACAACAACAACAAAATACCCGAGTGGACATTGAGAATAAAAGATTAAGAAAAATAAAAAAAAGTAAATATACGGATTCGAACCGACAACCTTCAGTATATGAGTCGGAAACCTTATCCATCAAGCTATAGCTGATAACTGAAATAAGATGTTGCATTTCTAACATTTAAGCTAATAGCGGAAATCCAATGAAAACTATGCCAAATATCTCGAACATGGGGGGGGGGGAGGCGTTGACCCCTGGAAATACCTTATTCTCGCCTCTGAACACGTTGGTGAAGTCCGTTTGTCGATCCGAACTTCCGTTCGGGAGCTCTTCGGCGTGGACAGACACGGACGGACGGACAGAACAAACGCAATAGCTACCGATTTTGGTCGCTATCACAATAACTACCAAATGTGTCGCTAAAAAAGTAATAGATTTTGCGTTTCTGTTTACAAGTAGTTTGGAATAATATTGGAAAGCAATGGCTTAGTATAGAATAAAGTAGAGAGCGTAGACACAGGCAAAGAGTGGGCGATTGGTTGAGATTATAACTCCAGTCTTCGATTTGAGAGTAATTAAATTATTTAAAAAAAATTAATGCTACTTCAAAAACTTTAAAAGGAACTCCAGAAATATATAATTTACTGTTAATATATTTTTATGAACATGACATATACAGTAAAAATATTAAACAATGAGATATATCAGACTGAACTGCCTAAAGCAGATGAAAAGTTGTTTCAATTATACAGGCTTCAAACATGCAAAAAAAAAAAAGAATCTATGAAATAGCGACTGCCAAGAGATGTCTAAAAAGCTTGAGGAAAATTCAATTTGGCAGTTATTAATTTTTGGAATGAGTTTTTTTTATTATTATTATTAATTTTGTAAGCGATGACAGAATGCTGAATAACCAGTTATGAAATAAGTTATGATAAGCCTAAATAACTTTTACTGTCATTCAATGGAAATTTAAGAAATGTAGAAATTGTGTAGTTATCAAAAACACATGGATTAGGCTTGAGTAAAATAAGAATCATAGAGAATCATCTTGGGAAGTATGCACGAAATTGTAATAATGTTAAAACAAGACTGCATTTATGTATATTATAATCTTAGTTAAGATGTACAAATAATTTACGTACTAAAATCTTGGTTGATTCTTAACTAATGGTTTTGTTACAACTCTATAACTTTGAGCAATTTGCATCGTGTATTATAAGTAATTTATAATTATAAAAAAAAAAAAAAAAAAAAAAAAAAAAACGAAATTGTGTTGAATTGTAAATAATGATAATGATTATTTATTTTTTTAATCTAAATTTAAAAATAATAAGTAATAAAAATTATAATAATAATCTAAATTACATTAAAATTCAAGTTGAAATAAAATTCAATAAACACACATTTATTAAAGTTTACAGAATTCCTTTAATGTATTTTTTTTTTTTCAAATTTAAAAAATGTATGTTTATTCAATTTTATTTCAACTTGAATTTTAATAACTATTATTGGCACACGTAAATTATATTTATAAAAATCTTCTAAATATTTTTTCATATTTTTGTAAATGCGTTATTGTAGAATTTCATCAATATGAGTAAGTTCATACAATAAAAGCAGGTAGATATAACATCTGATTGAACTGCTAATGAAAAATTGATTTAAAAAAATATTCCGCAAAAATTTGTTGAATAAATAATGGTGTTGTGCCGAAAATCCAGTATTATAATTCTGGTCTGAATTCGGTTGTCAATTTACATTGATTCTTTTAAGTATTGATAGTCCACTCTCAAAGACTGGTAGCGAATTAAAAGACAGTTATAACAAATGATAAGAAAAAAACAAAAAAAAGTGCTTATGAACTACCCTTAAGATATCTTAAATCAATTGAACAAATGGGAAAAGTAAAAAAATCGGTTCAAAACTGACTAATCAGCATTCTTAGACCCCAGTCTAAGAATAATAGATCAAAGATCATTCTCCTTAGCTCAGCAGAGATGTTTGATATCTGAAAATGTTGTCATTAAAAGGAAAATAATAAGAAAATGATAAATATGAAAACCTTTTAGAAATACCCTAATTTCCAAATAGTTTATTGTCAAATAAATCCAGTTCCTTTTTACCATTTTGGCTTCGTTTTTCAAGGATTTAAATCAGAATGAACCTTCGAGTTTATTTCAAAAATATAAAGATAGCTTCTAACAATTTTAAGAAAAAAAAAATAAAAAATAAAATAAATAAAGGTGGTCAAGGTAAAAGATTAAATTTAGATTTATTTTCGTTTGAGGTAAATATAAAACCTTAAATTTACATCGTGGAACATCATTACCTTACATTACGTAAGTTTTCTATATTGAATATCAGAGTAATAAAACACTGATAGTTAAGAATAAACTATCTACTATTAATTAATAGTTAAGTTGATAGTTAAGTGCCTGGGTAATGAAAAAAAAAATATGACAGAACGTATTTTTCTATGTTTATCTATATTTTTTTAATCCAAACTGAAAATCTATCTGAAGATATCAAATAAAATACTTCAATAACTCAATTCCAAAAGAAGGAATTGTTTAAATTACGAAAGCATTGCAGGTGATCTTTTTGAATGAGAACTAGGAACAAGAGAACAACAAGGAAACAAGAGAATAAAAAATATACGCCTATTGCTAATGTAGATCAGATACTCACACTCAACAACTACATCTAAAAATAGCAAACGACTAAATTATTCATTTTTCAGCTTTATGGCATTTTAGTCATGGTTTGACTTAAAAAAGAACTTAAATTTTAGACTTAAATCTATTCCCTAAATAATTATAAGGATACATCGGTTCACAATTGAGACAAATGTTAAACAAATAAACAAAAATTTAGAAATGTTCTGAAGTCGCTTCAGAAATTTAAATTTGGATAACTTAGATCTGAGAACATAAACGTAAAAATTTATAAATGCAGTTATTTTATTGAGAATAAGCAACTTTAAATAAATCAATAAATCAATTTTGAATAAGTCTTAACATCGAGTGGTTCGATGATATTTGTTTTTTTCCTTTAGAAAATAACCTTAGTGTTTAATTTAGGAATTAATAAAAATGTTGAAGATTTGAAACATGTTTCTCATCTTAAAAAATAATAGTAATTTAAAATCTTCTTTATCTAATTCCTCTTCTTTATTTAAATACAATATTTCAATAGGCTTAAATGTTGTCGCTCTTCTTCAGGGGAAACATAAACAGCGAGAAATATAACAATAGTGCGTGAAAGAATACAGTAAACTGTATATATTACATAAATTTCTGTACATTTTTAATATTTTGTTTGTACAAATTTACTAACCAATCATTAATATTCATTTCTATTTTTGTTCATACATTTAAAACTTCTAATAACCATTGCTTCAACTATAAATCCTTCATTATTATCTGTGATTCTGTAAAATATTTCTACTTTAGGGTTCAGATTGTGTTTTGTTTCTAAGCAATGATCTACCCAATGTGATACATTTCTTCTGTTATTTTTATAAACCCTACGTCTTTAGTTGATTTGTTCAAACCAAATATTAAAAATATACAGAAATTCATGTAATGTTTGCAGTTTTATTGTGATGTATTCTTTGACGCCCTATTGTTATATTTACTGTTATTTTTTCTTATTTTGAATTTTCGAAGCTGTTTTGCCTGAAGAGGATCGGAAATATTTAATTCTATTGAAATATTGTATTTAAATAAAGAAGAGAAAATAGGTAAAGGAGATTTAATGTTTAAATTACTGTTGTATAATAGGAAAATACGTTAAGATAAAACTAAAATAAAATTACCTAATCAGGCCTATTTCCTTGCTGGTAACAATTAAGATGGTTTTTCGTTCTTTTTCATTCTTGACAAAAATCCTAAAATAAGAAGTAGAATTAAATTAGACAAATGGAAATTTCAATGATAATATAATAAAGTTACATATTACTATATAGTAAGATAGTAAATATAGTAGTGTAATATAGTAAGGAAACACTGTAATTCTTGTGCAATACAAGAATTATTGTATAAATATTGTCTAAAGGTAAAGGAAAAAGCACTTTTTTTTTCTTCCTCTCTTAAGAAGTTTAAGGAGAAAATGTTCTTACATATATTTAACATTAAATCTTCTTTGAAATAAGACAAATGGTAAATAACAATGGGTGAGATTAAATTGTTTACCAAGTGATAACCTGGAATGCGCAGTTTGAATTTTTATGCCGTAAAAAAAATTCATTGAGGCACATGAATTTTCTCACTAATTTTTCGTAGTGAGTTTTTTATTTTATCCGATGATCACAAATGGTAAATTTTTGCTTAATGCATATTAAGCATAATGTAATATTATTATAATAAATATTGTCATATATCTCGCTTTGAAAATATCCTTACCACAGCCTCAGCGATATTAAATGTTAAATAAGACTGATAATATCTGAAAGGTACATTTTAGGTATTTATAATATAACATTTTCAATCACCAACGAGGTCGTTGAAAAAACAATGCACAACAAAACTAAAAAAAAAAATTACGCAGCTGTAGCCTAGAGAAGTTTGGGAAGAATAAAGATTATGTATCACTTTAGCTAGGTATCACTGAAGAAAAATAGATGAAGCTCATCTTACTAAGTAACTATGTTTTGAAAAATATTGTAAGGTAACTGAGAAGTGTTAAAACTTGGCTCACACTGCCGAAATTGAGGAACCAATTTTTGAGTTAATCGAAATAAGTAAATGAATAAAGAAATGAAAAAAGAAAATTAAAATGGATATTATTTTTTAAATGCCAACTTTTTAAAATAAGTAAGAAAATAAGTTATGTTTTTCCTATTCGTAGAATTATTCCTGTGATCTTTTCTATCCATTTACACAAGTGAAAACATTTAAGCTTTTATTCAATTATTCTTTTAGACATTGATAGACCTATTAACTAAATTAAGTAATAATAAATTTTATATCCATAATATCTCTGTTAACTCCTAATTAAAAAATTTAAAAAAAAATTATTGGAAAAAAAATAATATACTTTTTTTTCAACAAAAAAATATTTTATTTCCAGGATAATTTTTATTTAAAAAAAATTTTCATTGTTGCAATTTTTTTACAAACAATGAAAATGTATTGGATAATAAAATTCGTTGTAATGATTATATATCAATATTATTTACCATTTCCTAAAAAGTGATGGACAACTGTTTCCGTAATGAACGCCGAAAAATTCAATAATAAAGACTATATTTGACAAAAGATGGTTCAAAGTCGACGACATTTGCTTTAAAATTATTTATTCTTAATAAATGTGTTCGCTTTATTTTAATTATTAATAAAAAGTTGATTTCTTTAAAAATATACGAAACAAGCAAGGAAACTTTAACAATAGGATAAAATTTTATAAAACGCTTATTTTTTTTTAAAATGAAGAAGAAACTTATAACAATTAACAGGATTTCAATATGAGATTTTTTTTTAGTATTTATTTCAGTTAAAATTAGACCAATGAAGTAGTTTTAATACATTCTCAAAATAATTGTGTCTCTTAAGTAGATATCTTGAAAGAATCTTTAAAAGTTTAATACTTTTAATAATTACAATGTACATCAATAATTTTAATCTTAAAAATACAGGAGACTTATTGTTGTATTGCTGTAGTAAAAGATGATGATCGGAGAACATTTTAAAAATGTTTTACTAAAAATTATTGTTTAATTTTTTTTTTAATTATATTGAAAACAATAATTTTTAGTAAAACATTTTTAAAATTTTCTCCGATCATCTTCTTTTACTACAGAATTTTTGGAATTTAATAACTTCGCAATATATTGTTTATAAAAAATAATTAACTTTTTTTAATTATATTTAATTATTTTTTTTAAACAATATATTGAGAATCTACTAAATTCCAAAAACAAGATTAATATGTGCAAAAACCTTAGAAAATATGATTCAATAAAATTCATTTTTAAGCATTTCCATATAAAGATACAAACAAATTACATCCTCTGAAAAATTAACTAGATTTTTTTAAAAATTGTGTTTTCTTAAATTAATAAGTTCCTAATATTGTTTCTGTCTAAAGGAAATAATTTGTTTTTCTGTGGAAATTTTTTAAATAATTTTGGGTAATTTGTACATTACGTTACAAGATATGAAGCAATTTAATAACAATAATATATTCCTAATTCCAAAGTAAATTTTAAAATTCATTCTTAGAAGTGTAAGCATTTGTCATGCAGGCTGTTAATCAGAACGTGTATAATTATATAAAAAAATTATATATAAAACGTATTATTAACGTTTTACACTTTCACACTGCAATGTTCAGAATTGAACACTGCCCAACTACGAACTGAAAAATTAGAATAAACGATAAGTGAATTGATGATTAGGGATTGAATGATTAAGGTGAAAAGAATGAAGGATCATAAAATAAAAAAAAAGTATAAAAAAAGTAAAAGAAAGAATAATGTTTCGTCTAGGAAAAACAAAACCTTCGAGCTGGAAAGAGAATGACAATGAAGGTTTGCCTGGAAAATTCTGGTTCATATTTTCCAACTTTTTAATTTCTGCACTACTTTTCGTCATCTCACACAGGCGTATATAAGGGACCGACTCCTTCCTTTATAAGCCCTATTTTCTTTTGTCTGTTTTAGAGGACCTATTTGATGTCCATTTCTCACTCCAACATTTTCAAGACTATGCCTTTTTTTTTATTTTTTGCAGTTGTTCGAGTTTGGTTCCCTAAGTTGGCCCTCCCAAAATAAAATCCTCTATACGCCCCTGGTTCTCTTAATCTCCTTTTGTAGATCTCCTACAAAAACGAAATTGAGAATCAACCAAATATAAAACAAATCTCAAGCTAGTTAGAATCAACATGAACAACTTCCTGAACATATTTTTACAAACGAAGTAAACGTGTTTTAAAAAGTTCTTCGCAATTTTAAAAACATGTTGGTCGGTATCTCGTGCTGGCGTACTATCGCCAACTACTGTATTTAGAACCAATTACGAAAACCTTGTAACTTACGATAAGTAGAAAAAAGAAAAGTTTAAACTCTTTTACTAATTCTCGAAACTTTGTTCAAAGAACATCATCATCTGTTCCATTAAAACAAAATAAATTGACCCGATAAAAAACTAAACTTGTTCTATCCAATGTGTGACTTAATGTCTCGTATTTCCTTTAAATTTGTCCTAAATGTAACATTACGAGGAAATCTCGTAAATCATTTCTGAACACTCCTACATAAAGCTATTATAACCATAGCATGTAATTTTTTTTTTATCTAAATGGAAGTCCAATTAGAAGTAGCAAAGCCTGTGTGGGAGTTGATAGTTTTTTGAATGCAAATTAGAAATGCCTCTTATCGTGATTTCTTCTAAGGAACTGCTGCGATTAACAATTCTAATTTTTAGGAACTCCAAAACCACCCACATGGACCTCCTGCGTCTAAATGCCTTTTCTGAAAACAGTGGAGGGCAAGGAAGCTTTGAACTAATTACAAAGACATCGGATATCATCCAACAGTGAACTATAGAAAAGTCATCCTTGATGATTTAATTTACTTCATTAGATGCTAATTCGGTTTATATAAAAACCCAAGTCTACTCAACTAAAAATTAAACATTCTGTGAAGCTAGAAAAAGTCAAAACAACTGTAGAAAAAAAGTGTTATTTTTATCAGAACAACTGGTAACATATTTACTTCAATTTACAATGAAAATAAAGATCAGGGAAATGTTTATGACATGTCATAATAACAAGGGCCATCATAGTAATGTACATAGTAATAATACAGATAATGCTGTCCATTAATTACTTAATAATGAATTAGATCGTACACATACTAACAACAACAACAGGATGTAATTAATAAACATATCGTATTATTCTTTGATTATATAAATATTATATTATTATATAATGTGTTCTTAATAACAGTCTAATATTACCACATGATTAGTATTTTTTATATACAAATTTGTTTTAAACAATAATTAATGATGTCAGATTTGAAAATAGGGTGGCGGATACGTCAAAAAGAAAATGAATTTTAAAACACTAAAAATAGTCTTTTTGCAATATATATATTTTTTTCTTTGGAACTTCGAATTCAGTTCAACGGCTGTACGATATCACTTAGGGTCGTTAAGTAAAGAATAAACCAATAGTATCTAAAATTAAATTCTGAAATTTTTATAACTTATATAAAAGAAAAAGGATGAAATTTATAAGGCTCTTTAAACTGAAATACGACTGTAGTACAATAATTTTCAGTTTGATTGGTTGCTTTCTTCCGATATTCAGTGTATCTTCAAATTTTATAATAAAAAATAGCTTTTTATTACAAGACAAACCTATTTTAAGCTTATGAAACGATTAATTACAAAATTAAATATAATTAAAGTTACAATGCTATAACTTTATAATGTTATAAAAATATTAAAAAAAAAATTAACAAAGTGCAAATTAATTTAATACATCAGAATTCAAAATTTCTCAAAAATTCCTGAAAAGAACTGAAGAATTTTTATTCTTTTAAACTTGTCTACATTATATTAATGTAGTTCAGTTATTTGGAGAATATTTAATCAAATATTATCATGATAAAATTTAATAAAAATTTAAAAAATAATCAGTAAAACAATTACGAATTTTCTGGTTCTGATTTTGAAGAGAAATATATTTGAAGATGAAAAGGAAAAAAAAAAGAAGGAAATTCTAAGAATTATTTTAAATTAATAAAACAAATAAAACACAGAAGAAAATCGGTAATCTACATTTTTTTAACTTTATAAACTGAAGTTTTGTAACATTGTTTCTTATTTTCTTCATAAAAATTATCGATTTAAGACAAAACTAGCTTTAATGATATTTAAACTAAAATAAAAATTAGATATGCGTAAAAAGAAATGTCATTTTTGCGTAAAACCCAATTTCTCTTCAATTGTAATAACCTTGTAAGAAGGTTGTTGTTGGTTAAACTTTGTTTTAAAAACGCTAGGGTCTTTCTAACTCGTACAAAAGTTAGATTGAAAAGTTGGTGGTTGTTCTGGGAGTGGGTGACTGCATTGTGCCCGCGTGTTTTCTCATTTGCTCTAATGTCAGGTTTTTCCATTTTGCGAAAGCCAACCTGTGATTTGCAGCCCAGTGATACCTGCACGCCCACCCAGGCACGCCCAACCATCGGACCATTGTTCGCCCTTCGCCAAATGAAATTGGTGCAGAAAAATCAGAGAACCCCGAAGCCATCGCCAGGGCTGTTCGCAATCAAATATTCATCACAGCCCAAGCACACATTTCGACAAGTACAATACAATTCTGTAATCAAATGAACTGTTAGGCGTAGACCAAACATTTTCAAAGGATATTTCAATGAAGAACTGTATAGAAACATAACAGAATTGGAGAAAGATTCAATCAAACACCAATGCTTACAATACGTCTATAAGACGATTATTTGATACATTTTTCTGCTTTTATAAGACTGAATATTTTTTTCTATTTCCTGACCTTAACATACCTTTTTGAGATAAAGTTTAAACAAAATAAGGGCTAACTTCTGCTACAAGAGTTTACTTTGTTATATTATCTAATTTTAATTTAGGGCTACGAAATCAGAACTAACTTCCTTGGTAATGCATGGATTGAAATTCAAATCCTGCGAAGAATTAAACACACACAAACTTGGTAATTTTAAGTGAAAACCTTCGATTGGAAAACAATGTAAAATTAAATCTTTTAACAACTGGATTACAAATATAAAATTAAAACAAGCAAATGAAAAGGTTAGAATTAAATTTATGAGAAACAAAGAAAGAAGAAAAGATTATTAAAGGAAATATGTGGATAGGTAATTTGAATATTAACTGAATGGATTGTAACATTGGTTGAATGCAATAAAGGATAAGATTATGATGAAAAATTTATTCTGATTTTTTTTTTTTTTCAATTGTTTTAATTTTTTCACAAGATAAGGTCTTACTTTGAATCTTTTATCATTTCTTTTTATAAGCATTCTTACCACCTTCTTGAAAAGATATTCTTTAATGTCGCCTGATTTCGAAAGATTCTTAAAAGGGATTCAAACAACCGAAGAATAAAATAGATCAAATGCAGCAAAAATACTTCTCTCGTTTTTTTTAGCAGCTATTGTGAAAGAATGGACAAATATAAAACAAAATAACATTAAATACGATTCACATTTTTTTAACATGTTTTAATATTGAAACATGTTTTAACATGAAAATGCGTCTGTTAACATTTGTCAAAGTTTCTTACTTTGTTATTTACTTGCAGTAATATTTCTCGAAAAGCTTTGAAACTTAAAAAAAAGTCATTCCGTCCAGGCATTTGGTAAAGGCGGTTTTAATAATAGAAAAGTGAAAAGATTACTGTATAAAAATTAGCCTACGTAAGAAAGATGTAAGCTTATGAAGTAAATTAGACTGTATCTGTCAGCATTGAAAAAAATATGCTGAATAATTCAAGAAACCGCAAACATTTAATTTATCTTTGTCTTTTCTGACGTTGTAGAGTAAATATAAAGATTGTAAACAAATGCATAAAAATTGCATACAATTTATACAATTGTTTACTAGTATAAAATTTGTAAACTATTATATAAAAATTGTAAACAATTGCGTAAAATTTGTATACAATTTATACAATTGTTTACTTGTATAAAATTTGTAAACTATTGTATAGAACTTATATACACTAGGTCCACCTTTTAAATTGTAAACGATTGCATAAAAATTGTAAAAATATACATACAAATAAAAATTGAAGTACAACAACAAGTAAAAAGGAACGAAAATTAAAAAGGACACATCAGTATCGCACATATTTATTACTTGACAATATTACTTTGTCTTAACAGTACAGGAATTAACATGTTTTTGGGATTAATTTTGGTTTTCTAAGTTTTCGTTTAATTTTCTTATTGGCTTTAAATTAAATCAATTAAAACCTAGCATTATTTTATTTCTTCAATCCAAGCATTTTCGTAAAAGAAAGTTGTAGAATGTGACACAATTATGCTGATATGTTACGTACAAATTAATGTTGCTTTTTATTAACATTAATAACATTAATTAATGTTACTTTCTAAATAGTACGATGACTATTGTACTGCAATTGTTATTTCTAAGTGATGAGCTAATTTTCCGAACACTAATTAGGGAAATCTGTTTTTTGTTAGTTCTCAAATTACTTAAACTAAGCTTATATTTACTGTTACAAATACAGTTGACCATCTCGAATCCGGAAGGCTAGGACCCACAATATTTCAGATTTTGGATTTTTCCGGAATATGGCATGGTGATGTTGCAGAGAAGTGAAAAATTTTTGCTTTCACGGAAGTTACTGTATATTTAACATAAAAAACATGAATATAAATGAAGCAAATAAACATTATAAAGTTTATTTATGTGGCTAATTTATATATTTAGGTTTGGCTAATGACAAAAAAGGAATATCCTGGATTCTCCGTCGAATAGAAACTCCAGATTCCTTGGCTTTGTCATCCCAAGCAATAAGGAATGTTAGCAATATCATCTTTATCTTTCTAATGTTTCTTAGGTGACAATGTATCCCTCAATACAAGGAGAATGTATGAGCTCATATGCATTCACTAGATAGACAGGAAGACATTCTACATCTTATGCAGAAGCTGTAGAAATGTTAGGTTTGATATTAAAAAACAGCCTTCTATGTTATTGCAGATATTATATTTTAATACACTGATTATAAATAATGATTCATCTGAATATATTTATCTACATCTATACTTAAGTGAATCATTATATTAAATATAATGGTTTTTACGTTTTATTAATCCTGCTTAATAAATATAAACTTCACTTATTTTCTTTTCATTTGTAACTTCAAGCTGCGTTAATATTAAATCTTACAATGACATTTGATAATTCCTTGCCATATTGTCATGAGTAATAAGTTCTATTTAGTATCTAACACATTATTTATTTTAATCACAAATAACCTATTTTGAATATATTGTAAGATATTCGTTTTCCTATTTTAAACTCCAGTACTTGCACACTTGTAATTTTATTTATTTATTTATTGAGTAAATAACAATTACGTATTACAAAAATTGAAATTTTTGACGGAATGTAATAAAATGTTCTTCGGTCTTAGATGAGCTTGTAAATCAACAGAATTAATAAAAATTATTAAAATTTTATCATTTTTTAATGGTTAATATGATTTAGAAACCTTAGAAAACTTATTTCAATAATTTTTTAATCAATTAAGTTTAATAAAGAAATTCTGGGAAATAACGTAAAATGATTCACATTATCGTTGCAGTTTTATTTTACTATTTTCAAATTAAAAATGAAAAAACCGATGACTTCAAATATTGTATTAATTTAATGGTAATTTACTCAATGGAATAAATAATTCTGCATCTTACAAATCTAACAAATTATGAAATTTAAATGGTGTTGATGGCTAATTCATAAATATATATTTCACATTAAAAAAACCCATTTTTTTTATTTATCCTTGTAATTTTTCTGGTATTTACAAATACAGATGTATCGTATGAAGTTTTAATATTTATTTATTTATTTCCTCCATTAGTTTCAATGTAGAACTTATTTAAAATTATGCATGTTTCCGTTTCGCATTTTTCAAAGAACATACGAATATTACAATTATTATTAGACAGCATCAATTAAAAACAAATAAACAAACAAAAAAGAAAGGTGTTAACAGGTGAAATGAATGTAAATTTGAATATCTGGATTCAGATTCGTATATCCTCCTCCAAATTCTATCCAACTTCGTAAAAAGAATGAAATATAGCCCTTTTCAAATTTGTTTTCAAGAAGAAAATTTTCTCAACCTTTTTTTTTTTTTTTTTTTTAGCATTAGTGATTTGTTAGCATTATTATTTATATATTTTTTTTTTTTTGAAGTTTAACAGTAAAAGAATAATATAGATAAAGATTCAGGAAAAATAAATCATGGAAAATAAAACTTATAGTCGGTGACAATTCAACTTACGAAGTATTAGATCTCTAACAATGCGCAATATGATAGTACTGCATTTAATATCTAACGATGAGTATGCACATATTACATTCGTGTAATATTTATGTAATTGTAATCATATTCTGCATTATTATTGCCAGCAATTCTTTAACAGTTATTATTATTATAATCTAAATATTGCTATATTTGGGTTTCCCCAAGTATAGCGGGTAAAGGTTCAAAGCACATGTTACCATATTATTATTATTATAGTAGTAGAGAATAGAGGAATTAAAGTTAAAAGAAATGTCAACGCGGAGTTTTGCAAATTCCTTTAGACCTAAATTTCTTCTATTTTACACACAATAATCTTAATAGTAAAACATTTATTAATAAAAATGGAAATTTCTTCTGTGCTAATGATAATGATAATTTCTACTTATTTTACTATTTCTTGGTGTTTATTATTAATGACAGAAGAATCTGAAAATACAGACTTTTAATCGAATTAGAAATAAAGTATATTTGTTAGTAATTTGCATTTCAAATATTAAAATATAGTTTAGGAAAATGTAAAATAGGAAAAAGAAAAAAAAATGTTTAATTTGGAAGGTAAACATAGTACTTTTAGAATA
>JAFIDM010000006.1:35195898-35208139 GCA_023159025.1 Thereuonema tuberculata | reverse complement strand
ACTTTATAACCTCTTTTAGAAAGAAAAAGAAAAAAGAAAAAAAAAATCTTGAAGACCGAAGTAAAATAACAGAATAAAGGTTACAACTTAGATGTAAGTTTGTTCAAAGTTTACGTAGGATCTAGAATATGTGAAAGGAAATATTAAAAAATATATTACAATCTGAAGTTCTTCACCCAACCCTTATTAAAAAAATTTTATTTGTTGTAAATTTCAAAAACTTTTTTTCAGTCTCTTTTCAGCATTTCTCCACTGCCTTTTATTTCATCCAACAATGATAAAAAAAAATGTGTAACAATAGATCAAACTAACTTTATAGAACCTATTTGATAATTAAGAAAAAGTTCAACTATTACTACAAATAAAATACGTAATATGATCAGATCGTCTTTTTATTTATTTATAAGTAAAAAATTTATTCAAAAATAAATACTTATGTCGATGAAGAATCGCATTGATAAAAAACACACATGATAAAAACAAGAAATCTATTTTAAGACGTCTACAAATTACAAATTATAGAAAACAGTATTAATTTTTGAGTAGAAAGAAAGAGAATAACAACATAATAGTCCTAAACAAGTGCCAGAAACTGTCTTTAAATAGAAAATGCGGCTTTCATTTCCTTATAAAACAACAATAAATAAAATTAGATATAATTACTTTGTCATAGGTTTTAAAAATGCTAAAATGATAACAAACTTTTACATTTATACTGAGTCTAGGTTATTCAAATAAGAGTGTTATCTACTGAATTTCTTAACTTAACATCTTTTTATTATTGCAGTAACTTAATGTTGTAACTCTTGTCACTACAAATATTTTTTTTTATCTCTTAAACATGACTATATCAAAGCTTTGGGAAAAATATAAGTAGATGTAAGTAAATTAACTAAAATCCTTTTATCAAACGAATAAGAACTTATTTCACTTTCTAATAACGCTGGCGCTTTATTATTTATATTTTATTTATATTTTATTTATATTTTACTTAAGCCACAAACATCAAACTTAAGAAGAATCACACATTTGATTAAAAAAAACATGTGTTAAGTCCAACTTTTGTAAGTCTAAAAAAAAAAGTTATATTTTTAAAATTATTCAATATTAAAATAATGTTAACGTTACATTTCAAAATTTATCAAATAAATGCTGCTTTGTAATATAGTTAAATGAGCATCACAAATTAAACAAAGATCGATTGACAAACGTGGTTTCAAACAATGCGATTCGATGTCGCCCACAAAAACATCTGAGTGTATTTTGTAATTCTGTTAACTTCTTGGACCGTTTTCAAGTTCTAGTTTTCAAAAAAACACATTTTCTGTTTCACGTTTAAAAGCCTCAAAGATGTTTTGTTCAAAAATGTAAAAAATAGTAAAAAAATACATTGACTATATACTGCGTAATTCTCAATAAAATTATTAAGTAATTCGAATTTAAAATGATCAAATAAATCTTTATGGGATTTAAATTAAAATAATTAATTATTTAAAAATATTTATTAAAAATTAATAAAAATATTATCCTAGTTTTTATTATTTTAATAAATTTTTAATTGCTACTTGTCAAAAACAAAATAATTTCACTTATAAATTTTTTTTTAAAGAATGTTTTTTTTACTTACTGAACCACAAATAATAATATTTCTTTGTAATAAGACTAAAGTTAATTTAAAGAATACTTTTCTTAAATTTATTTATTTTTACTTTTTAGTCTAAATATAATATTTTCAAAATACAGGTAGGCCTATTTTGTATTATTATAAATACCAGTATTTGTGAATTGTTATCTAGCAATTGTTAATTAGCAATTGTTTACTAAAATTTAGATTAAATTCGTAAATAGTTACATTAAATACCCTCAATCCCTTAAATTAATCTTAGTATATGTATTTATTTTCAATAAAATCGATTACAAAATAATTGTGATATATTATTTGCGTTTTATCTGAGTTCATTTTTATTGTCTTAGCAAGGAAATATCTCGAAGAGATCACACGGAGATAGTTTTATATTTCAGATATATATTTTTTATTTATTTATTATGTTTTCAAATATGAAATATTAAATGTATTTTCAAATATTAAATGTAGATAGTCGCATATCTGTAAAAATGCTTGCCGACGTTCAAAATAATTTGTTCATTGGTTCAAAAGGTTATACGGAAGACGTATAAAAAAACGTAAATATACATTCTGAACTAGTGATTGTATCTTCCTGAAGTCTCTTGTCACATTTACAAACGAGAGATGATGATTTCAGAGGCTAAGTTTCCTTATGAATGTAGGCTAAAAACATAAATATAAGATAAATTAAAATCTCAAGCAAATACGAGGCCTCTAGAATAGGAAAGGTGTAAGCGCCAAAAGTTATATCGAAAAAAACGCGTTCAAACTTTCACTGTGGTGCGTAAGGTTAAACATCACGGCTTTGTCAATGGAAATTTCGTTCTTTACGAAGGCGTATGAACCAAATACAGTCACACGAATGAAAGCGAAAAGTTCATACAATATGCTACGATAAAAAAGGAAAAAATGGAATGTTAGGGCCTCATATCATTACGAGCTTTGTTTGCTCCTGTCACATCTTTATTATTATATCATAAAATTAAAATAAGTAAATAAATAAATAAATAAATGAAAATCATATGATTTATTAATCTTCAAGAACTAGTTGCAGCCAGAAATGAATTGATGTATCTCATTTTTTGACTCTTGAAATTAGTTTTGAGATCACTGGCGTAGGTGTGGTACCCATCAGTTCAGGTATTTCACATAAATTCAAATAGCACAGATCTAACGTAACTACGCTTCCCTTTACGATTGTTAGAAGGTAAAGAATTAATGTACCCCATGTCTCGTGAGCTAATGCTCCGCTAAGATTACCATCAGATGGTTGATAGAAACACTAGATAACTGTGACAAATCTGTAAACACTGTTATCGAGGAGATAATGATGATCTACTTTAATGTCCTGTAGAAAAGCATTGCAAAGTGGGACAAAGTACTACATTGTTTATTGCAGTGGGTTATTAGGAATCCACGAAGGAAATATCGGCTTTCGTATGAAATCTTGTCGATGCTTTTTCGAAAACTTTAGCTAAAAATTCAAACCGAAGTGGAAAAATGTAGAGAAATGTGACAGCATTACGAAGTTTCGTACATCTTATGAAAATGTGTTTCTTAAGAACCTTTAAATATAAGTAGTATTTCCAAACCAATTATAATTCTAACCTGAAATAGAAGCCTCAAGATGTTTTCAAATTACAAACAAAATCAATTTTAAAATCAATTTCTTATAAAAAAAGTTTGTTGAAAAATTCCTTGGTTATTTTCGTATGTATCACAACATCTTTTCTAAATTCTTGTTGTAATCTTCATTCTTTAAATCAACATATTTCTACTTAAATCTAAATACTTAAAAATACTTAGATATTTTAGTACATTTTTGTCTACGTTGATTTCTAATGTACGTAATCTACGTACGCGTTTGAGTATCCAATGTTTTTTTTTGCAAAATAATATCCAATAAAACAATACTGTACGTGACTTAGCCAATATAATTTCATTGTTGTAATAATGATTTTTAAACAATCATTACTCCTTTGTTAAATCGACAACTAAGTTCGTAAAAAACTCCAAATTCGAAAAATGTCATGTTGTTATTTCTTTAGTTTACATTGTTATTTTTATAAATATTGTTACATTTTTCCAAGTTTTTTGTAATTCTGAATTCCTTATCCTGTCATACTTTTGTGGAGTTCATTGTGTTTCCATAGGTAACCTATGCTCACTAATCTTTCGATGTCTTATCATTCCAGTACATTTTTTCTGAAAACTACAAGTTTGTTTTTACACAACAGCTGTATGGACGAATAAATTACGTAATCTTAAATTTATTTAAGCGTTACTCGTAATCTGAAAACACTGAAAACTCACACAAAACTAATGAAATAATTATTGTTGTTATTTAACTTGAGAAAAAAATTTTGTTAATTCGGAACCTATTATTAAATAATCTTAAATTCTTAAAAAGTTTTTATTTCTTTTTACAATTTTATTTAATCAATTTGCTTAATTTCGAAATTAATTTATTTTGAATTGAAGTGGAATTTTCATAAGTATAAACAAAGTCCAGCTTGATAAAATGCAAAACGTAAAAAAAAAATTCTAAAATTAATTTAAAATTAACACAGGATTAAACAAATAAATCACTTAAACTAATCTTACTGATGATTCTTTCTTAATCTCCAATATAAAAAGGATATGAAATGTCATCAAAGTTCTAAGAAATTCTAAAATTATCAATTTTTACTATTATTTTTTCCTTAAAATTTTGTCTTGAATTTCATTTGTTTCACAAATTGAAGTTCTATTTTGATATAAAATAAAATAAAAAAAAAATATTCTTTTTGTTATATAATATGATAGCCTATACACCATTTATCGTAAAGTACAGTCAAAAGTACTACGGTATATTTCAGAGTACTTTTGACTGTACATAATTTTTTCAATTCAATCATTTTTTTTGTTCTATTTCTTATAAGTTAATGCGCAAAAGAGACCTATATTTATAAGAATAAGCAAATATTTCTGCAGTGATATTTTTTTTTTCAATTTTTCTAAATTCTATTTTAGTTACAGAATAAACTTTGGAAATTGCAATTCATGGATTTATTGTTAAATAATTTTATAATTAATTTCTTCTTTTCCAAGATCGCACACATAATAATATCTGTGATTTCATATTTTGAAATACAAGAATTTAAGTAAACATAATAACAAATTAAAAATAAATTCTAATTACATTTGATATGCATTAATACAATCACAATCTTGGGTCTTTATAATTCTAAATATTAAATTATCTGGTAGACAATAATATGGCACCTTCAAAACTATTGTTAGATTATTTATTAAATTATCCGTTTCAATCTTTTAGTTGTAAATATAATTTAACTATTACTGTCTGGTAAAAATTATTAGGTAAATTCATAATTATAATTTTAGATAAGAATTCTTAACTTATAGAAGTTATCAATTTATGATTTATTAATACTTTTTAATTACGTAGTTCTGTACAAAATTACATAAAAAAAACACACCCTGTATTTAGGCCTATTTGTTATTAAATCACTATTTGACATCCACTTCTAAAAGACTTGACTCTATAGCAATTTACAGCTTGTAATTTGAAAGTTATAACAAGTAGTTTGATCGGAATCAAAATGGCTGTTGTCAGACCTACTTTAGGCAGCCGAGTGTAAATCAAGTATAGACAACTTGTAAACATTCCATGTGTGTGTCATGTTAGGTGTGATTCTATTGTAAAGGTTGCTATAAGTAACTTGACATTTCCATTTAAAGATCCATCCTTTGTTAAGTGACACTGTATGTGATTATTCCGTCTCGGCAACATGAAAGACACTTATCATTAGATACAGCAAGAAAAAAAAGCAAAACAGTAATTTGGAAAAAAATAAATATGCTAAGCAAAAATTCAATAGGCTACTCCTTGACTAATAGACATATAATTTAGTTTCTTGTGAGAATTCAATATATATATTTATATACATGTATATAATGATAAAAAAGAAATTAGTAGGTCTATATTTTTTTTTCCAAATGAGTTTATGTCAATTCCAAAGCTAGTTTTTCCGTTTTTTATATACTTTATCTTGTTTTAAATAGCCTATAAGGAAATATCTTAAAGAAGTAGCCCTAAAAAATAGTTTTTCTATAGTTCCGTAACCTTTTTTTTTTTTTTCTCTTAGGTTAAACCCTTTTTTTTTTTTTTAAAAAAATTTTTTTATTTTTTAATTAATATGAATTTTTAAAATTAATTAGAATTTGTCATACGAAAAAAAAAAAATAAATAAATAAAGATAACATTTTTTTTTTGAGAATTTTTCTTTTCGCAGTGTTGATCTAGTAAAAATCTCTATGAGAGAGAATATGGAAAAATATAGTATTTTTTGAAGAAATATGTTTATGCCTAAATAACTAGCAGTATTAAAAAAATATATAAAAGAATGTTTAAACTTATATAAAAATACTTAATGATTGATTGAAAAAAAAAAAATCTGCCTTAAAATTTTTTATTTATATTACACTAACTTACCACTATCTTCTGATATTTTTGAGGATTAACTTTGTAAGTACTTAAATATAAATTTTAAATATAAATTCGAATAATCACTCGTACGGAAAAAGCACAGCTACTGTTATAGAAGTTGTTTAATTTTTCTTTACTGAACGTAAATACAGGCCTTCTGACATGGTAATAACCACGGGAGATATATAGAAACCCTGCACCACAGTCCAGAAAAAGGATGCGATTAAATTGTTGGGTAATCAGTGCGTAAGTGTTTGTGATTTATTCTGGGGCCATTTTATTAAGTAAAGTATAGGTGTTGGTGAATGGGGAAAATGCTTATTGCTACTGGACAACGATAAAACACAAAGGGCGGAAATTCCACCCCAATGAAAAGACGGTAAAGATACAAAAGAAATACAATTACATAGAATGCAACAAAAGTATAATAAAAAAGTTACTCAGAATACAGCTAAGACTTAGTAATCTTTTCGCGATCATAGTAATTCTGTAGGTGACAGGCTACTAGGCTTACGGACATTTTCAAGTATTTTTTTATTGGTAGGCGTTTTCCCTCTGCAAGACAGAAAAGACTATGGACAAGACGTTACGTTTGACAACAGAATTTTAAGTAATTGAAATTTTAAAATAATAAAATGTTCTTTCTTTTAATGAAAGCTTCCAATTATAATTTTCTTTTATCAGAATTGCTTATGAAATATCCTTTAGAACGGATACAGCTTCAACGAAATCTCTCTTTCAGTTTTTAAAAATAAATGGACTAAGTAAAATAATGGAGGATCTTAACTCTGTGAAAAACGAATTTGAAAAGTCTATTTAAATAGGAAAAAAAAAATTGAAAACTATTTCCTTACTATATTTCTTTTTGTTTTAGATTTATAAAATACAGTAAAAACAAAACCCAAAGTTTAAAGAATTAAAATTACATTTTTAATTTTCATTTAAACTCAGATTTAGAATTTGACATGATTTCAAATGTATGTTATTTTCAAAAGGTAAGAAATGAACCCCCCCCCCAAAAAAAAAAAACAAAAAAACAATTAAATTACAAAAAATTTTCAGCAAAAACTAGTAAGTAATTATTAACTAAAAGTTGAAGCATTGTTCTTGAAAGAAATTAGGTTGATATATGTTTAGAAAACGGAGAATAAACACATATTTCTACACAATTTCCGTATAAAATAAAAACGCTTAGTTGCTCATCTAGACAAAACGTTGATTTGTTCCACTGTGGCAAGAAAATGAAATATAATAAATTTTGTTAAGGAATTTAGTTAGTTTAATGCTGTTCCTGTGATCTTTAAAATATTAGGTTTTTTTATTTCTATTACCAACAAGAATGTGGTGAACGCCAGAAATACAATACAAGAAAATTCCATGTCTTGAATTCCTAAATCTTGAAAAAACAAATTAGGAGTTATTGCAAACAAGGTCCCATCTTACAACGACTTCTATATATTTCAATTATTGCAAAACTAAGTTCATTTTTTTTTCCTTATTTGGTTATCTGGAATTATTCTGCGAAATTGTCTTTGGAGAAAAAAAAAAACAAAAAACAGCAAACAATCGTGTTTCAAATCAGAATATTCCTGATCTTTACCGTCCATTAAGTATCCTGAACAAAAATGCTTGAAAGGAGGGTGGGGGAAAAAAATAAACAAGCGGTCTTAACTAGATGTAAACACTGCTATTATTCTGAGAGTAGATCGGAATTGACATGGCTGAATCCAATACAAAGCGGGGACAAGGGCAGCTGACAATGACACCCTCCCCCACTGTCTGAAGAATGCTAATATATCTTTTGAAATACTTACTTAAGGTTCAGTATCGGCGGTGGACACGAAAAAGGCACACGGCAACTCACCAACTGCAACATACCAACGTTGTGAGCGTGGGCTTTGTATGGAGTCACAGCGTGGGGGCAGCGGTGGGCCTAACGCGGCCGTCAATCAAGCCAAGCGAAGAAGGCGTGCGAAGGAAGCCAAGAAACGAGCCAAGCAAAACTATACAACAACAATAATAACTATCTGATCGCTCTCTGGGACGTTCAATAAAAAAAAAAAAAATTCATGGGACAAATTCTGTTTTACACTTAAATTACCAGAAAGAAAAAAAAAACAAAACAAAAAAGATACAGACTTAATCAACGAGTGCTCATCTATTGGTGCTTTTAAAATGCATGATCTTTTTTAATTGATTTCTTATCACTTTTTTTTTAATAGTTTCTGTTTTTTATTTTTTTAATTTCAAAATAACTTTATTTTAAATTTTGCTTCTTTTTCATTTTGGTAAATGAATGCGTTGATGATAGATTAAAAAAAAAAATGATATCAACTTCATGGCGATAGTTTTTCTTCTACATTTCCTAAAGCCTTTCCGTAATTTTATCCTTTTCTATGAGTACACAATAAATGTCGTAATCCTTTTTCGTAAAGGTAACGATTATTTTCTAATTGTTGGCCCATTTCATTTTTTAATTTTTTAGATTTATAACTTTGGATAGAATTCACACAATTTTTCTTCTTAAGTTCTAAAAATTATTAAAACCGTAATATATTTTTATTAACCTTTGCCTTGAGTCCTTGGTTTGTGAATTCCAATCCATTTCGCTGTTTCCATAGAGTGAGGATGGGAAGAGATGGAAGATTTACAATATTTCAACAAAGTAAATGGCAATTTTTTAAAGTTCGCAAACAGAAATAATTATTGAAATTATTGAAGGGTTTAAGTTGTTAAACTGGATGAATTTTTTTTTTTTTTTTTAAAGTAGTACTGTAAAAAAGTAGATACAATGGAAATAATATCATTCCAAGTTGTATTCAATATTGACAACATTTGTCGGAGTCAGTGTGGAACCTCCGAAACTAAAAGAAACAATAAAAGAAACCTTACAAAAAATTACAAGTGAGATGTCATTTAGTAAACACTTGTTCTCAGCCTTTGATGATTTACTAATAACATTTTTTTTCTCCATTTCTAGAAGTTACTTATAATTAAAAATTTTAACTATAATTAGAAATCTTTACTCACAGGCGAGAGATAACATCATCACATAAATTTGAAAAATTTGGAAAGAAAAGGAATTTTTATTGGTTATTATAGTTACAAAAACTTCCAAGTTACAAAAACGTTATTCTGTTTTATTCTGTAATAAATTAAACCAATTTTTTCTCGAACTATATATCTAATAAAGTTTTTCTTTATTAGATATAGGAAAAAAACAAAAACAAAAAAAACTTCTATAGCGGAATCTTTAATATTGTTTTTTTTTTTTTCTAAAATTCCATATAGATTTTTATCAGTGGACAGCTTTGTGCCATAATAATAATAATTTTTAAAATAGACAGAACAAATGCGAGGAAGATATCTAAAAAAAAATGTTATTATTTACTCCGTATTATTAATTCACCATTTCATCTTTAATTAAATAATTTCTTTTTCGATTGGTATTTTTCGTAACTGAAAATATTAATAAAAATATGAGGAATAATCTTTAACAATTAATATTAGTATTTTGATAAAAAGTCAGAATTTAGCCCATATTATTTCAAAACATCTCCATTCAAGTTTTAATTCTGTTGTTATATTAAAGAAAATACTATTCAAAACTCAAAAATTCAAAAATTGTCGAATTAAAAGCTGCACTATTCAATTACTGACTTATCAGTACTTATAAAAAATAATGAAATTGATAATCCGTAAATAATTTCATTTATAGAGAAAATTTTTATAATCTATCTAGTTATATAATGTCGACTGAACATTTAAAGCTGTAAAATGTAAAATATTTTTTTTTGGCAATTTGTTTAAGCTTTTGCTAGGCTAACACAAACTACGTATATTTTTTCCCCATTAATTCCTTTTCTCACCTTTACCTTAATTTTTTTTTTAAAGTTTAATTAAAGAAGAAATAATTCCTTTACTTTACATGCCAGTAACTTTTTTGCTTCAAATTTGGATTGCTGTTTTATTTCTGTGAATTTTAAGTAATTATTGCTGCATTAAAAAAAATACGAAAACCGACACTCACGTAAAAAAAAAAATTAAAAATGTAAAATGTATTAAAAATACATATTTGCAGTTATACAACAGTTTCGACCAACTTAACGTTGGTCATCATCGGCGACAAGATCTAAAAAAATGATTATTGCTTGAATAAATGATATTAAAGTTTATAGATCAAAAGAAAATTTTTGTCAAAGAAAAAAATAATTTACTTCTCTATATATCTGCGTTTATCAATATTTGTAACATTAAAATGATGCTTTTTAATATAAAAAGTTACTAATTAATAGAAACAAGGAGACATGCGCTTTTAATTTATATTAAATATAAATTCGTATTTTTTTTAAAAGTTCACTTGTTTCACTGATCAATAATACAAATTGAACATTTATTAAATCTGACAATATGTATAAATTAAGCAGGTAAACTTATAATAATGATACATACAGGTACATTATATTTACATATATTTTCACAGCTTGCTTTTATATACAATAGAAAAAACTAGAATACAATCTTATTGTTGGAATAACGTGATCAAATTAATCTGTTATTGGGGAAACCTTCTTATGTTGTAGTAGGCCTCCCATTATAATATACAGTGTTTGTTTATTTGTTTGTTTGGGCTACACAAAACTTAAGATTGGCATGTGGTACAGATTAGTTGAGCCCAAATAAATGGGTGGACTTGGTCGGGCGATGGGTAGGTGGAGGAGGATCAATTTTGAGGGCGAATCGAAGAAGGTGGAATCGTCCGGCAGATGTTGTGGAATACGAGATTGCATGCAGCTTTTCTATCTGTCTATCACGCGAAGGAACCGAAAAGGCTGTGTTGCATGGAACACGCCATTCGCTTATAAATAGAACTAGAACAAGGATCCACTCCATTTACATGGCTCGGGAGGACAGGGAACAAATGCAGCTGTGTGGGGGTGAGACGGAGAAAAAAATGTATTTAACTCCACACTTATGGTATCCGATAAGAAAAAATATCAGATTCCAGGGACAGTATTTCGTATATTTGCTGTAGGTTTCAACTAAACGATCATTATCTTCAAAGCATAAGTTTCGGTACCTTATACCGCAGAGCTAATCCGTGAAGTTCAACCTGTTTCTTATAGCTTGAAATTATCATTTTCTCAACAGAATCTCCCTGTTTAGTAAAACCCTTTTGAATCACATAAAAACTTAAAAATATGAAAAGTTTATTAGAAGTGCAATCAAAACACTACACACAAAAAAAAGATCTGAATCAATCTTTTAAAGAATATTAACAGCTCAAAAAGCAAAACTAATTGGGCTTTCTATAAGTATTTGTAACCTGAAAACAATTAGAGTATGGACATATCTCAAAGTACATATTCATTGGTCAGTCCTATCTCAGAGAGGTTCATGGTTCTAGTAGCATTGCTCTTATCTGTGCTTAACACCATGTTAGATAAAAGCTTTTTAGTATTAGGTTACTGTAAACTGTACTATGTTCCTCAATTCCTTGCGATGCTGCTATAAATGGCAGAGTGGTAACTTTCACTCTGCAGCTGCTTCGTCCAGCACCTTACATTATTCTTGTTCTATCAGGTCACAGCCATATTCCAATATATTCACCAAATGACCTGTTTCCCCTAAAATTTTATTAAAAACCCCAATTTTAAACACTTGGATAATTTTTTATAGATCACAATCTACGATACGATTTAAAATGAATTTTGTAATTTATGTTTTTGTATAAGCATATATACTTTGAAATTAGATAAGTTAGTCTTACTTCAGTTTTGTTTTTTGCTCTTTTTAACGAAACAAAAAAATACCCTTATAGCATTTAACGCAAGTTCTTACTTAGTAACTCAACATCCACAAGATATTGTGCAAGCGTCCCAGGCATTGTTTAAAGTGGTTCTAAACAGTTCGATTGTTGTATACATTGGCATATAAGCTAATTCCTTCTCGAATCTTCCTACCTAGACCAATGCTGTAGGTCTATATAGATTACCTCTGCGGATTCTATCTATGGTGGTTAATTCTATCAAAAATTCATCAAAATCCCTCTTTCATTTGATAACGGGAGCAGAGGCGAGAAAAATCTAGAATGTTTATAATTACATGAAATATAAGACAAAAAC
>JAFIDM010000006.1:35129268-35190898 GCA_023159025.1 Thereuonema tuberculata | reverse complement strand
TTTAACTGCTTACAAAAGAAATAAAATCAGGAAAATATAAGAAAAAAGAAGTTGAGAACAAGTTGTCAATCTTGCAGAAAAGTCACGTGAATAAAAAGTCAAAAGATTTAATACACTTTCCAATTAAGAAACTAAGAAAGAAATCGTGTTACGATAAAAGACAAAGTAAATATCTCGTTAATCTGACAATCATTTAATAAGTAATCTACGACTCTTCAAATTTCAGATGTTACGTAGACGTTATTCTAATTTACGTTCGTTCGTGCTCACCTCTTTAAGTATTGATTTGTAATTTAATTAAAATCCAAGAAAGCAAATTTATTTTCAGTTTGACTTAAGTAAAGTTATCGTCATTATAACTAATATTGTCTTTCAGTCATTTATGTCAATGTGTAATTGTTTAATTTTTCAATCTCACTTCTGTATATTCACTCAAAAATGAATGATTAAATTAAATACTTTAAAGTAGAATACTTAACGAAGAGTAACGTTATTAGATTTAATATAAAGTGATTATTATTTTACTTATTCATATTACATATCTAATTTATTATTTATATATATATATATATATATATACATATATATTTACTTTTTGTAACAATGATTTATCTTTCCACAATAAACAAAAAGTTAAATACAATGTGATTTATGGTATTAAATAAGTTATGTAACAATACGAATTAATGGCATTTACGACTGGAAAATGCATTCAATATTTTTTTTGAAGAAGAAGAATTTAATGCAATCTAAATATTCATTAATATTACATTATTTATTGTAATTATTTAAAGAACTCGAATAATGTAGGATCATGAATAATCTAGGCTAATAAAAGTCAATCTAAAATTCATTAATTTTAAGTTTGTTTATTGTTATTTATATGGAATTATCAGGAAGAATTCTAAAGTACAATGTAAAATTAAAATAAAAATTAGAACATAAAAGATTGTAGAAGACAATAAAAATGTGGCCGTACGGATGGAATAAACTGAATTTATTTAAGGTTATTGTTAGATGACTAACAATGCAATACATACAAGATTTATTCTGTTAGATTAATCATGTATAATATTAGGGCGTATTAATATAACGGGAATCATGTTTATGGGAATGTAATATAATATTAACATAATAATAAGAAAAATCGTAACATAAGCTGCATTTAAAATATATTTGTTACTCAAGTAAATATTGATTTTTGATATTGTGAAATCGATTGATATTTTCCATGGCTAAAGTTATAATAAAACAAACTTATTGTGTTTATCTTTTTATTTATAAATCCTATGATTTTCCATAGATTCAATACTTTTTTTATAAAATGCATATTTTATGAATTCATATTTGTATATTGCAAATAATATACACTATATTACTATTAAAATTAAATATGTATATTATTATTGTTAAAAATTTTATTTATGAAATAATAAAAAATTAAAAATTTATTTTATATATATTAATGAAAATATAAATTTTCTGTATCAGTAGAAACACCTAAGAGGACAAAAGGTTTATCAAATATACAATATATAAATATGAAATACCTTATTTTCTTGCGACATAATCTGGAAATATGGATTTAATCTTTGAAAAACCGCAGTGAAGTTCGAAAGTTCTGTAATTATTTTTCTTTCTGTTACATTAATTGACAAAACATTCCTTAATGTCATTCCTGTAATAAAAAAAATAACATTTAAAAAACAATATTCTTACTTTTCTAAAGATAATGATAGAATAATAATATGAAGTCTTTTCTTGTATTGTTAACAAAAAAATGGCTAATAAGCAAAGAAAATATATTTATTAATTTATGAATACTGAGAAATATATTTTTCTATACTTTTTATCTATTGCAATAGTAACAGATGAGAAAGTTTCATGACGTTATGATATATTTATATAATAACATTATTTTAAGTAAGAGTTTGGTAGTTTTTTATTTTAAATTGTCTGTGAAAGTTGGCTGTTTGATCGCAAAGCTTGAGATGTTAAAATCACAAAGGTCTTTCAATTTAAAAGAATAAAATAACATAATAGTTCAACAATAAAGACTTAATCACAAAAAAAAAAGGAATGTATTATAAACTTTAATTACTCAATGCAATTAACGAATATCTTCTTAATAAATACAAAAGAAAAATGATTTATTAAAGTACTTTTAAAGTACGTATTTTTAAAATAAATAAATAAATATATCCATAACTTTTCTACATATTTATTTCGTGCATTTTCGAAATAAAAAGAATTTTTTTCTTTTGAAATTACATAATACAATTGCTAATAATAAAATAAAACACTTCAACCACATATTATAGCGAATTTTCTGGGTCTATTACCTCCTATACCCTTTTCGAGCCTTTTTTACTTCCGTAAATGAATACTAGAATTACATAAATCGTGAATATAAATGCTAATATACAGTAGTTATCTACTGAGATATAAGCGTTATCTCATGGCCTTTTAATAACAACATTAATTATCTGGCTTACAATAACTTAACAGAATTGAAGCTTTTTAAATTTTTAATATGTATTTATTGAGGAAATTACAATAGATTATTAAAACTTGAAAGGTTCTATTTTAGCAGTTTTTTTTTTGTTTTGCTTTTTTTTTGTTTTAAAGATTTATGAATTATTTTTTGGGTGAAGTGTACAAAGTAATCTTCTATTTGTCAGCCTTTATTTATTTACATATTTTCGTAAGTTTTATTTCTAATACCTTTTATTCCAATTACACAGGTCTTCGAAATTAAACTCATTAAAAATTGTTTTAATTTAAAATAGTTATTTTCATTACTATATTCTAGGATACATTTCAAACGTTTCTATGAAGTCACATTATTCTGCAAAAAAAAAAACTTTTTTTTTAAGAAAAAAAAAATCATGTATTTACATGTTAATATTAACGTTTTTGAAAAATCTGTATTTGATAAACAAACAAAAAACAAACAAACAATACTATTTATTCGCTTGTTTATATTATCATCACTGAGTTTTGTCATTTCATGATTATTTTGCTTGAAAACTTCGTTATAAGAAAAAGACCTTACGTGATCGAAAAAAAACGATTTATATTTCTGAATTCAGTGCCTGAACATGTAAAATAATTAGAGAAACTTTCACAACTTCATTTAAATTATATAGACTACAGCAAATTACTCCTGTTACTTCATTATATTACAGTTGTGACAACTGCTTATTCATTATATTTCGTCAACTCAGATGGATTTAAAAAAGAGGGATAAGTTATCCCTATCTTTCTCATCTGAAGAAGTCATCTCGTTAGAGTTGACGAAATATAACGAATAAACAGTTGTCACAGGAGTAATTTGCTGTAGTCTTTGTTAAATAATTCCTAATAATAATAATGAAAACAATTTTTCCACTGTAGTACCCTATGTTATTTTCCGTAATTTTTATCGTTTTTAATAATTAAAATTTGTGTTAGAGGACAATGTGCAAAATTGAAACTTCAAAATTTGTGTCTATTTGTTGTCTCGGTAGGTTTCAGAGATTTTTAAATTTTGGATAAACACCTATTTCTGTTTTATCCAATTGTAATAATAATAATAATAAAAACAACATTCCTGGATGTTGGACTATTATTTGTTCCCAATCATTTCTGCTGTGTTTTCTGGGGGGAAATTCCCCGGGACAAGCTGATTAAAATTTAAGAGTCGAATTTCTTTGAGACTAATGATACCAAAGCGCCTTTCTGCTTCAGGTGATAATTTCCTTTTTCCGTACGACGAATAACAATTTCACAGACGTAATGCATAATAAGCGAACGATTATAAATTTCCACGTGGATGTAGGCGTCGCAATCTATCTTCGATAAACTACGTAATTAACCTATTTAGGTTTTCGTTAAAGATGATGATAAAAAAAAAGAAAGCAAGGGAGGAATACCTAGAGCTTACTGATTTGTATGGAGATTAGGAGAGACGTATTATGTAAATCAACAAAATACGACAATAATAGCCCAGATACAGGCTTCATCAAAGCTACAGGTCCTGACTCAAGCAAATGCAGGTGACTGCATTGATGGGTTTAACAATCAAAAATTCTTATAAATATTTTTGTTTTTGATTTTGAGACAGCCTTTATTATTTTATTTTATTTTGTTGGTTTTGTAAATTTTATTACAGCATTCTTAAAAAAAAAAAATGATAATTTATACGTAAAATATAACACAAATTACATGAAAATTTAAGATCGAAGTCTTATGTTTGCCTTTTAAAATATTCAGTCAATTTCACTTTCGAAAACGTGTCCGAAGTTCTTTTAGAATTAGAACGTAGACTTAGGGTCCTGACTCAAGCAACTGCAGGCGAATGCAAGCCTTTTATTTCTTTTATATATTTCTTTTTCCAATGCACCTAAAATTCTGAAAATTTAAATATGAACTTGTGAAGCATCTGAGATTTCTATTTTCTTGTTTTTAATTTTCAAAATATTCTGTAATTAATTAAATTAAAAATTTTAAAAAATCAATTTTTTTTTTTCCAGATAGCAATCGGTATTTTTCAACTTAAAAGACTTGGACAAAAACCTGAAATGATAAAAAAATTCGTAAAATAAGGATTTGTATCACAAATAGAATGTTACGTGCACTGTTCATAGTTTACTCACAAATGATAGCCGATGCACCTGGTTAATATTAAAAAAAATTCCTTTAATACAAAAATTAGTTAAATACGACTATAGTTTCTGGCACAGCTGAGCACCTATTATCAAGTACAAAATATACAGCGTGTTTCAGTTAAAAAGACAAACGATTTATATTTAAAATATTTATTATTAGTGCAATAAGTTAATTTTTAAAAAATAATTTAATCTCAAACAATTTTAAAATAACACAATTTTTATTTTTTTTACAAATTAAATGTTGCACTAATTATAAATAGTTTAAATACAAATTCTCATAAACAGCCAAAAAATTGACTGTTTTGAGTTTTAATGTAATTAATTACAGAATATTTTGAAAATTAAAAACAAGACAATAGAAATCCCAGATGCTCTACAAATTCATATTTAAATTTTCAGAATTTTAGGTGCATTGGAAAAAGAAATATGTAAAAGAAATAAAAGGTTTGCAGTCGTTTGGGGTTGCTTGTTTTAATTAAGTCTACGTTCTAATTCTAAAAGAACTTCGTTTTCAAAAGTTAAATTGACTGAATATTTTAAAAGGCAAACGTAATGTTTCCCTCAAATTTTCATGTAATTTGTGTTACATTTTACGTAAAAATTAACAACTTTTTTTGTTTTTAAGAGTGCTTTATAAAATTTACACAACCAACAAAGAAATAAAAATAAAATAAAATAATAAAGGCGGTCTCAAAATCAAAAACAAAAATATTTATAAGAATTTTTGATAGTTAAAACACATCAATCACAAATGAAACATACAGCTGAATCAAGATTAAAGCCATTAAAATAAAACCATATTTCGTATCTGGAAACGGTACAAAAAAATACAATTTCCAAACTAGAATAATACGTTCATAATATTTCTCTTATTTTGTTTTCGTCAGTAATATCACTGTTAATATCTTAGAAATATCTTAATTATCTTTTAAATGAAAATAATTGTGATCAATTCAATTACATAACTTGCTAGAGGAAAAGAAATTAATATTTTTAGTATCAACATGAAATTAAAAAAAAATAATTATTCATTAGCTGATTAATTATTCGATTATTTCTAGCTAAATTAATTATTAATGGTTTATTTTTATTATCTTTAATTTATTTCCTTCTTGTTATTAAACTGATATAAGTATTAAATTTTCGAAGTATTTGCAGGGAAGCCCATCGCATTTGATGTTAGCATTCAAAATGGCGTCCAACCGTGTCTTCCCACTCCTGCCCGCCTCCCTGATTTATTCGTACGGACCAAGGGCAAATGGAGCAGCGGGTCTAAGGTGCTTATTAGAGCGGCCGGTCCTCCATAAATTCTTCGTCAATTTGTTCGTAAGGACAGGGCTTCGGGGACGACCGACGTTAAGGGAGCCTAGAAAACTTTATGCGCCCATAGGCTACTGATGTACACGATTAGACGGAATGCCTAACTCTATCAAAAGCCTTTGATTACCGACTCGAGATTCCTCGATCAATCATTGGCCGAGAACTTTTTCGTTGTCGGCCCACATGAACACGTGAATGGGTGACTCAATGAACCAAGGATTATGATATACGACGCTCCAATTGCCAGAGTTTAAGCGTTAGAATGATAAACACCATTAGATTCTACCATTTTTATAGTTCATAGAATTACACTGGACTGAATATTATCTAGCATAAAATAATCGAAATAAAAATTAAAAGTTGTAGGTGGAGCGCAAGTAAAAGCTACAAATACAATATCTTATTTCTAATAAATTGTTTTTAGAGGCAATCTACGCTATTTCAACATTAATGAATTGAGTTACAAATTTAACAAAAAAAAATAATCAAAATTTTCTAATACAGTTTACATTATAGTGGATATATTTAAATATCAAAACAATCATTTATTTTCAGAATCGCCCATTTTTATTTAATTTAATTTGTTTTGAAAGTCACTACTTTGTAGATTGACAAATACTATCTTCAGGTTATTTAAAAAGAATATTATGATTAGAAAAATTACAATTAGCGGAAAACCACTTCAAGAAAAAATGTTTTTACAACGAAGTTGTAGATATTTTCTTTACGATAGCTTAAGATTAGTAGATACCACCTTTTAGTACTGGAAAACCTTGCTCTATTAGACTTTAAGACGTCCTTTGAAGTTTTCTAGAACAGAATTATTCTCAAATTCAGCAAATTCTGTTTGGAACTATTTCAAAATTTCGAGAAGAAAAATTATTTGTTTCTTTTGATCTCATTGAAATAAAATTTCTTTTCAAAGAACGAAATTGTGACTTTTTCTTCGAGTAAATTCTGAGTTTATTTGATCAAATTTGGAGAAGTTTCACTAACAATATAATTTGATAGAATAGAAAAAAAAAAACATTTTGCTTTCAATGATTTGTTTTCTACTATCAAGAATTAAGAATTTTACAACTGAACTTAGCAGGGTATATGTATCCTACGTCTATTAAATCATGAGAACTTATTAAAACAAAATTCACCAGACATGGAAAAGTAATTTTGAACTAAACAATTTTGCTTCAACAATTTTGCCAAGAATCAATGAATTTTGTAAATGAATTACGTAATTCATGAAAGAAAAAAAATGGAAATTTTAAATTCAATCATTTTTTATTATCTGAATAAAAAATTTAGTTACGATATATGTATTTATCATTTAACATAAATGAAAATTTATTTTTTAACGAAAAAAATTTGTTTCTTAAATTCTTTCGATGAATTATAATCTGCTTTCGAGAATAATTTTTCCAAAAAAACTTACAGAAATGTTTTCATTTTAAGGTATGTAGTAAATTTTAATTACTTTCAATCAGTCTTTCTTTAGATAATAACGAATGACTGAATTTAAAATCTCTTTTTTTTCTTTTCTGAATTCCATAATCCATTTACCAAATTTCGCTGATTTTTTTTTTTGCAAAATTGTTTACTCAAAATTACTTTTTCATAACTGGTGAAATTTTTTTTAAAAAAATGCTACGATTAAAAAAAAAAATGGTTGAATTTAAAATTTTGATAATTTTTCTTTCGTGAATTACGAAAACTTTAAATAGATTTTGAATTGAATTCTTTAAAATCGTAGCAGATGTAAATGACCTCCTTTGGCGATCACTAACCTAAAAATGGGTTTCCTTAATTTAGCAAAAAAAAAAAATGCATAATTTTTAAGAAACTGCAGCAAATCTTCCAGTTATCAATCATGTTTATGGGTTCCGTTGGCAGTTTTAAATTATCTCACGTAAGAGGTTCTCGATCCTAAGGTAATATAACACAAATGTACACTACTTTTACAACTTTATTTATTGTAATAAATTTGGTTTTATAGATCTACCAAATTCTCTGAAACACGAAATGTAACCTTTGAGGATTACGTGATTTAAAAAAAAAAAACATTAAAAAAAAGTTATTAAAATAATATATAATTTAATAGATAGTTTTTTTTTTTTTTGTTTTTTTTTGTTTTGTTTTTTAAGGTGCGGCCTTGTATTTCTTCATTATTAATAGATAGTTGGTTTTAAGAAATGATTCGTGAATTTGCAAGTGATAAACTTCTTCAAGATTTTACAGAAACATTGACTAACTTATCTCAAATTTTGATAAGTTTTACATTCGTTTTGAAAAATGAACAATGTTTTCTAGCTGATTAATATCACGAACAAAACGTTTCATTTTTCTTGTAGGTTTGAACTTAGTTGTTAAACTTTGCCTTCAAAGCATTGTTTAATGGTTATTAAATTAAAAATAAATCAGAAAGTTTTTCTTTGTAGTAAAAAGAAGTTACAGCATCTCAGTTCATTGTTCAATATTGAAAAGGATGACATATTGTTTCCAGTGTTGTATAATCACATTTGTATAACATTTAGTTAGTATTACATTTTTTTTTTTCCTTGAATTTGTTAATCATTTTTTTTCAACAATATTTTCAGAAATATAAATTTCTCTTTTTTTTTAATTATAGTAAATTAAATATTCGAATTTTGAAATAACGCTATTACTGTAATCTTAGACTAATAACAATAAGTCGGCAACGAAGATTGATTACTGTATGAAAGCACTGCCGTATCTTAAATTTGAACATATTGTTACGTGGTTAAAATAACGTTGATAGGTTAACAGGGGTAACTACTGAATTTACTGACTAACTTTAATTACAAAATATATATATACAAGGATTTTGGATTCCCAGAGCCAAAAACCAATCTCACCTCAGTCCGCCTGTACTAAGAGTTAATCAGGTGAGACCTCGATTCTAGAACCGTCAAAGCCCGAGAATCCCTTGACCTTTTGAACCACGCATCAATATCTTATCCTTTATTTCTTTATATAACTTTTTTTCTTTAAAATTTGAGACCAATGTTCAAACTGACATCTCAAGACAAGCCTGTTTCACGCTTATTAGGCGATCATCAGTTGAGAGTAGTCAGAACGAACATTGCAGGTCTCATAACGGAGGTGACTTGGAAGTTGAATAAGAAAAGCAGTGGAACATCCATGGCTTTTTTTTCTTTTAGTCCGATTTCTTCTGTGAATATCACAGAGCAATTCGCTTATAAAAATTCAGTCCATTTCTTATATTCCCGAATTATTATGAACTCTTTTTCCAATGTAGTGGAGATATTTAATAAGTACTTTACCGCAATAGTGATTTATGTAGAGTGGAGATACTCAGAAATTATAGCATTGCAACAAAACAAACATTATCCGTGTTAAATTATTAGAGCATTGACAGTTCGTAGATAGTGGCCTGGATTGTAAACTCTTTTATATTAAATTTTTAATGTCATCTGTATAGTAATATGTAAGTTGTAATCTTTTAAGATCTGAATCTCTTTCGCTCTTTTCAAAGGGAAAAAAAGCTGTTCAGCATGTCCTGACTCACCAAGACATAGTCATTATAAAGTGGCAAATGTATTTGAACTGTAAAATTGTATTCAAATTCAAGTTCATGAAAAACTGTGCAGGTTTTCTTAATTACTGAATATGCCAGTTGGAATATTACTGAAGCCTTGCTTAAAGGATTTATCAGTGAATCCTACAATTGTTACATTTATCCTGGAAAATCCTACAATTACCAACTTCCTGGACCTTGATCACTACGTCATTTTTCTTTCATCTTCCGGACAGAATAATACGTATAAGAGGGCAGAAGAGATGAATGGTCATACCTACAGCTGCAGGTAAGCCCATAGTAATTTTAACCACTTTCTTTCACTGATCAATTCTACAAAGTAACGCATTGGAAGTGGAGGACGAACGACAAGAAACAGTCTTTTTTGACATCTTTAATGACGAATAAAGAGAGGTGAAGAAATTTGGAAATCACATCCAAGCCTTCAGAATCGAATAAACCGAAATATTAAAAGGAAGAACTAATCACTGGTATATCGCCGAATATCTCAAACAACACTCCTACATTTCAGACCATTTCTTCGAAAAGATCGGAAATTGTTTTCAGACAAACACCCAACAATGAATAACCTTCAAGCGAAATAATGTCCTTAATTCATTAGTATTATTGATAAATTGAATAAATTGAATAGGGGAAGTGTCAATAAGACTAACCCGGTAATCATAATTATATAAAAAAGAAAATGGTAAATACAACCTCAGATTAAAATGATCTCAAAGTTAAACTGTTGATTCTGATGTCTTGAAACATTTATTCTTTGTGAGCGCATATTTCGAAATTACGATTACTGTAAAATTTATTGTATATTATATTTATTCATTTCTTTTTAGAAAACAGATTGACATTGCTTTAAAATGATCTCTTACTTCTAGTTCTTGTATACTTGCGCAATGCAAAGTGTAGATGTGTGTTAAGTTCACCCTTTTTTTGTCGGTTGCTTCATCGGATTGAATTTATTCTGTAATGGTGGGTCACTGAATGTGGATTATCTGTATCAATCATTTGGAATTATATAATTTAAAATCTGAAATAAGCTAGCTCGCGAGACCTAACAGTGGAAATCATTAACTTTAGAACATTTTGTACAGGAAAAGTTCCATTGGCAATGGTAGACTTAACATACTTTGCAATATATAGCATGTAAATCTGTTTTTTTTTTTTCTTTTTTCTTTGAATCATCCGATCTAAATGCTCTGAACTTAGGAAATCACTTTTAAAAATCTCAGCTGTTACAAATAGGGAAGATACGAAACCCAGTAAAACATTCGCTCACCCACAATCTCTATTTCTTTAATGCGATGAACAAGATTTGCCTTCAAGATGGCGGATAACATTGAATTTGAAACAAAAATTGTTACCGTCGACATTTTCATGAACTAAGAGACCAAGAATAAATTCACAAAAGAATAATAATTAAAAAGACAAAGCAATTCCTGCATCGGTTATATGATCGGCCCTAAATTTATTAGGATATTGGCTATTAAAAAAAGCGTCAACATTTATTAATGATTCTTTTTAATACATCTATTCACAATCCTAGGACAGGTGTTTCGTACTTATTGAAGATCGTCAGCTAGAGCCAGCCAACGAAATAAACAGACAACGATGCAAACTTAGTCGTACCTTTATTTTCATTTCACGAAGCCTTTTCATTTGTTCGTATTTGTTGTTTCTTTTTTTGTCTTACTAAAAAATAAAAAGACTTATTCGAAGCAATTTGATTTGAATCTTCTGATCACATAAACAGATCTGAGGTTTGGTGTTTTTACAATAAAATAAGCTCCTTATCTATAAATTTCAGGAATTTAATTAGAAGCAAATAAAACTTACTTTATCAATAACTTTTGAAAAAATAAATAAGTAAATTAAACAAGATGCCTGAAAGACTTTAAATGCTATTTTCCTTAGTATGTGCGGTTTTGTTTTACATTGTTTTTAACGTCGAGAAAATCAACTAAGATAAACAATCAAATCAACTGAGAACGGACTGAACTTGTAACTTTCCGGTTACACAGTTTAAATCCAATTCATTTTTATTCAATATGTGTTAGGACTACGATGAGTTTCTCGACATCAATAAAGATTCATTATTTGCCAAACAATAAAATGCCCCACTTTTAATTCTATCTTAAAGGTTTTTTTTTATCATCTCTTCAAATCCAAATCCACAAGGATCCACGTAAATGTGTAAATAAATAAAGTAAGATCGTCTCTTGTCCACATAAACACAGATTTAGAATATATAACAAAATTTCAAAAAGACTTATATACTGGTTGAAAAGTTATAGGAGAATTATATAAAGCTACGAATTTTACCAATGTAAGTTTCTTTGGGAAATTAAGTTACCGGTAATAAAAACGTCCTACTAAAGCATTTGTCAAAAACTTTTCATGCTCGGTATCTTCATTATGTTTTTTTTTAAAAAAAATTATAAACTACTCGTCTTTTATTTATTTTTTTTGCCTTCATTTCGTGAATACTTAAAAAGGACCAATCATTATATTTTGCTCTTCCATAATCAACTCTTCCTTCCAGTGGGACTTAATGATTATTGTTTCATCGCCGTATAAGAAATGGTGATAGAAAACTTGTTCGACAAATTGCAAGTGTAATAAGTCGATTCTGATGAAGGATGGTCATTTGTACGGTGGAATGTCGGCAGCAATTTCGTAGAGCTATTTGCAACTGGGGGTAAAAAGAAAAAAGAAAAACAGAATGGAAAAAAAAAAAAATCAACCAATTTCAGAGTTGCATGAAGAGATGCATGAAGGCACCTCCTACCGAAATCTGTCACTGCCCTTCGTGAGAGATTAACGTGCGTCTCGTCCAATGCGAGAACGGGACGAGCTGCTGAATCAAAAAGGTAGATATACGCGTAATCCGAACACAATGTGTCAAAGCTACCGATGAACTATACCTAAACTGAAAACAAGCGCCTGTCATTGGCTGATTACCCAATACATCAGATTTTCACAATGGCGAGCGAGGGGGGAGGGGGAAAACCACGTGGCTGGTACGTGAGCGATCCGTAGCCCACCTCCACAGGCACCTGGGATGCGACAGACAATGAAGGTGTCGGGCTTTTCATGTAATTGAGGATGGGGAGGGATGGAAGTGAAGCAAACCGAGTTAGAACGCGCTTCCATAGACGGACAGAAAAACAAAAGCAGGCGTGGAGCTTCTATGACATAAGAATGTCTCACTGTATCGAACGCCTTCTTCTAATTCGTATTTTTGGGCATTTTTTTTTTTTTAAGTACCTGTTGAGGCTGTGAATCCCAAAAAAGGCCGAGAGAACATGTTGAAACTTACTTAATTTTTAATGCATTAAAAGATTTAACTAAAAAAAAGAAGTTTCCTACAAAATTAAAAACAATATAAATAAAAAATGTCGTCGTCTGGAAAGGAACAAAAAGGAAAAAAAATAGCAAAAATTAAACCTGGCTAGTAAAAAGTTGTATCGAAATAGAGACACATGAAAAAAAAAGATATAAACATATTCATGCAAAGTTACATTGGGTGATCTGACTCAATAAGTAATTTAATGAAAGTTGAGAACAAGTAGAAAAAAAAGATACCTTCGCCTCTAAATAAATAAATGACCTCTAAATCACCTAACTAGAAAAATATGGTTAGTTTTCCATAGTTTAAAATAATTAACGATGTGATTTATTACTAATTTTGTAGCCTAATAATTTGAGCGCCCATTTTTCGTAGTAGTTTTTTCAATTGTGAACAAAGTCAGTTCTATCTTCCTTAATAAAATAAATAAATACAGCGGCTTCAGGAGTCTGAAACATCACAGTAGCATGATGGTAAATACTGTTAGCCTACATATTGTACAAAATAACAATGTGTCGGACTCTTCCTTCTTTTCATGTAGCATGCAACCAATTTTAGAATAAAACGTAATTATACTTTTCACTTGGAAGAAACTTATAAGAAATATTACTCAAGTTTACAAATAAGATTCAAATAAATGAAATACGATAATTAACAGTATACGCTAAATAATTTGTGAGTAGCGTTCAATAAATTCATAAGGAAATACAGAATTGGTGAAAGCTTTTGCAAAAGATGGAACGGGATAAGATCTGTTGTATCTCTAGGAAACGGTTCTTATTTCTCATGAATTTTGAAGATTAAAGAAGTAATTATCCATCAATTTCTTCTTTGCATATTGTTAAAATATATTACATGTGTGTTACTGAAACTGATGAAGGGAAAGCTACAGACTTAGAATTGTATTGAATGTTGAGATTTTTTTCAAAGAAAAGATGGATTATCCTGCGACATTAATCTCCGCAGTTCAATATCCCTAAAAGTAAGGAAGGACTTTTCTTACAAATTTACACACAGAAGATTCATGTCAGCATTTCTTATGGTTGCTTTACACGCTCTCGAAAAATTGCCTCAAACGCGCTCGAAAATATTCCGTTTGCCAGTTGCAGCTTTGACTGAAAAGCGATCGCTTTACACTTGTGAGCGGCAAAACGCGTTTTGCTCTCGTTTAGATCGTGATTAACAAAACTTGTCGGTGAAGCGACAAAAAAGATGATTTCGCAGCTTTGTTTGCTATTAATTCTCATCTCATTTCACAGCAGAGATGAAGAAAAAGGAAAAAAAAAGATCCCGGAGGAAGAGAATGTGGTGAATGAAGCCGTGGATTGAAACCACCAGCAAAGAATATCCAGATTTCAGCGTGAAGTTAACACTGTCATAGTTTTTAAGTAAATTTTTCTCACCGCCAAGAGCGCTCATGTCGACTTGCTTCTAATGTTTGGCTGAATTTAGAACTTGTTTTGTTTACAGCAATGGGCATGATTTTCGGGCAAGTGATAGATTTTCGAGCCATTTGCCGGTTTCAGGCAAGTTTTCAGGAGCGTGTAAAGCAGTTATAACAATTCAAGTGATTGCACAGACACTGTTTTTTCCTTTTTCTTTTTAACTGACAGAAGTCAATGCATTTCAAAAACGTAGCTGCTTCACGTTCAGTTCTTTTGCCAAAGAATTTGATATTAAAACTCGCTTTATTGGTTGAGTGATGTACAGATAGCCCTTCACAGCAACCACATGTATTATTTAATATCTTCAACAGTGGAAAATTCTCAAGATAAAAATAAATGCGCCTTACAGATGTTTAAGTTTATTTGCATCAATTTTTATTTTATTTATTTTTTTTCCGTGACAGAGCACGTCGCAGTACGTGAATTGTTAGTTTGTCTTGCATTTGCATGTAATTTTGTTACATTTTAATGGTCGAAATCAAGTTTCTCGCTTTGCAACCGCCCCTCAACTTCTGGTCGCGATAAATCACGTTTCGGAAAAAGACAAACACGTCAACAAAGTTAAGATGACGTCATAATGGCTGGTGGAAGACCTTGTGCTTATGCAAATTTGCCGGATTAATTTCGCGAAGCCGCTTTTGCCGAGGGAGCAAAACGATGGGATGGAGAGAAAATATATATAATAAATAACGAAAATAATGATGATAATGAAGACCAGACTTCCTCTATGTATGAGGGGGCTTTAGCTATGGTTGCATGTAATTAAGGCACTCTCACAAATGCCCCAATTAGGAGATAGACTCGTTAAGGGTCTGAAGCTTATTAAAATACATCAAACAACATGGCCAGACAAAAATGAAAAAAAAAAATAAATATATATATATATGATGTAATTTGAATGAAGTAACGAAACAATTTTCTTCTTTTATTCCTTCCAACTCCTCCTTAAACAGCAAAAAGATATTAGATAAATATTAATGAGTTCTTATACGTTATTGTAATGGACTCAGTAAATACGCTACAGCAAATTAGTCTTCATTTCTTAGTTGTTGTTTTTTTGTTGTTGATTTCGATGACTACAATAGGAGGTCTAAGCCTTCTCTTCATGTGACTCATTCTTAAGTCACAAACAGAAGACGTCTTAAACATTGGAGGGGAGAAAATTGATTAATATTATAAGATATTAAGATATTAATTCTAAAAACTTTCATTTCTCTTCGACTGAATAACTGAATTCCAAAATAACATAATTCTGAATTGTACTAGGCCTGTATAATATTTGCTAAAACATTTCTAGAGACGTTAACAAAAAAGAAAATCCTCTTTTGTTATTACGGTCTTTTTCAAATATTTAATATTAATTTGAAAATATTTAAGGTCCTGACTCATGCGAATGCAGGCGACTGCAAACCTTTTATTTCTTTTTTATATTTCTTTTTCCGATGCACCTAAAATTCTGAAAATTTAAATAGGAACTTGTGAAGTTATCTGGGATTTTTATTTTCTTGTTTTTAATTTTCAAAATATTCTACAATTAATGAATGGATATTTGCAACACACGTAAAAGTAACATTGTGATTCTATTCAAATCTATTTCTATAAAAAGAATGCTTCAAAACAAATTTACTTTTGGAAACGAACAGCATCAAATAAATTTGCATGATATTTAGAAAACCTTTAATGAAAACGTTTTTTATTATGATTATTTGATAGCACTTAAAAAAAAAAATAACTTAATCTCAAACAATTTTAAAAAATACAATTTTTTTTTTTTTTTCAATTAACTGTTGTACTAACTATTAAAATTTTTAAATACAAATCATTATTTTACAAAGTTTTTATCATTTCAGGTTTTCGTCAAGTTGAAAATACTGAGTAATACCTCGAAAAACCCCTAAAAATTGACTGTTTTTGAATTTTACTTTAATTAATTGAGAATATTTTGAAAATTAAAACAAGAAAAAATAAATAAAACAATGAAAAATAGAAATTTTCTCCCATCTTTTGGAAAGTAGGCTTCAAGTTCTTTTACGAACGTCTTGTTTATTGTTCGAATAAATTACTTACGGAATCTTAATAAAAACAAAGCAAGAAGCAATACAACTGAACCTATAAAGCATCGGTTCTCAACCGGTGGTACGCGTACTCTTGGGGGTACACGAAAATCTGTAAGGGGTACGCGGTTAACTACCAAAAAGTATTCCCACTAATTATTTTCTGAGGCTTTTTTGATTTTATGTCTCATTAATAAAAACTTTGTAATAAAATGTCCATTAAAATAAAATTTCTTGTTTTTAATTTAAATTACCTATTCGTAACAGTTTAAAGTTAAACTTCAACTAATATAACACATTTTAATAAAATTTAAGTGTTTTTGTTGGGGGTACGCATAGTTAATGATACACAAAAAGGGATACGTGGATTGAAAAAGGTTGAGAACCCCTGCTATAAAGTACTGACAGAATAATTAATTAAACAGTTTTAACGTGCAGGTAAAGACTAATTAATATAGAGACCTTAATGCACCTTTTAAACGTATATTAACAATTCAAAACGTATATTGACGTTTCAAAGTTCCAGACAGTCACCAATATTTTTAGATTCATTTTTGTTGTGTTTGACTGCCGAAAAAGTTCGATTACTGGAACTTTGAAACGCCGCATTGTTTTAATTTGAATTATAAAAGGTGCTTCATGATCTCTATGTTTAATTAATTACAGAGTAACTTTATCGACAACGACTACATACATACTGAAATCCTCTTATAATTTTTACTTTAAAAATTTTTTTTGGCTACCCTGTACGATAACCCTTCTGTACTTGCAAGTAGACTTCCTTCAATAAATGTTACAGATGTAAGTTCTTTGCAGTCCAGTTTCCAACAGGGTTTTTGTCAGTATAAATTACCTAATTAGCCTTCCAAAACGCGGAACTAGCTGTAAAAACCTGAATATTAAACTGGTATAAAAATTGGTTGGGGCATTCAGAAATCAGTTGGAGATATTTTATGTAGACTTGCGTTTCAAATTTATGGCCTGCAATTAAGGAGATAAAATTTATGTACAGCTAAAAACTACAATACAGTATTTATGGACAGATGATGATGCGTACTATGCGTAAACGGTTTAATTTAAGGTAAAATTTAACCTTAATATTTCCATTAGGCTTTTTTTTTTTAATTCATAGGTTATTTTTCTCGTTTTCTGAGATTTAAAAAAAGTTAAAAAGAAAAAATGCTTAAAAAAAAACCAGCATCTGCAATTTTAGTTGATAAATTAAAAGGCGTATTTAAAAGAGAAAAATAAAATTAATGTTAACAATGTAACATAAATTTTTGTTGTATCTTCTGATGGTTTAAACAATAATTAAAAATTGAGGTCTAATATTTGTATTACATGATACTGTATTTTATTACGTTATATTATATTATATTACATTTATATTATTATTTTAATCTTTTCGAAATCCTTTGTGCGGCATTATTTCTTTTAAATTTATTTATTTATTTCGTTATTCTATTTTAAACCAAAGTACAGTCGGACCTCTACTTAACGAACTTTTTTTTCGAATTTCTCTATTTTGCGAACTTTTCTTTGGAACCAAGAACATTTTGCTAATTTCTTCGTAAAATAACCTCCAAATAGCGAAGTGCATTTTCTATTTAACGAACTTTTTCGTGGTATCTATTTTTTTTTTCTCCTTGAAATTGTTTTTATTATCAATATTCCCTTGGAGGAAATGAAAGAAATATGGATACAGCTGAGGGAAAAAGAAGAAATTAACGATGATGTGCTGATTGATGATTATCTTTCACTTGATTTTGAAGTTGAGACCTCGGAAACACTAACTGAATCGGATATTTTGGATACTGTGAAAATAAAAACAATACAGCTATGAATTCCGATGAAGATGAAGATGATGAAAATGGAAATGATCATGAGGCAGAAATAAAAAAACCTTCGTATGATGAAATACTAAAATCATTTGAAACAATCCGACGCGGATTACAATTTGAAGAAAATACTGAAGGGGTTTTTGGTGCATTGCAAAGATGAGAGAGATACTATAAGCGAAAAACTTTTTAAAAAAAAAAAAAAAAAAACTCGGACAAAATTAACAGACTTAATTACTAAAATTTAATGTGGTAATGTATACTTTATATCATTAAAATTAGTACTTTTTTAATAATATTTATTGTTTATGTATTTTAAATAGGTTTTATGTAGTTTAAAGTAATTTTAAAAGGTGAATCTCTATTTAACGAATTTTCCATATAACGAACTTTATTTTAGGATTTAGCGACTTCGTTAAATAGAGGTCCGACTGTAGTTATAAATTTCTGAAGTTAAATTTAAGCTAATTTAACAAATTACAAAAATATTGTTGTCCCCAAGCCTTTTTAAGGCGTTGATCATTGAATAACTTTGGCTGATGAGAGCCTAATGAGCTCAAAGCAGCTCTCAATGACTCAGAGATTAATTATAATAAATATAATTTCCTACTCAAGAATTAAAGAGGTCTATTTAAATTATGCAATGATTTAGCAGTTTTTCCCCGACTATGAAACCATTACACCTCAGATATTTGGATCACACTAAATAATCGGACGCATTAGCCAATGTCATAATTTAAGTTTAATCACTGCGAAACTAAGTCGATAATGTACATAGAAATAGTTAGAGGATTAAAAATCTTTTCAAAATTATTTTTTGAAATTTGCATGCATTAAAAACAAAATGGCAGAGAGAAACTAAACATGCTAAGTAAGTTATGCCTGCGAATTTTCCACTAAATGTACAAATATTACGCATTTTCCTGTTAGGCAGTGAAAAGTTTTTATACGTTGCTATTAACAGCATTTCGTAATCGTGACTATTACAGTAGAGTCTCGATAATCCGAGGTAATTGGGGCTGATGGTACCTCGGATTACAAAAAACTCTTATTACACGGAAAAAAGAAAAAAAAAACTGGAATTTTCAACTGAACGAGTCAAATTTAATTTATAATAGATATTAAAGTTACAGATATATTAACAATGTTATCTGGTTACATGAAAAGACTCTTTATAAGCATTTACAACTTGACGATGTCACGCCATCGTCTAAGTAGTAAAATGGAAAACTATCACACTGACCCCTCAAATGACTTCTTGGAATCGTCGCCCTGCGTGACCTTGGACTAGCCTCACCTCGGATTACACGGAAGCTCGGATTACCGGGACTCTACTGCAGTTTCTCGTTTCAGTTTTAGTTAGTTTTAGTTGTAGGCTGCCAAGTTAGTTTTCGTTTTAGTTTTTTAGTTTTTCTCGTTTTAGTTTCTCGCAGTAGTTTCTTGTTTTATCCGTTTCTTCGCAATTGGGCAAAAGGTTGTCGGCAAAAGTGGGAACTTCCGACGCCTCCTTGCGCTGATTTCTCGACAAAGCACCCATTTGGAAAAGATTTCAAATATTAAAGTTAGATCGTGCCTTAAGTTAAAAAGTTAAAGTGTCTAGGGCTGGGTAGATCCTAGGACCCGTTTGGAGAGAACGGAGCGTGGAAAAAAAAAACCGCCCTACGCCCGGGCCAGGGATCGAACCTGCCACTTCCAACCCACAGCAAAGCGCCCTTACATGGCCCACAGATAGATCGTCCCTCGTCTTCAAAAATGCATATCAAGTTTCAAGAAGAGTCATCCAGGAAAATCTGGGGAGGACACTCACACGTACAGACTGACTTGATTACCTATTGGTAATCACTTTACCTATTGGTAAGTAGCTAAAAGTTCTTGCATATCCACTTACCACAGCTATAAGTTACATTCTTCTAAACATTTCCAAGTTTAATGTGAAATTTATAATCATTGTAATAACTTAATAAGTTATCTTTCACTTAACAGTTTATAAATTGTTTCGGTTACTGAGAATGATCGTAATTAGTAATGCTTCAGATTCCATCCAGAAACGCGCTCTGGTTCGGTGATTACGACAGTGCTTGGTATAAGACATTCATCTATTGGAACTCATCCATGTTCCATCATCGAAACGTTCTAGTTTCTTAAAATACGCCAAAGAACAAAACATTCAAGGATCCTGAGAAATTCTTGTAGAAACTAAAATAAAATATCATTTCCAAAATTAAGAAATTTCATAGATTCAGTGAAAAGATAGCTATTTTCAAATTTGGTAACCACCCTAGAATTTGACCTGCTGATCAAAAGGCATGAATTTTGATTGTCTATCACCTGTCAGTCTCTTCATCATTAGTTAATCGCACAATGTCGTAGATGTATGTAGATATTTGTAATAAGCAGGTATGTAGGTACAAACGATTTAAAAAAAATAATAATGAAATAAAGTTTAATTTAACTCATTAGGTTGTGGTTATTTATTAGGCTTTGTAATAAATAGACATATTAAATGATGCGGTTTATAGTATAGCCTATATAATCTTTTAAATGCAGATATTATGTTATCCGTTAGGGATATGGTCCCATATCATGACGGATAATCGAAGTTCTACTGTAAATTGAAGGGCTAGACTCTGAATTCCTCATAATTACGGAGCTGTCCAAAAACTTCGGCAAGTCAGTTACATACAGACTATGTATGACTATGATCTTATATCATTACAGAATTAGAATTATCATGCAAGAAAAATTAAATGTAAATATAGCCATTCATGTAATCTACAAATATACGGCCTAACTTCAACGTTACATTGCGAAGTCATCAAATCTGGATAGTATAAAATTCTTTGGCAATGAAGGTTGAGAGAAATAAGAAATGTTCTCAAAGAAAGGAAAAAAAAAAACTTAGAAAACCAAGATAACATGAAAGACGTTGACAAGAAATCTCACGGAAACCATCACAGAGAAGTTAAGAACAAAGAAATTTCATCAAATTTTATAAAACTGCAGTTCAGGAATAACTTTATCTATATAATTAACTTGAAAAATATCATAAAATTCCTGTAATATAGGGAGATGTTCGCAATGCCTAAGTTTACTTACAACTTTAATGTTAGGTTCTACCACGTGAAATCATGTATCTAATTTCCTAAGCCTTTGAAACCCGTATTTACCGAAAACTACAACTTGCAATTTTTAAGAAAAATTTCGTAGGAAAAAAAAAAAAACCTGAGTTCCTGAACTCTAGTATAGAGTAAGTTCTAACTTGTTCTTATCTTTTGAACTTTGGGAGTGGGAGTTCATCAGAGGCAAATGATGCCGTGATGAACTCTTGAAAGCAGAGGCTTTTGTTTCTTCGTTACTGATGACGTAGTAACCCTTTCGAAGCCAAAGCACAAGATGGGAGATTGACGGATGGTTCACGGCCGTCACTCAATGTGGTTGCAAGTTGCCCTCTCAGGCATTCTCCAACCATTGAATAGTAAGAGGTAGAAGGGAAAAAATTACAGAAAAAAAGTATATGGAGAAGATTGTAAATTAAACATCTAATTTGCTCTTTTTTGGCTAGTCAGATATTAAATTAATAACATATTTTTTTATGCATTTTTAATGTAGTATATATTATATAGTAAGCTGACTAGAAAAAAAAAAAGAGCAAATCAGATATTTACTTCGCAATCTTCCCCAAAATAGATGTTGTTTTTTTTTCCCTATATATATATATTTAATATTAAAGTTAATATGTCTATAGCAGGGTGCACAACCTTTAGAAGTCTGAGGGCCAGTATTTTTATAAAAGATCTGATGGTGTGCCGCACTACAACAATCCATACATATCTTACTAATTAATGATCTGAAAATGTTATTTATAATATTAATACTAAATGTAAGTTATATAAACGGCGTACTACTTAAAGATTTGACAGTGCCATTTATAATAATAATTAAGAATAAATGTAATTTACATAAACTTCAAATTGTCAAATAACACGGTAGTTGTGTTTCATACCAACATTCCAATAGTAAAAGTCTGAGACAGTTGTTATTACACGCTGTGACATTTTTCAATGTATCTGTTAGCAGCAATGTAAAGGCTCAAATTTGACAATGCTGGACCGTAGCAAAAAATATTTGTTGTGCACCCCTGGTCCATAAGAATAACTCGTTCTAAATAAAAGGTTTAATTCTACAATGATAAATCGTGAATTGTTGTTACCATTAGGGATTTGATGTTTCATTCTTATTAGAACTCATCAGTTTGACTTACCAAGTAGAGAAATAGCTGAGAAGACGTGAGAAGTTGCAGATCTCACTCTCGCTCCCGGCAGTAGGACCCTAAAATAAAAAAAATAAAAAAATAAAAAATTTACTCTAACCAGCGCAGACCAGTTATATTTGGCTTAATAGCATTTATTAGCAGATAATAAAAAATCTTTTCAGATTTATTATATTTCCTAACTTAGACCTGGAAGATGGAAGGAATATTTGGGCTTTTCCGGTTTGCATATAAAGCAAATTCATGAAGAGAATCAACAAAGACATTTTCAGTTCTGATCAAAGACCATTTAGGTTTTCCGTTGCTGCGGTATATTCTGGTTTGCTACTTTTTGATAGTTAAGAAAACGTTTAACGTGAAGAAAACTGATTTACATAATTTGAGTATATTGCAAGGACGAAATACAATATTACAAAATCTTTTTTTTTTTTTCTTCAGTAGATAGTAGGAATTTTTTTTTTTTGAAAGCAATGTATTTGACATTTCTTGTTCGAAAGTATTAAGAACTTTAAACACATCTTAAAACTTATTTACATATTTTTACTTTATTGGTACCGCTATCGAGAATTATGATAATCTCCCAATTACTAGTTATGTCTCGAGCATTTGTTTCTACAGTCCACGACAAAATGAGTGCAGAAATCGAGGATATTTTACAAAACTATCCGGTGCTCGGCGGGAAAAAGACAAAAACTGATTCTTCACCACAGATAGTTTGAAAACACTGCTCTAGGACAACGGTTCCCAACCTTTTTTTCACTTGCGTACCCCTTGAAAGCCCATTTTTATAAATGTACCCAAAATATTAGCAATATGTTTCTAATTACTGTAGTTGTAGTTATGTCAGTTTTATATGTTGTAACTGAAAATAAATGGGTCAACAATAATGGGATTTAAATAATGAGCAGAACAAACATTGGGTGTATATTTATAGCGTCAAACAATATTTAGGGAGAGATGACGAGGGGGTTTCTCATTGTCAACTAACGAAAAAACATATACCACCACTCACAGTAGCGTTGGTTTATTTTGACAACTTTAACCTTGCGTTTTGTATTACGCTATTGACATATGTGGCCTTTTTCCGCCATTATTCAATTTTTTTTCGCGTACCCCAGATTGGAACCGCTGCTCTAGAACACTGTTTTCATATGTCCCTAGAAAAGGGCTGCTTTTGTCTGCTAAGTAAATGCTTGGTTAACGTTAATTCAAATCTCACAACACACTTTTTACACTTTAAAATTTCAATATCGATTTTAAAAATGCGACGTTTCTAAAGTCTAACAGATGGATTTTGACGATCTCGTATTTTCATGAATTCATGTAATTTACGCGAGAATAGCCTCTATCCATGTCTTCTCACAAAATATTGAAATATTTAAATGAATTATAATACTGGAAATGCATGAGACTTTTACTACATTTTAATATAGTTTTCATAAATTGAAAACAGTCAATAAACAAACAATAAATTCATTAGGTAGCAATTTCCTAGTGTCAGACATTCAAAAAACGAAATTTCTTTGAGACCTGCTGAAGAGGCTAATGGCCAAATCTCGTGTTTTCCGTAATTCTCATATAAACGTGATCATCAACATCCATCTGTTAGACAGTAGGACAGTAGCGGCAATAGCCGCTGCCATCCAATACAGCTATCAAGAATGTTTCAATTGTAATGGATTTAGCTCAATTTTTAAAAGAAAATCTTAATATTTCAACAATTTAGGATGAGAACGGAGGTGATAACCTATTTGTAAACGCTGCATAAATTCGATTTTCAATTAGGAATCCTAACGAAATCTGTACTTAGCGGAAGCAAAATATGTGCTGGGTAGTTTGAGGAAAGGTGGCCATGACAATTGGACATCTCGAAAACCAAGACAAGGCTTCTGCGTTTTCAGAAAATAAGTATTTACTTTGTGTGACGGAGGTGAGAACGCATTTCGGGAACAGGCATATCACATTTTTTTTAACTAACATGGAATTGTTTAAAAATTGCTTGCTTTCCAAGACAGTATTATTACTTTCAAACTAATCCATATCAATACGAATTCTAAACATGTAAAATTTATTTTGTCTTTCACAGACATCAAAGGTGGAGGTAGTTGAATGGGAACGGGCTGAAATTGCAACTATCTCACCTCCGTCACATGCTATTTCGTTGTCGTTAATAAACAAAACAATTAAATTTAGGCAATAATGTGAAGGAAGGAAGTGCTATTTTCTAGAAATTGTGTCTTTTTTATTATTAAACGTTTACATCAATTTTTAATTATTTGTTGAAAATTGGGAACATGCAATAAGCCAAAAGTGCATCATTACGAGAAATTGGCTCTACCACTTCATTTAAAACACAAGGAAAACTACTTTTTTTCTTTCCGAAACTACTTAGTATCTTCATTGGTACAATTAAAACTTCCTACGACCTCCATTAACTTTTCCATTAGCTTGAGGTTCAGATATGACTTATTTAGCATGTGTTGAGTGTAGTTTTTTTTTTCCTCCCTGTTTGATTCAAGCAAATTACAATTTCTTTCACAGTCCATTGTGGAGTCACAAAACGACATTCTGCTGAGATGCTTTTTGCAAAGAAGCAGTGAGGCGTTTAACTTGGCCTGAGACGTTGAAGAACCACAGGGTGAAAGAAATGGAGGTGTTGGGAATCATGGTGAGGGGCTGAAGTTGGGGTTAGCTTCGCATCACCCCTACATCTTCTCCAGTCTGGGGGCAACAACAATAATGGGGCTTCTTGACCTCCTGCTGCTCGGGGAATCTTCTAGGGTTGAAGAGGAGGTCATACGAAGTGACTCCCAAACAGCAGGAGAGCGGAAGATGGAAAATACAGCAGAAGAGGGGGCGGACCTCGTCCTCGACATTTTTAATGGTTACAAAGAACGAAATCCATTAGCTTTTAAAAAGGGATCTACTCAGCCGAGGAATGGAAAACAGCTTAGGCTTATTTACTGAAGTCGAAATTGACTCGATGACGGAGACACCTCACCCAACAACAATGGGCTCTCAGTCCCGGCTCAGAACAAAATAACCAACTTAAGATAATAACAACAAAAGTCAATGCTTAGAAAAAAGAATTTTAATTTTCAGAGAAGCCTCGGAAATTGGTCTGAGATTTAGAGAAAATTTCGTTTAAAAATTTCTTTAGATTAGACATCCGAGAAAGATCGCGAAATTTCAGAACACTTAAAATGTAAGAATGCTTTTTGTCGGAGAAGATGTGAAAAAAACAAAATCATTCTCAAAAATTTATAAAGATTGATATTTTTGTGTTTTATTAGTAAATCAAGATAAGTGACGAAAAAAATTCTAAAATTTAGTTTAAATAGAAAATTCATCTCAACTACTTTCCTTATTTTCTTTTTTGTAAATTTCTTTAATTTTTTCATGTTTCTTCAATTACAATTATTAATATTTGTTATGCCTAGTCTTTTTTTATTGTTATAACATTTTACTATTATCCTGAAATTTCATCTTTTTAAGATTTACAAAATATACAAAAAAACAAATTAGTGAATTTTATTTGAAATTAGTTAAAAGAGCCCAATTTCTCAATTTTTCAACGAAAATATTTATTAATTTCAGAACATTAAAGAAATCGCATCATCTCATATATGTTATAGTAAATTTGGAACCGACATGCCAAATTTCAAATTAGCAAAACTGAACTGAAAATGATCTAGATCTTTTAAAAAAGAAAAAAATATTTAGATTTCTGATTAGAATTTTGTTACTGACGTGAGTTATAATTTTTTTTTTTTTTTGATGTCAAGTTGCCAAATTATGCAGAAAAAGGATCGGCTATTGTAAATCATGTGTAGATGATTTGAAATGACTTGTATGAATTTATTTATTGATACTATATGTTACTTTGTGGAAAATAATGCGTCAAAATTATTATGTAAATTCCTTTAAGACAAAAACATAGTTTAAAATATTTCAGAAGTTTAAAAGCATATTTTTCAACGATTCAGGAAATTTTTTGAACAACTCTCGTCAAAAGAATGTCTTTATAAAGAAGCAATTGGGTTTTTTTGATTTACTGTGAGTATAAAACTGTAATGGTGGGCCCGGTAGCCGAGTGGGTAAGGCGCTTGGCTGCGGGTTGGAGGCCGCGGGTTCGATTCCCGGTCTCGGCGGAGACGGGAATTTTTCCACGCTCCATTCTCCTCCAAACGGGTCCTAGGGCCTACCCAGCCCTCTGTAGAATGGGTACCGGGTTTCTTTCCCGGGAGTTAAAGGCGGGCGGGCGTCGGGCTGACCTCCCGACCTCAACCTAGTCCCGTTGGTCAAGTAACGCCGGGACCTTACCTCCCGCGAGCCCTTGGGCCTGCATAGGCCTGTCGTGGCATCCTTTAACTTTTTTATAAAACTGTAATGAATGAGTTAAATTTTTGAACTTTTTTATTTTTAATATTTGTCAAATGGAGTAATGAAAATATGTTTTTAAAATTAAAAAAATAACAAAACATTTTAAAATGTCTGGTTTGTTTGTCTTAAATTGATTCACTATATAATCGTCAGAGATATTAAAATAAAGTTAATTACAAGAATATAGAAGTCTTTATGAAGTCTTTCATTGGGTATGTTTTGTTTTGTTTTTTGTTTTTTGTGCTTATTATAAAATTGTAATGAAATTTGATTTTTTTTACTTGAGTTAAAAATTGTGCACTGTTTGAATTTTAATTTATAATAAAAAAAATATTAAGAATATAGAAGTCTTTATGAAGAAACCATTGGTTTTTCGTTTCGATTTTTTTTTTTTTTTTAATTTATTATAAAAATTTGAAAATGATTTAATAGAGTTAAATTTTTTTCACTGTTTGAATTTGAATATAATAAAAACAATATTTAATGTTGCACTGCAGATATAAATTCTAATCCATACTTCGTTCTGAAGATTTTTTATTCTAATTTATGAATTGTTTCTCAGTTATTAGCTATTAATAAACTCGCTGATGTAGCAGTGACTGTGTTAAAACACTGGCGCGTAAATCGATCACAGGGCCCTGTTCAGTGAATTATAACTTAACAAACGAAAATAAACAGAAGAAACGGCTAGTAATTAAATTAAAGATAATAATTACGGAGTGTTCTGCAGGTGTAAATAATACAGCAACAATGTTTGGCACACGATACGAATTCGAGTCGACTATTGTACATGAGCTAAATATTTCAGCGCAGTCGTTTCTTCACTCCACCCATCCTCACATAATGACCCACGGATTCATTTCACATTGCACCGCCCAATAGAAAAGAGAAAGAAAAAAAAAAAGAATCCAACCGCAAATGTACCTGCCCTGCTCACCCCCTGGGCGACAAGGAGGCTTTCCTGTTGGACCGATTCTTTTGCATTGCTAAACAAAGACCAATATATCAGGGATGAAAATATGGGCCCTAATGAGAGAGGCGGTGAGACGTCTGTCCCTTTGCGGTGTTGGAAGGTGGAAGAGAGGTTTGGACCTGCACCGACACCCACAAGAGTTATGAACGCTATAGAAAATAATCGTGGTTCATCTGAGATGCTGCTGCAGGTCGCTAGAATATCTAATGAATTCCCAGCACAGGCGAATGGGCTGGGTGAAGTCTTAAAATATGGATTATCCAAAACGATTACAACTCATCATAAAATGAACTGAAATATCTGTTGAATATATGGTTACAGTAATTATGTGCGTATCAAAAACAGGATAAACAGAAGAAGACCATACACAGGTTTTTAGTGTAGAAGAATTACATAACTTATAATGATGCTTGTAAAATCATCAACCATCAGTAGTTTTAGAACCACTGAATAGATTTTCTTGAAAGTGGAATAGGCTTACATGTGGAATGAGTTGGCCTAACATTTGCACTCGACCAGTCTCATCGAGAAATCTGGGAATGAAAAATGACAAATTCCCAAAGGAATACATTACAAGCGAGCAAACCATTTCTATCTAATGTGTTGTAAAAACTCATGAAGTAATCCATTGCATTTACACGTGAGATATGATTTAACAAAATTGGATTTAAAGAAATGAAATAAGTACCGGTATATAGAAAATTTACAGAAAATTTAAAGATACTGTTTATGTACGGCAAAGTATTGTGATTTACAAATATACAGAGAATTTCTTTTTTTTTTTTTAATTTTTCATAACTAAAAAAAAATAACATTTTAAAGTAAATAGATTTCAAGTCCTTTAAAAACTCTTTCTCTAATTTCTAGTGTATCATTTTAAGCTAATAAATAACTTTTATAAATTTTGCAAATCAATCTATTCGCAACAACTGACAGATTATAATTTTTTTTTTTGTTATCAATTATGAAAACGGAGTTTATTAAAATTCGGAACTTGTATCTGATGTAATTATTGCTGATAAATTTTGAAAAATTACCAGACTATTATAGTATCAAAGTAATAAAACGATATGTATCTTTTAAATATCCTACCAAACTTTTTAAATACCTAAGTACATTACAGTGAACAAATAAAAATATAACGAGACAAGTAAATAAATCTTTATAAATTATAAAATTTAATATTCCACATCTATATTCTAAAAGTAATACAAACGAAATGTATATAAGTTATATATATCATTTTCTAGTGCCGTATAGTTTTAAATACGAGCTTTCGGTAAATGACAAAAGATGTTCTCCAATTCTTTTTTCCCTTTTTCTTCTTCTGCTCAAATGCCGCCGTTAGTGCTGGCAGTGACAGCAGGGATATCATATACGCTATATAATTATAGGATAAAATTAAATCCATCCATCAGACACGATACAAGGAACCCTTAATTGCTCAGAGAATTACACATTACTAAATCGGAATATATCCAGCAAGTAACGGCTGAGACTTCGGGTGTTACTAGGTGGCTCCCCTTTTTTTTTTTTCCTGCAACTTCCATGAAATGACAACTACATCCTCCTCCCCACCTGCCTGTTCTAAGTGTAATTCTCCCTTCAAAGCCGCCATAATGTAACAAACTCCCTTTAACGATACATAAATCATAGACTTAGGACTCGTAGTTATAATGCTTTCGGCAAAATCTGCAGTCGGGATGTCGCCTAAGTAGATAATTGCAACCAAACCATCTCGACCTCTTGGTTAGACCCCTTTTTTTTTTAGATACTTGAATTTGAGCATAAATTTCTTGCCTAACTTTCGTTTATAGCTGGCGTTTTATGGATTGGGTGAAACTAATATATTCTTTGTATGGGACGTTACAATAATTTTGCAGGATACAGACGAAATACAAGAGAGAAAAAAGAACACAGCTAATTAATATCACAGATAGTGAAATGAACAACAAAGAATCAGTAAATCAATAAAATAAATAAATAAATAAATAAATAAATAAATAAATAAATAAAAATGGAAATTCAAAGTCAGTATTCAACATTTTTTTTAAATTTTAACAATAACTTTTTAACGTTATAACAAAAACAAAAAAGATTTAAGAATATTTATTTATATTTAAAGATTCCATATATGTTTTCTAATAGAAGAAACCCTAAAAAACAATTTTTTTTTATGATTTCAATCAAAAGTCTCTGTGAATGTTTGAATTGTAAATGCTGAATAAAATACGTATATATCCCAAAATCTTTATGATTTTTTTTTTTTTCTGCTACCTAAAAACATCACCGAATTAATGTTTAGACAAAACATGTGAGCTAAGAAAATAAATTTCTTAAAAAAAAAAATCCTGTTAGATTCAAATTTCCCTTTTATCGAAACTAATAATAAGCATCTTCTCTGCTTATAAAGAAACCAAAAAAAAGAAACTTTTTAAATTTATATTTTTTAAATCAATCTAATCATTTTAAGTAGCAAGCTGTTTACGTAGTAAGAACTAGGCTACAAGAACTGATTTGAAATACAAAAAAAAAAAATATCTAGGAAGTAATTTTATCTTTAAGAAGTACAAGTTAAAAGTTTTGCAGTTATAATTTGGTATGATTTCACTCTTTCATCAATTATAAACGATCTACTTGAGTTATTTACTAGCCAATTAGTGCAATTGTAAATAAATTTTAATTTCGAATGCTTCATTAGTTTCAAATTACCAATCATAAGCAATTCATACAGACTTCCTTTCCAACTAAGCAAAATAGAAGCTTTGTTAATTTAATCTTTGTAATTTTATTTGAATAATTACAAAATAATTATTTTACGCCTAATTAAAATTTGATTCAGTCTATTGTTTTCTTTTCAGCAAATTTTGATGTTGCAATTTTTTTTAGACTACCACAATAATAATAAGTACTGATTAAATTAAATATTTTAGTTGAAAACTGGCAATACAAATTAATTCGATATATTTTCAATGAGTAAAAATAATATAGATTTCTATAATAATTCTTCACAACCATATGTTATAGATTCCTTTTAGAAATAATAGTCAAATATCTTTTTTTGACAATTTTTTTTTTAATTATATGTAAAAAAAAATGTTTATATTTTATATTAAATTTCGAGTACTCTAAATTTCTGAAAATGAATTATAAATTTTAATAATTTTCTTATTATGTAAGAAACGCGCTTGAAAAATTTGCTAAAATAATCAACAACTGAAAAATTTTCAAAAGAATAAATTCTGATTAACTCAGCCGCTAAATGGCCTACATTTTTTTGTTCAAAAGAAAAAAAAAAACATTCAGGGAATATTTTCCAGCAGAGTTGGGACGAATTGTGGATGGAGCAGTTCCATCAAGAGGGGAGGAGAGACGTTGAAGGATCCTCCATTCGCTCTGTCTCGGACCCTATGATTAACCGAGAGTGGGAGGGGGGACAGGTGGAAAGTCATCACTGCTACGCCGGGGCTCAGGCCAACGAGAAAAGTCCACCGTCGCTGTGTTCCGCCTCTTTTCTATGTGCCGCTGTTCGCCATCCCCTCTCGCTACCACCTGAAGGACGCAACCACCTGAGCGAAGAAAGGTCTCAATCTTCGAGTATGGAATAAGAATGAGATTCCCTCTCCATCATGGGACACCCCGTCTCCACTCGCTTTTAGCAAAGACACATCTTTACAACACAAAGAGAAGAAGGAAAAAAAAAAAATAAGTATATCGAAAGTTTCATTTAGGCCTACCTCAAAAATCAATTCACTTGAAAAACAAAAAAAAAACAACAAACAACAAAGAATTAAAAGAGCAGACAGTTTCAAAATTCGAAACTTTATCTGAAAGTTATTAATAATTTAAATCTGCGCTGTTAACTAGATGCGAATATTTACCGATCAAAATATTCATGTTTTTACGATATTGTTCACAGGAAAAGAAAAAAATTAAACAGATATAGAAGATTTTTCACGCTATTTTGAGAAAAGTGTGATATAAGCACACTGGCATATTTTCGTTTGCACAGATTAATATAAATTGTGAAATTCAACTTCTTAAATCATAAGATTCCGTAATGTCTAATATATTTTTAATCATGGAATAAAATATATTAGGGTATTTTATTCTTGTAATTTGAATACTTTGCCCAACTACAAGAAGAGGTTTCATCTCAACGTTATCTCAGTGCCTGTGGTTCCAGGGTGACTAGAGTTTAGGAGGGAAACTGTTCTATTTGGAACTGAATCTCAACTATTCACTCCGCATTCATTACATTAAATATCAAAGGCAATCCTTAGCGAAGATCATAGCCAATAATAACAGATATCCGGTTAAAAGAGAGAGGAAAAAAAAAAAAACGTTAATAATAAATTGAAAGCAAGTTTTACGTCCGAAATTATTCATAAATGGAGAGAAAATCGCCAACCGGACAATAAATATGCCTTCGCACTTTGAGCCAACATCAACGGGAATTCTGTACAGCTGTTTCATCCTCATTATGGAATCATCAGCAGAATCATCATCTCGGCGGCCCATTCCCGGGATCGAGAATGCTTTAGGGTAAAGCTTTCGCGCAACGAGCCAAACGTCAAGGGTATATTCTGCTGATGATTCCATAATAAGGATGAAACAGCTGTACAGAATTCCCGTTGATGTTGGCTCAATGTGCGAAGGCATATTTATTGTCCGGTTAGCGATTTTCTCTCCATTTATTAATAATAAATTGTTTTAGCGAAATAAAAAAGATACTCGAAGTTATTTTTTTTTTTTTAACTGATAAATTTTTGTTGATATTTAAGTTAAATCGTAATTATTTCTCTAATATTAAATCAGAAATTACTTCCAATTTTGATTTCTAAAGAAATTAATTTATGTGTCAGAATCTTTGCTGTCCATTTTTATGAATTTAATATAATAAGAATCTTGTATATTTTAATGTCAATAATTCATAAAGAAACGCTAATTAACTTCAATAAATTTAATGATAATTTTAATAAACGGAATAATATTATGAAATTTTCAATTTAAGTCCAACAAAATCATTTACAATGAACGTTATTATCTTTTGATGAATCAGATGTGAATCACTGAAATTTCCACAAAAAAAACCTATGTTTCAGTTGGATAGATCCAAGTGGTAAAAGCTTCTCATATCTATAAAAATCAAATGACGATAAAAGGACAAACCTTTTATTGTGCCCCCCCCCCCCAAAAAAAACAAAAAAAAAATCAAACTAATGTGATTAGAATAAGCTCGTGATGTTTTGCATCTGCTAAATTCAATGGATTTATATTCTCATTTCACGAACTTTATTCGATTTGTATGTATTTAGGTTTCCTCTGGAAAATGTTACTATCGGAAAATGAATAATATCACGAATATTATAAAACAAAGTAATAATAAAAAACAAACAAGCAAAACAAATTTCCACAATCTTTTCGAACAGCGTCAGTTGCTTATAGCCAGCTTTATTTATTCGAATACAAAAATTAAATAATGCTGTTAATTAATCTAATCTTATTAATGCTGTAAACAGTGGTATTCAACTTTTTTTTGCGCAAATGAACTAAAAGGTAGGCTACTGGGAACAAAGTTATCAGATATAATTTATCTTTAACTATGTACACCCAAGGTACATAAATAAATTTTTAGGCCACAGGACAAGCATTTAAAATAAATTACCTAATTTACATCTAATATATTGAAGTTTTATAGTTTTTAATAATTAAAACAATAAGTTTTAATATTTACAATTACATATACAAATACTTATTTCCTATTGTATAAAAAATTATTAAATGAACAAAGATACACATGAATTACAGCGCCCGCATAATTAACAATGTTTTAAATCAAAATTAATCTATCAAAAATTTTAATCAACTATTAATTAATGTGAATTTTTTTTCCAAGTACCTTAGATGTTTTCTCGTATCCCTAAGGGAACGGCGTAACCAAGATTAAATATTACTGGTTCAGAGAATCGAGTTTTAAATATTAACTATCGATTTAATATTTAAAAAATATTAAAGTTTTAAATATTATAAATAACTATATACATAGCATTTAATAAAAAATAGAGAATATCATTTTTATTTCAGGTTTCGCCAAACATGTGTTATGTTTAATTTCTAAAATAAGTTATTGAATTTCAAAAATATTAAAAAATAATTAAAATTTTAATAACAATAAATTGTGCTTGAAAATAATAAATAGTAACTCGGGTCATATTTGAGAAGGGTTAAAAGAATTACCTGAAGATGGTATTAAAAGATTATATTATTTATTTGTCTCTCATTTCTCTTTACTTTTCATTATTATATCATATTTTAAATGAGACAATTTGAAACAAAAAAACTCAATAAAAGTAAGCTTTGATTTGAAATAAGTAATTCATTGATAGAAATTACATATAAATCGTTTTAAGTAACAATTGATTCTCGATGATAACAGATAACACAGTTCAGTTCTTATATCCTGTTGAAAGTATTATTGTAGCCAGTGAACAATGACAGTAGCTGAGGAAGAGATGCATATTCAGTGTAGTTGACTGCTTCCCAGCAAGTCTCTTTAGTACGTAATTAACATATAGCGCTTTCTCGTATTGCGAATAAATGTGTTTCGTCAACTGGATAGAAAATATATTTAATCAACTGTCATTACAATGCCGTAACTGTATAGAAATATATCTGCAATTCCCAAGACTTGTATCTAAATAATTAGGAACAAAAGAACATCAAGATTCTTCTTTAGACTTTTAAATCCGTCGTCTAATTTTTATTGATCTCTGAACCCACTTCGAAACTTTGTACAATATTGAGATAACATTTTGTATTCCGAATTCATGATAATTTATATAATTTATAAATTAATAATTAAATTTATAATTTATGCTAACAAATTCATTCATAAAAGCAAAACTATATTTTTAGGTGAAAAATAAAGATAAAAAATATGTGAAGTTGACGCAATTACATTAATCAATCAAAAAATAAAATATACTCACAAGTAACCGATCGAAGTACAAACAGACTTAATGAAAATTTTGGATTAAGGCTCCATTGAATTTTGTGGAATATTTGTGAAGATTAAAACAAAGTTAGAGCGGTAAAATCAGTCCAAAATTAAAGAATAATTTCTTGCAATGACGAACGAAAATGAATAACGAATCAATTTAATTATTATAATAATTAATTAGTACACAATAGTAAAGGAACTGGTCTTTTTCGTTCTATTGTTTCATCGTATGTTCTGAGAATGATCTTCTGATGTATGTACAACATTTTTTCAGCATAAAATTAAGCTGAAAACACAAAACAAAAATATACAAATAGAAAAGAATTTTATTAATTTAGAAAGAAACAATATTTTAATTTCGTTTAATTTTCAAAACTTTACTACAAGATACTCTTCAGGATTTTAATTCTTTACATTTTCACAATGCGTTCTATCAGACATTTTCGTGAGAAAACTTACAATCCATTGCTTTGAAACACAGGATATTTCTGTAAAATTCGTAATCATTTAGGCAGACCTAAATGTATCTGATACAGTTAAAAATCGCCTCTATTATTAGAAAATATGTTCCTATTTGAAATAACATTACCGAATCTTATATCAACAACGAAAGCCTTGCCTAAATACTGGATTTCTTAGACAAAAGGATCATTGAGTGTGTTCTATTCCCGAACAACTGAAGTAAAAACAAAAAGCAATACATTGAAAAAAAAAATAATAAAAAAATAAAAATTTAATTAAAAAATATATATGAACCATTAAAAAAGAACTGAGAATATTTCACGTAACTGCTAAAGTATCAAAATCTGCAATCGACTTCAAATTACGATTTTCGAGATCAAGTATCAATACGTAGAGAAAACGTATGTTTTGTTTAAAATTCTCCCCATCTTAAATGTTTTTCTGAATATTCGGTGACAGTTTAAAAAAAAAAGTAGAAATATTTTTGGTAATGGAGTTACTGAAAACAAGGAAATTAAAGGTTGGTACCAACTTTTAAATATCAGCAAGGAGTTCATATGAATCGTGGTTTTTTGCTTACTTGAGCGTTCCCAAGCAGACAGAAATGACTATAAGATCATAAATTTTTACTTCTTTTTTATTGGCTAAATGTATGAATTGCTTTATTATACTTTTTTGAATAAAAAAAAGCGGTAACTATAGTAAATGAATTTCTATAACAAAGGACAAAGTATACAGACAATGTTGTCAATGTATTTGTTTTAAAACCTAATATAATTTACGTTATTATTAGATTATAAATTTGTATTTGGGTTAATAGTTTTTATTATATTTTAAATTTTTCTGACTCTATTATTGGTCAATAATGAGACGTGTGTAATTTAGAACACTTATTCTAAACCAGGGGTTCTCAAACTTTCCAACCATTTAAATATACTGCTAAAAATTCATGTATCACCGTGTGGATATTTCGTAATTGGGACTTTGTACAGCCAAGAGTATGAGTTTATGGTAAAAGGACAAACAGAATAAAATAAATAATCTTGTAAAAAAAAAAAAAAAAAAAAAATTTTTTTTGTAAATCATGTTTGTTTATTTTTTCTTAAAAAAAAATATAAAAAAAATCATAGTCAATCTGTCTTTTTGTTACATCTCTGTGTCCATCTAAAACGACGTAATGCACCACAGATTGAGAACTTGTTTAGAACAGTGCTACTGAAATTGCGGGGTATTATTCACTTGTCCCTTTACAGCCTTAAATAATTTACAATTTAAATTTTTTTTTTTTTTTTTTCATATTAAAATCTTTTAGAAGTTTGATCCTTTTCATATTTTCCTATGTCATTGAAATTTGAATAATGTAGTGTACCCAGTTGATCGACCCGTGTTGTAATAATGCTGTGTTTTTAATTCATTATGCAAATTCAGTCGACTCGAAATGACCCGTGATTACCAGAGGTTAAAGTCTATTTTCAGGTCTCAGGTTACAAATTAAGAATTAGATTTTGAAACTGGCTTTGCGTGAAAGTTATGCACGGAATTAACATATCCAAAGAGAGCATAAATCGCCCCCCAATGCCTTTCCGTGTATTAACCAGGTATAAACATAAATCAGCAGCCGACAGGTTTTGTATTCAACTTCTTCTCACTTGCCCCCTCCCCCGTTTCTGCTATATTCGACTCGATTCGGCTGGTGTTAATGAATGAAGATCAATTACCACATAAATCAAGAATTCGCATTGACGATGCATTTTTATTTCCAAAACACCCCTACTTTTTTATACTATTATTTCTGCGTAAAAACGTAAAAGTTCAATGTACCAACTCAGAAAGCCAGAATCACGATCTAAGAAGTTAAAAAAAAAAATTGAAACAGATAAGTAATTTTAAGAAAAGGAAATCAATTTGCAGTACACGGAAATTGTAGTTGCCAACCATACATTTGAAGAAATATAACATAAAAATAAATAATTTTAGTAACAATTGATTGAATTGATTTAAAACGAATCTTTCCATCAATTATCCTTAAAAAATTTTGCTTCTATAAGGCCAATAACTTAATCCAATTATTACCTATTTAAGCAAACAATTTTAAGCAAATTTTTAAATAATTAAATTAGTTTTCGAATTAAAGTTCTTTCAATTATGTTATTACAGCTGAAATTGCTCGTTAGTTTTTGCTAATTAACTTCGATGTCTCAACAATGCCTGGTATTTACCTCATTGATATTTTAATTTTTATTGATTTATATTAAACTGCTTAAAGATTGAGTTATTTTTAGTTTAAAAATAACAAACTTATTTTTAATTTATTAATTAAACGAACAAACTAATGTCATTTAAGAAAACAAGAAAATTAATCTAAAAATTAAAATATTAATTACATTTGCTAATTTAAATAATCAATCAAAGCAAAACATTAAATTAAAATAATAGAATTTAATATTATTGGACTGAAAATAATCTAAAATAATTAAGTTAATTCCTGTTAATAGATGGTTTTATCAAAATTAAACTGACAACTCCAATTTCCTAAATATAGGAAATATTTGCTTAATATTTTAACTTTTCTTATTTTTATTAAAAAAAGTACGAGGCATTAGTTATCAAGAATAAATCAAGACATACTTTATTTCGCTAATTTTCTAATTATTTAATGCATTATTATAAATTTGACATTATCTTTTAATTTCGAGATGCCGCCATTCTTTTTATTTCAATTCTTGATATGCTCATTGTTTTTTGTTTTTGTTTTTTTAAACAATATACCGGTATTTCTTATTTTAGATTAATATTTAACTTACAGTTTGTTACATAAGGGTCAAAACAAAACATGGCAAAGTTACAGTTGGAAAGGAAATAAAAAATAAACATAAAGATGAGGTATATGAATGGTAAATTCAAGGAGATAAGTTCACTGCTTCAACATACTATGGATATAAACATACTAAGACTTACTGTTCGTTTTCGAAAGACAGACCCACCACTGGCGAACGAGTTTACTCCGCAGAGGGGTGATACACTGAGATGGGCACTTTTCTAAGAAATTCTTTTGGACATTTTTGTTTTTAAGAAAAAAATAACAGAGGAGTACTTTTGCAATAGTATTTATTCTTTCCATAATTCTTTCCCGAAAAGCGCAAATAGTACGCAGCTACTAGTAAAGTAATACTGATAAAAAGTAAACATCCCCTCTTTATTTCTCCTCATACCTATTTTAATGAAATCGAAGGAGATCTGACGCATGCAAAGGTTCTCGTAAATAAAAACGAACAGTACCTTTCCTTCTAAAATTAGGCTAATTAATTCACTTAAATTAAATCATTTCTTTTTAATTTTTATTTTTCTATCAGTGATTTTCTTTTTGTAAATGCGAAACAATAAAAATAACCATTACTTCAATCAAAAAAAAAACAACAGTAAATAAACATGAAGATACAAAGTAATTTCAAAATAAAGAAAATAAATTGAGTTCAACATTTTGATCTAGTTTATAGTCTAGCGTCCTTTTTTACTATTCAATTAACCTTTTCATTAATTAATTCGTATATTTTTAATTATAAATTTCATGAATTAGTATATCATTACAAGCATCTAAGTCTGTAGCACATTCACACTTCACAATACATGGAAAAAAAAGGAGTATAAAGAAACAGATAGAATTTAAATTTTAAACAGCAAAAAAAAAAGTAGCAACGAAATACAATTATTAAATAAGACAAATTCAAGGTGAATACGAATTGCTGTTTTGAAGACGACATTTGAAGTGCCTTTGATTTACTGTTACTAAGAAGTATGCCAATGAAATGGAAATGATCCTTTTGAATTCTTGGGCGAGTGGCAGGGCGGAAAATTAAACTTAATTTACTTCGCTGCACGTGTTTCGTTCTTGTTCACGGCGAGAAGAACTAATTTGAGTCTCGTCCATTATTTATTTATTTACCGTGATCAGTAAGATTAACAATACATGAACAACTTCTGTACAAGTTTTTTAATTTTCAATCACACTTCTTCACAGACAACGGATTCCAAACAGAAAACAACACCTCACCACGATAAGAATCGAACAATGTTTTTTTTTTAATAGGAAACACAACTGATTTCAACGCTAGAAATAGATCATGTTCAAAAAGATATATATAAAAAAAAATAAAAAAAAACTTTTTTTTTTCTTAATTATTTCTTTCTTTCTTCGGATATGCTTCTAAGGCATAGCATATTTATCTTCAATTTCTTTTGGTAAAAAAACAATACAATTTTAAATGTATATGTTGTACTTAAATTATAAAAATCTGATATATAAAAAAATTAATGTGTTTGTAATAATAAGAAATCTCTATATGCAAGTACAATGTTAGCTTTATGTAAGAATCTTAAATATTATTTATTAAACATTTGAATTTTCCTTTCCTTTTACATTTCACGTTATCCAAGATAAGATAATACAATGACAGGCTAAAAAAAAGTGGCTAATCTTTTGCCAAAGACTGTTTTATTAAAGGTTCGTAATTTTTCGGACCAATTCCCCAGCTAAGACAACATGGCGGGTCAAGGACCAAAGCACATATTGCCAAGTGTAAAGACGTGTGCAGGAATGATTAGGGATGTGTGCTTGTGTCCATAAATTTCCTAACTATGCGTGGTGTGTTGAGTATCACAGCCTTCTGTGCATAATTGTTTTTATGAAGTCCTAGTGTGCTGAGACTGTGGTGCAATGTGTGAGGCACCAGACCAGTGGCGGAGAAGACGATGGGTACAAACGTACTCGGTCCTGCCTCCACTGCTTCAGGAGCTCGTGTACTAGGTCTGTGTATTTACTTATCTTGTCTTATTATTATCATTACTATTCCTAAAGGATTGCAACTTTTGTATTTAAAATAAGAAAAAATATTGTTATTATTGTAAATGGCCGGCATGTCCGGTCGAATAAAAGTTTTAGTACGTTTTATGTTTCTGAAATTATTGTATGTCTCGCCTTTTTTAATTACTTCGTTAATTTTACACATGTGAAAAAAATTATTAGTATTTCATAATTATTTTTTATTTATTACTATTTTTTTTTGAAAATATTTGCATTAATTTGGCTTTAAAAAAATGATGAATTATGAAGGAAAATGTATTTTTAGTTCAAAATATTACTTTTAATAAAAATCTGATAGGTCTGCATTTCTCTCTATCTCTACGTATTTTTAGATGTATCTCAGCGTTGTCCAGGTAAAATAAATAAATAAATATATAAATAATAATAATGATAAAAAAGAGTACTTCATAAGATCACAGATTAGATTTGCTTACGATGATTGATTTCATGTCTTAGTCATCTTTCTATATTTTTATATTGTATAGCGCACAAACAAGCTTAAAATCTTTCTAAATAACCTTATACGTTATTTTAATATCATATATATAAATATATAATATGGTCTCTACATCTAAGGAAAATCAGAACGTCTGAAATTATATTTAAATAACACAATTATGTTCATTGTGCTATCTAAGCAATTTATTTCGCCTCCAATTGCAAACTCTTTATCAGATTTTGTATATAAAATGATGAAATCAAAGCTGCTTACCATTTCGGGGATGTTTCGGGACGAATAAGTAAATATTCGAATATATCTACTGAAGATAATTTACAATTGATAGGATAAATATTTTATTTACAGGACAAATAATTCTCGATAAGCATTTCCACAGGAGAGATTTTTAATTTAAAATTGCTCCTGGGAGTTCCGTATAACTCAGGACATTGAGTTCATATCAATATCCATTTTTGTTGTTTTCAAATACACAGATTCTGTGTTATTGAAAACACCATTAGCGAATTCAGTAATTGATTCTTGCGTCTTATTTCGCAGTTTGTAAGGTTTTTACCCGTTAAGAAAGTTTACGACTTTCCATAATTAAAAATACACACTACAACGTTGGCTTTGTACTTATTTCCATTACAAACCGTGTTCGTCATCCCCTCTGCTTCTTCTTCTTTCCAATCTTTGAAGAAAACAGCTCCATGAATCTTAAGGGGGAGAGAGATGAGAAAAAGTTAGTTTGGCAGCTGAGGCGAGGTGAGGGGGCGACCGGGAAACTGAATTCGGAAGAGGGCGGTCCCGGGCTGTCTCAGAGAGAACCAACTCTTGAAATGCTCGGTGCGCGGCACGAAAAGAGCCTCGGGCTCCGTTTCAGACCAAGAGCTGCTCTCGTAGTAATAGAAAACGAAGCAGAGAGAGAGAGAAGAAAAAAGTTAATTTCGGAATCAAAATACCGCGGCTCTCGTTCCGCTATTACACCTGTAATTATAGCAAACCCCGGTAGCTATGTAAGAAATCCTTCATCCTTTTTCTCTCTCTCACACACACTTCTTATTCTTGATGTCTTTAACTCTCCCCTCCCCTCTCTCCTGGTCTCATTTAAAGTTCTCGGCCATTTTCTTTCTGTTCGAATGGAGCAACCCATTTCGGAGGGGTGGCTCTTGGAGAGATTTGGAGGCGCTATGGAGTTGGAGGGTTTACATTGTGAAACAAGAATAGAAGAATACAGTTGATAGTGATAAGCCTATCTCCTAAACGAAGGAGGACTTTTCACCTGAGGATGTGAAAGAAGGGGAGAAAGAAACCTTACATGTACAAGTCTACATTTTTTAAGAAACAATTCGCCACGTTTCGAAACAAGGAGTCCCTGAAGGAACTGAACGCTTACTTTTTCTTAAAACTTTGCGTTTTGTTATTTTCTTTGTTTTTTTAAAGTCTAAAACGACACAAACAAAAAGTCTGTGTTTATTTACAAATTATCTTTGCCAAACAATACAGGCTTTTCCACTTTTGAATAAATTGTACTTATTATCTGACAGATGGATGTTGACGATCGCGTTTGTGCGAGAATTACGGAAATCGCGAGATCTGGCCATTAGCCTCTTCATCAGGTCTCAAGGAATTTAGTATTTTGAATGTCTGTCACTAGGAAAATGCTACCTAATGAATTTATTGTTTGTTTATTAACTGTTTTCAATTTATGAAAACCATATTAAAATGTAGTAAAAGTCTCATGCATTTCCCCGTATTATAATTCATTTAAATATTTCAATTTAATTCGCCATTTTGTGAGAAGACATGGATAGAGGCTATTCTCGCGTAAATTACGTGAAATCACGAAAATACGGGATCGTCAACATCCATCTGTCAGACAATAGGTTTAATCCCGACAAAGCACGCACAGATAAGAGTGGATTAATAAACGGATTAATAGGCATTGTTAGACGTTAACAGAAACTTATTGTTTCGCTTCTGAGTGTTCACTAGAGAACTTTTCGTCTTCTTCCCTCGGAAAGTTCTCGATACAGAGAAAATATCATCATTTGTAAATGACTGGCTTGCCAATCGAAACCTGGTCATGTTTTACTTTGTCTATAAACAATTTTTTTGAACTTTTTAAATTGGGTGTCTGGCCTTAATAACATTATTTAATGTTATGAAACTTTTTAACCTACATAAAAATCTCAAAAAATACGTATATCATCTCTTCTCCGTAAATATGCATACAACGTTTCAGGAAGATTCACTCACGAACGCTATGAGGGGAATGCGAAGACCACCCACACAGTATCTCATCATAAACGAATGCTCACTTCTCAGCAAAGTAGGCTAAAAATAGATATTTCTTCTGTTTCTTTCGACACTCTTCTTTTAATCTATCGACAAAAAAATTGAACAAAATTAATAGGTTTTAATTGAACTTCCTCCGTTTTGAGGCTTTTCCCTGACTTCTTATTACTTTAATGAAATTTAAAGGGAGAAAGTTAAACTTTTTACTAGAAACTTCTTCCATTTATCTCAGGTAGATTTCCTTCTTTGGATATTGAAGCAAGGATAGCTTCAGTTGAAAAAAGAAGTGTCTTGTTTCTTAAATGTTGTTTCTATCTTTGGATTTCTTATTATTTACTATTCCATCTTTACTATGGAATGCCAAGGACAAAGATGAATTGTAAGAAAGCGGCTATTTTTAATTTAAAGCACCTGGCAGGAAAGAGAACAATTTTTTTTTTTTGTTTACTCATATGTAAAAACGTACCAGGATTTTTTCTTCTTCTTTTTCTTTAAATTGCAGATCTAATATTTTCTAAATCCGAAAAAAAATAAAGATATCGTCAGATACACAGTTGAAGAAAAATGAAAACTTTATTTCTCTGTTACAGATCATAGTGACGTAACTAACTCTTCAGTGACGTTTAGCATATATTACTTCCACATTGCAAAAGCGTGAAAAACTTCTGAAATTATGCTTGTAAATTCCGATGCTTGGCAACCAGAAATGGTGTTTCTGTATCGTTAAAACTCTTAGAACCACGTCGAAGAAACTACAGGTTTCTGAATTTTTAAATATATTACGAAAATAAGGATCAAATAAATAACGAATCTTAAATTTGCGAAACAGACAAAGAACAATAAAATGATATTTTGCCAAAACTGGTTTGTGGAGACAGTATTGTTAGTTTTTATTATTATTTGTTTTTTGAGTCATCTTAAATCTTTCAAATCTCGAGTCGTTGAAATGGGCAACCCTGGCTGATGATTCTTGAGGAAAAAGAAAAATGATTGACCCGGGGTTTTTCAGTTTTAATGGATCAAAGACTAATTTTTTTCCAAATGTTTACTTTAATTCTTTTTTATTGAAATCAAAATTCCTCTTTAAGTCGTCCAATATGAAAAGCTCATAGACGAAAATTTTCAGACTCTAATTTATCATTTATAATAAACTGAAAGTAAAAATACGTTAGTATAAGTAATAGATTATGGACATAAGAATAGTATTTCTTTACTTATCATTGCAATTGAGAAAGGACCGCTGGCCGACCGGAAAACGTTTGTGTATTTTTAATTGTAACATATTTTTTTAAAATAAGTGTTTGTGTGGTGGCCGTTTATTTCTTTCTCACAATTATGTTTCACACGCTAATTTGTTTTATTGTTATTATTATTATTTTTTATTATTATTATTATTATTATTAAGAATAATAATATAATACGATTAAATAAAACCTCACAAATATCTTCCTTACCAATATTTCCTCCTTGTAATCCAAGGACTTTCTCAAGGTATATTTAATAACTCATAAATAATTAAATAAAACAAAATAAAAAGAAAGAATTATCTTTCCTTACATATTCAAAATTTAACAAATAACAACGTGATATTCTCAAATAATATTAAAATAATTATATGATCCTAAAAAATAATTAAAACATATCCTTTCTAACAGAAAATATATAACAATAACCTTAAGATCCAAATAATAATCAAAAACAATAAACAACTAAACAATAAATAATAAAACAATAACAGACTTACTAACATCTGAGTAATTTTTTTACTCTTAAATCCTTGTCCATATATCTCCTGAAAATACTATAAGAAAATAATATAATACTAAATAATTCTTTCTTTATGTTTTGTTTTATTTATTTATGAGTTATTAAATATACCTTTAGAAAGTCCTTGGATTACAAGGAGGAAATATTGGGAAGGAAGATGTTTGGGGTGTTTTATTTAATCGTAGAGTTGATAATCTTTTGCAAGATGTAGAAGAATAAAGAAGAATAGTATTTGTTTGTTTATTTGTTTGTTTACTTTTAGTTTATACCTCATTAATCTAAAATTTTATTTTCTCTTTTTCTCCCCATAAATAACTGAATGTACTTGTATTTATAAAGTTCTTAACACTATTGTTGCAATATATAACTTAATTTCTACTAAAAGGCGCTTTTTTATTGAACCATCTACTATCTTTTTTTTTTTCTTTTTTCCATATTCTTCACTCTGTTCTCTTATTTTTTTTTTCTTCTCTCTTCTTTTCGATGCGAATAAGACTTGTTCCGTGGCGAATCGGTTTCCGTTTTTCTCTCTTCTGATTGACCGTAACCCTTCCCTTCTGTTTGACCCCTGTTCGATTGGGTTTCCGATACGACGTCACGAAATCGTGTACTTCTGTAAACACGGAAAACGGAGACGATAAACACAGTGGCCAGTGATCCAATCATCGTCAGCGAATGACAACCCGTTCAGCGGAGCGCCCTTTGGACGGTGATTCTTGGTGTTGACGGAGCCGATCACGGCAACTGTCGCTGCACCACATCATGTTTTTGCTGTTACACCACTCGAAAGGTGGTAATTAAACGGCCAATCATCTTTGTACGTTGCCATATTTCAATTTGTTCAATCTCTACTTTGAACATTCATCAAAAAAACATACATTTTTGATGATTTTATATTTTTTTTTTCTTGACTTCTGACAACATTTCATAAAATAATTATCCGCCAAAGAGATTCGAATAAGAGAGAGAAAAAAAGGAACTTTGTATTGATGTGTGGTTCACAAGGTCAAGGGATTAAGGGATTATCTAACATCGTGGGATTAAGACTGTTCCTGGAACGGAGATCTCACCTGATTGGTCCTCAGCGCAGGCGGACTGAGGTGAGATTGGTTTTTTAGATCTGGGAATCCGATGCTCTTGTACATATACTTATGTTGTTGTAAATAGTTAGTCTAAGAGTCAATAAAAGTCAGTAAAGTCAATAGTTACCTGTTAAGCTGCTCGTCAAAGTTATTTTTTTAAACAACGCAACAATATGAAAAAGCTGTGTTTTTTTTTAAAAAAAAATCCGTAAGTCTTTATGAAAAAACTTTAGAAATCACTGACGATAAAACATCAATCAAAACCGAAATAACAATGCAACGTTGCGTTAGATGAAATGCTGTAAAAGATGGATTTTACAAGAGAAGCAACTTGAATACAGTACGAAAGAAATTAAATACTGGGAAATTAAGAAACGTGGAATTAAGTTCATTTAGCTCAATGGAATTTTAAATTACACTTTCTTTTTATTTTTTTTTCTAAAAAAAATAAAATAAATAAAGTATCCTCCGTAGCTTTTCAAATAGGATAAACTCGCAATCTTCTCCTCAGTATGGGGGAAAAAAAATGACAAAAAAAAAAAACAACAACAAAAGAATAGTTAAGTTTACACCTACATATAGTATAGCAGAACTTACATTTAAATCTGTAATGATATTTACATTTAATTTTTTTGTAACTTGAGTCTGATTGTATTGAGCTTAAATCTCGTAAAAATAGTAGCTATTAATTACCAGTTAATTAACTAAACAGAAACCAATAATTGAATGTATCCGTAGTTGTAGATACAAATGGAAGGAACATGTTGAGAGGATGGATGATTCTCGGATATCAAAACATATATTAAAATACAGACGAAAAGGGAAGATATCTGTTGGGATACCAAATAAAAGATGGCATGAGACCGTAACACGCCACCAGACCTAATACAAGATAGGAAGAAGAATTAACTAAATTATAAGAGGAAATACTAGAATTTTACTACAGAAATAACAATGATATATTTAAGGAAATTTTGAGTGAGAAGTTAGTCATGATCAAAGTATCTTTTTTTTTTTTGCAATTTAAATTTTCTATTTTAAGATTTGAAAACTTGTCGGAGGAAAATATGGAGGAATAAACAAAATATTTCCATTACATTTTTCTTGTATAAATGCAAGTTGAATTATTGGGAACTTCTTAAAGAAAGAATTCTCAAAAATTGGTTAGAACGACTCGAAAAAATCAATGTATTAGAACTCCAAATATCCGGATTGCCAATTGTCTGGGTCGATTTTCAGGGAAAAAAAATAAAAAATAAAAATACTTTTTGTGTTTATATATTTGTAACTTTGGTTCTTTTAATACATGCAGTACTGCAGTTTCACAATAACACGTTGCTAGAGTGATTTTCACTGATGGCCCAATATATCCGGATTTCTACATATCCGAATCACGCCAATCCCCAATTAATCCGGATAATAAGAGTTCTACTGTAAATATTATTTTGCGACAGTTATTTTTTTTTTTTTGATCGTGTTGAAATTACAAGAATTTGATTGCAGTTCTTGCTTGTTGTTCTTTTAACACTTCTGCCGTTAAGTCTAGGTTTTTCAGTGAGTTTTTTAATTTTTTAGGGGAATTAAAATTGTTTTTGAAAGTTGCCAAAGTCTCGCGCATTTCGGAGACTGTCTGCAGTGCCATGCTAATTATTGTTATGCATTCCAAACAAAGCTGTAATGGCATCGGTTAGTGCAGCTGTGAATGATTGAAGAGCAGCGCCAGTCGGAACCACGTGCAATTCTACAGGGGGAGACGGGAAAGGGATGCCCCACCCAACCGGCAGCCGCGATTAGATTGGGCGGGAGCGTTCGTTTTATGTTTGCAGCCGACGAATTTTAATAGTACGTGCATCCCGATGATTGGAGTGCACTAAGGTGAGGCCGAGGGTGTAGGGGAGGGGGAGCTGAGTAAAAATGCAGAAGGGAAGGGCCACGAATAGAGATCGTCTCCGTGCTCCGAAATGACCCTCTCCCATGCAGACTCCACTTCCACATTATTACCGTTCCATTTGTCATTTTTCTCGTCTATGCATCGCATTATTGATCTTAATTTATTACACGATCACGGCAGAACACAAGGAAGGGAAAAAAAAATGCACCGAGGGAAATTTTTTTTCTGTTGTCTGTGCTCTTAGCGTAATTCTTTTATTCCCTGAGAACAACTACAACTTTGGCCATCTGGGTTTCTGAGGGGATTGCATTAGGGATTTCTTTGTGTCAATTTCCTTCCATCTAAATCGCCCCCAATTTCTAAGATTTCATTTGCTTCATTTTGTGCTTAGGATCAGCTATTGTTGTCATTAATTTTTTTTTTCTTTCTGGCCAGTAAACATTACAAATAAAACCATCAATAAAAATAAGTACGTCCAGATTTGTTAAAACATCCTACGTATTCCTGTAAAAACATTGTAAATAAAAATACGGAAAAGGAGACAATATTTTGAACTAAAAGAAGCACAATAAGATTTTTAAAATCAATCTATCAATCTCTGTGTACGTAAGGCTGTAATAACTGTTGACCAGCGAACGGATATCTTCACTGATTGCAATTTGCATATTTATGGAGCATTGTACTTTTCTCTGTATTTAGCACTAATAAAATGTTGCGCGTGAACGTGATAAAATTTATTACAAAAGTGAAACAATTAACAATCACGGACGCAATAATGAAAATATCTCGCGTCTAACAATGCATCACGATCCAATTTAAATTTGCACGTGTTTTGTTTCAATGAAAACTAATTTTTTCAGGATTTATTTTTAAATTCATGATAACATATTTCACATCGAAAACGTTACTCTTTTCTTTTGCATACATTCACAGCCTCTAATAAAATTACATTAGTGGGCACTTTTTTATTTCTTTTTGACGATAATATTTCAACAAACTGCATAAAAAAATTAACTTTGGTATGTATCGAAAAATTGCAGATATTTTTATATTGTTTATAAAACTGAAAACTAGCAAAATATCAATAAATATTGATTGTAATTTTCATCTCCGTATTTTAAAAATTTGTAGAATTACATTCAATACAATATTTTTTAAAATAACCTAAATATTTTAAAGTTAATATAAAAATGTATGCTTTAGAAACTTAAAGCTATCATAAATTATAAGTCTGATTAATTATTACTTCAAAATTAACTAGAATTTAGAATTCAATTGTTAATGGATAAGATTTAATTAAAATAAAAATAAAGTTTTTAAGTCTAAGATTTAAATTTTAAGTCTTTTAACACGATAGAATTATCATGCTTAAAAAAAGAAGAAAAAAAATCTTCCCAAAATATTAAAAGAGTCTGAACATAATAAGAGTATCGTGTAACTGTAATTGTCCTTTTACGTAATTTGCCTGTTGATGTACAGTGAACATTACGTCCTTCTAGGAAGATTATTTTGGAAAGCGTTTATGAATTATACGGAAAAACCATCACCAATTAGTGAGAACTGTATCCTGTCACCAGCAACTGCAATAATTTCAGTCTAATTTTCGTTATTAACAACTAATTAGGCAATAAACTGAAAGTTAAACCACAGGTTAAAAACCATTGCAAAGGAACAACAATAGAATAAATTAGAACTGTTAAAAATCTTCTTGGAAATAAAACACCTCTTTTCGTAAGTGGCGAAACGTGAATAAGTCAGAAAAAAAAAAGGAATGGAGTAAGTTCAGCAGATAACGGGACTCTAAGACAGCTTTTTCATGCTTATTCATGTATATTCGGTTAATGAAATGTAGCACTAAAAAAATTAGCATTCAAAAATTAATTTTATTATTATTGTTCATAATTTAATGCGTACGTCTAAAACTGATTATTAATAAACTTCATTGACATTAACATATGTAATATTAAACATTAAAAGGTTAAAAAAGACGTGACTAGTTTCAATTGCCTTATCGGCACATCATCCTCAGACATAAGAAAAACATGCAAATACTGACTTAAATTTCAGAGTTACATTCAAATGATAATTATGAGCCAAATATTACGTAGTGTTTTAAAACGCTTAACCGTGAAACTCCGATATAATTTTTTTTATATATTTATTTATGTAAGAAGGAAATAACGCAAATATATTAATATATTTTTAAGTATTTCAAATCCTCTCATTAATAAGACTATATCCTATGTCGCTTTAGTGCTTTGCAGGAAAGCGTAATGGTAGCGTATTTTATTAGAGCTTCTATTAGGAGGCGTTGAGATTATACTTTTCATCCAGTTAAAGCCTGGATCATTTGGATACTGAATAAATACACACACACGCAAATATTCGACTTTGAAGCTTATGAAAAGAAATGTATTGATTTCTAATAATAAAATTCACGTTTCAATAATTCAAATAAAAAAATGTATAGGATTAAAAAGTGTAAGCTAAACATTCACTAAGATTTGGTATAGCCCTGTATTAACTGAAATTCACTAAATTAGCAAAGATCTTAAAAAAACTTTGGCGAATCAGTTTCAGATCCCCTCTGCTGCATAGGGGGTGGTTGCTCTCGTTCAAAAGACAGTCTCGTGCTTGATTATCCTCCTCTTCCATTTGATTCAGGTACAAATAAAACTCCAAAAACTTCACAAATATGAGCCAAGCCTAGACAAGTAAGAACGAATTCTTTATTATATCTTGGTCACATATATTTGAGTCTGACATTATAATCGTGAATTTATAGATCTCTATTCATCATATTGTATATAATCTGTATTGAAAAAGAAATTATATTATAGTAATTTAAACAAAGTTATTTTAACATTTAAATTCTTTAAAATTAAATAAATTCACCAAAATCACAATTTCTATTATAGAATACTATGTTGTTTTACGAATAAGATGCTACTAACTAACTAAATTAGTAATATAGGACGTATTCCACTCTGATATTATTAGTATTTACAATATAATTGAAATAGAGAGTCAATGAGTCACGTATCTCAGCAATTATGTATTATGTGTCTATGAAATAAGTACGGGTCTCCTAAGTTTGCTATTAAATAAAAAGATAGCTTTGTAACAGTAGGTCTAGATTCCAGGTAATCGACTGTATGAGCAATGTCACATGAAATAAACGCTTGTTCTCCGGTTAAAGAAAAAAAAAAGAGAGAAATTAAAAAGGGAGTCCCTTCCGGAGTGGGTTTTCAGTCAGGTGTTCGTTCAGCGAAACCGACGTGTCGGAAGAAATGGTTGACCCTTCAAGTGGCGCGACACGTGCAGCCGGTGAAAGAAGCTCCTCGTGGCAAGAGTCGGAACGAATCACCTCTCGCTCAGTCGCCCTCGAAAAGGCAGCAGCCTCCCCCTCCCTACAAATTATGGACGGTGGGTTCGACTCCGTCAACAGGTGTAACCGACGACTGTCAAACGATTAGCGAACACAAGAAAGACTTACATAAAAAGGAATGCGAACAAAAAAAAGGAAGAAGAATAGAAAGAAAAAGCCTTTGATAAGAGTGAAATACGAAACCCAATGATTTACCGTTCACAAGCAACTCCGATTAATAGGATTTGAAACGAAATAGTTTCAGAGGAAAAAAAAAATCATCTTTACATTCTTAAAATACTACATATATATTGTTCTTACTGTCAATTTGTTACATTGTCACAGAAGCATATGTTTACGTGCTTCGGATACGAAGATATAGTTAAGCAATTCTTAAAAGAATTAAAAAAAAAAAAAATCGAAGAAACGTTTATATTTTTTCCCCCTTTTTTTAAAGATTTTATATATAAAAACTTCATAAAGAGTTAATGCTTAAAAAGAAATTGATTTGTTGCTTATTTTTGGTTTATTTGGTTTATTCTTTGCTTCGAGATGAATAGAAGTCTGACTTCTTACTATTACTGATGAAATTTAACGTGCATGAAGACAGTTTACATAATAAGACAACAGAAACGCACATAACTGGGAATCTAAGATAGCACCGTGCTCAGTGAATTTTAGCTTAGTTATGTGCGTTTCTGTTTTCTTATTGAGTCTGACTTTATTATAGCAGCAATCGTGGGCCCGGCAGCCAAGTGGTAATGCGGGCCGGAGGAGTCAGCATTCAATATGGCAATCGTCGGATATTTTTCTACGCTGATTTTCTACAGACGGGTTCTAGGGTCCCTCCCACTCTCTATAGAATGGGTACCGGTTTCTTTCCCCGGGAGTTGAAGGCGGGCGGGCGTCGGGCTGACCACCCGATCGCAACTTGGTCACAAAACGCCGGGAGCCTTATCTCTGCGATCCCAAAGGCACACATACCTGTAGTAGCATACTTTATATTTATCAAATACTTTCAAAGACAGCTGACATCTAATAAACTTATATATTTTAGGAAGTGTTTTTTTTTTCTTTATTTTTTGGTCATTTCTCGATTTAAAACCATGGAACCAACCATAAAACAGTGATAGAATATCAATACTTACGTTAAAATGCATGTTGACGCTTGATAAGGTGTTTGAGATTTATATTTTTAACTGGAAAAAAGACAAAATTTTGTTTTCAGTAGATCGTGAAACTCCAGGACATGATCTTAAACAGATTCAAGAATCAGATTTCAGAATCAAGATGAATACACAAATGAATAAACAAAGTGGAGACCTTACATATTTTTTTTTAATAATTATTTTGTACGAACAAAGATGGATTAGGCAATATTTCATAGTTCCTTTGCTAACGTTTCGCCAGGTGCTTCATGAATCTGAAAAGTTGAAATAGTAGGCCTATATAGAAATTTTCTTTTTTTTTTTTTGCCTAGTTTGGGTAATGTAATTATTCTCTGTAGTTATTTTAAAACCCATGAGTTTTTAAAATGTTAATGATTTTCAATTCTTCCTAAGGTGTTAGTTGGTATACACCGAAGTGCATCTGCGGAACTTCGCAGGCCCATGTTCTATGTGCTGTAGCGTTGCCATCATGGCGAATCCCTAGAAGCAGCTATAGAATCCTGGGGACAGATACTGAGATGGTTTCCCGTGGCCTTCCACGGGAAATCATTAAGGAACGATGTCAGAACGGAAGAGAAAGATGAATGAAGAAGCAGACAAACACAGGAAAGGTGTTAAATTTTTCAAACATCCATGCCGAGATTCGAACCCAGGTTCCGATACGTCGGCTTCGTGGCAGACTGATGTGCAGACCACTAGGCCATGACAGAACGGCGTTTCTAAGGTATCGGGACCGATACCTAAACTTATATATACATTTCAAAACACAGAATTTAAGTTCGTAATATTATCAATTATGTCGTAGAAATATAAAACTAACAAAATTCTAGCTTAAAATACTATCTAACTATTTTATTCGCCGTAATTTTCGAAAATAGTCACAAATTCTATTAATCAGAAACGTTAGCCTGGTATTTCTACCTCAACTACACCGTATCTCTTTGGAGCCTATATCTCTTGTATAACTTTTAAAGGCAAGGCAGGGTTTTCTGTTATGTTTTAAAATATGAATAAAAATACTAAAAATTAATTATGAAATAACTAGACGGGTATCGTCGCTTTGCTCCGGAACCCTTGCATGTACAGCATTAAAAAAAAACAAAAACAAAAAAAAAAACCTTTATTTATTTAGCAAATTAATATAGAGATCGGAGAATACGCAACTTCCCAGCTCGTTGTGGGCTTCTCCGCTTAACTCAGGTGTATTGCGCGTTGGCACTCATACTGGGGGTTTGCCGCAAAAACACTTCATTTTTGCACGTATCTTTCAAACGCAGAAACGTGTGTTCATGACTGATATACCGTTCGATAGAACTTTCAAAAACCGACATTTTTCTCAATATAATGTTCTCTTCCAACTTTTAAACTTTTCGTTTAAATTGAGAAAAAGTCAAAATTTGACCCTTTAAAAGGCGCCATCTTGGAAAGCAAAAACTTTTTTCGAAAGATTTTTGTAGCATTTTGTTTGTCTTAAAAAGCTCTATATTTTATCCATTTACATGACCAATCTATCTCTTATAGTTTGGTCACAAAATTTGAAAACCGTAAAGTCTTATGACAGAATGAAGATAGAATAACGCTTTTATATAATAACTTATAATAAAATCATTTCTTCCCGTTAACATTTTTATGTATACAGTTTATATTTTTTTCTTTATTTTTATAAGAAATACACTGAAATAATAAAAAAAATACACCCCTAGAGAAGTAGACATTTTCTAAGTGGAATTATGAATACAATGTTAGCTTAAACAGTGTGTGCATTTTAGAACTCGGAGCCTAGAAATCAATATGACATCCCAGCGTTGCTGACTCAGTCAAAAAGTAGAGAGAGATTTATTTTTCTGAACAACGGAAGTTAAGAAACAGGAAAGGGGAAAGAGAAACCTATTTTTTCCTCCTGCTTCTTCTTCTTCTTCCTCCTTATTCCATTTTCGAATTGCAAAAATCGGTAAACATCATTCTCCAATTACAAATGGATGCTGGGAGACCATTTGAGACTGGTGTATCCTATTCCATGGCTTTTTCGAGATTATTGTGTAGAAAGGATTGGGAAAAAACTTGGCTACAAATAACACGGGATTTTAAATAGAAACGAAATAAACAAGAAATATTTTTCGAAGACTTGTTTCGAGTAACGGAATCTTTTTATGCGAATCTGAAACGGAAAATATAAAATAGTGCCTGTGTCTCTTTTTATGTACTTCCGTTAGAAGGTGATGACTACTTACAAGTTGATTATTTATTAAATGTTGAAAAACTGAAGTTTCCTATTTCAATTTATCTGCAAGGGTAATGGAAATAATACTCAACGACATAAAATATTCTAAATACATCTGACAACTGTCCAAAGTTTATAATTTTACTTTGAGTTACAAGCTGTTAGTACAAAAGATAAAATGTTGATATATTGAATGTTACGTTTAATATACAAACAGTTTTCAACTTACGTAATTCATACATCCCACAATCCTTTACGTAAATCAGATTTCTCTCCCTCCTGACGTGTATTAAATACTGTACTAACAGATAGATATAGTACATGAAAATAAAGAATACACCTCTTTTTTAAGAATAAATTCAGTTAAAAAAACTAAATGATGTACGACATAAACAGCATTAGCCTTAAACTCTAGTGGTATTCTGTCATAAGGGACCCTTTTTCTCAAATAGATACTACTGTATATGGACAGGGAAAGAAGAATTGCCAAAAATGGCGAAAAAGGGATCACGTAGTTGGTCCTGGAACAAATATGGCGGCGTCATAAGAACAGGTTACTGTAAGGCCTGCATAGCCTAGAGGTATAATTTTGGAACGTTTTCCACTAGTTTAAGAGTCTGGGTGATGGAATTTATATTTCTGAATTTCTTGGAAGACCTGCTATTGCTATAAATTTGTTCCATTTGATGGTGAAGAGAATTGTCCAAGAGCGAAAAATGTTGCAATCGCAGTTGTTTTTCTTTTCCTTGTTCGAAGCCACTTTTGGATGTGAATTATATTTTATAAAAAATTAGAATATATAAGAATAATAATAACAGTACTTTAGTTAAAGATGCAAAGAATTAAAAAAAAATATCGAAAATCTTGTTCTCTTCTACTTTGTAGAAATGTAGAAAATAGTTACGATGATTTGCAATAGAGGTCGCCGAGTATACATGAAATTAGTAATCCATAACCCAGGATTTTCATCTTTTCTGTGCTTTCCATAAGTAGCTTTGCGCTTATTTCGAATGTATTGCACAGGAGCTTTCCGCAAACTTGTCGGGCATTTCTCACATAACTAGGATTTCCGTATACCGGTTTTCAAGTAAGTCTGGAGTTGTCTATACCTTCAATCTATATAATATAAAACATGGGGAAGAAAAAAATTTTAATTTTCATCGAACTAAGGCTTTTAGTCTTCAAATTACAGCATTATGAATATGGTGTCATTGAATTCACCTATTAGAGAAGGGATGCAGCCTCGGATAACACTAAAAAACTGTCGAATGGAAACCTGTGAACTGGGTCCGACAAAGTTCACAATTTATCACAGAAATTGAATTGAGCCTACTCTTAAATGATGGCAACCGATATCTACCTTAGGAATAAAACATGGGGCAAGTTAATAATTAAAATTAAATTAAATTAAATCAATTTTCATTGAAAGATGAATTTGATAACGTTTTCGGAATTCCGAATTTTTCGGGTTTTTCTTGTGGCGGAAATTCGCCACAAGTTATTATTATGTATGAATACTGAACCTCTCGTTTATTATCTCGAAGATCACAAATAAGCTGTTATACAGAATAGGGCTATTATTTGATGAAGCAAATGAACTCCAGTTCTTACCATTAACTTTAACTATAGCGGAACTGTTTTTTTATTTTTTATTTTAAACCACAAGTAACGATTTTAATTCCTTCTTTTTTGGATGAATCACATTTTGCGAAATGCAGTTAATAATAACTACTTCGTGTGTAAATGCTATGACAATTTTAGGCCAAAAATAATTCGTTCCACCTTTTAGTATTCATGTTTACAAATGCAGTGATAGTCGCTGCTGTCTACAGGACCTGCAGAATGAAGCTTAAAATGTACGATAAAATATAAGATTACGTGATACACAACGATTATAGACATTGACATTATGTTTAAAAATGATGAGCACACATATTAAAAATGGTTATATATACATTTAAAAAATAATAAAAATACTTATCAGGACAGTTTCAACCCACTAACTGTCGGATCATCTTCAAGAAGCTGTGTGCTTCTCATTTTTAATATGTGTGCTCATCATTTTTAAACATAATATCAATGTCTGTAAAGATTTCAACCCGCACACGTTAAATATTATTTTAATATGCAACGATTGAAAAGATACACTCAAATCCAACTCGAGGGATGTATTGATGTTTGTAATAAGATATTCTCACTGGCCTTCAACAATGTAAATATAATTGATCTGCATTTTTTGGTCAAATAGTCTTTTTGTAGTAAAAAATTTGATTTGGTAGGATGCATCATTGGATTGCAGCTCTCCTTTTCCAACACATATACAGAAAAATTAAGTAAATCTTTATTCAGTTGAGTGTTCAAGTAAGCTGTTACACTTCCTTAATTAAACATTAATTGCCTTACACTGGTCTTATTCCATTTTTTTTAAATGACAGCTACAAATAGATTACAATGTATAAATAATGCAAGACTAAGTATATCACGCGGGGAATCAAAAAGAAGGTGTGATTGGCGGAATGACAAGAAAATTTCATATCTGAAACCTATATTTCCATTTGAATAAAGGGCACTGAAGTTACAATTCCTAAATACTAATACCCATATGATAAATTGAGATGAAATGCGGTTCCCTAATGCTAATGATTCCTGTTATCTATTTTTTTGTTACCCGTGTTTCCCACCAGATGGAGCCCGAAATCGTGGTAGCTTCCGGGCACTAATTTCCATACAAGTTTGATTATGAGAGAATAAAGCGACTAAAATATCTACTCTAAATGTATATCCAGAAAGAATTCAAAAGGATTTATGACTGTATACAATTCCCGGAATATAAAACAGGTCGCAGCAAAAATCGTATTTTATGCTAATAAACAATCAAATAGTTCCCACAAGAAAAGTCCACAACTATTTGTACCTTTATCAATTATTCCACACACGAATTAACGAGATGTCCGAGAGGGAACAGCAGTTTCTTTTATCTTTTTTATTCCACTTCGGCGTAAGCATACAAAGAGACAGGGTTATTTTTACAATAGAAAATAAAAACAGAAATGATGAAAGCAAACAGAGGTAGATAGAATTTCTCCTTATTTTTGTAAGAAATGACAATTAGGTACGTGTACTAAAGGGTTGCCAGAAGACGTTATACACACAAAAAAAAGAAGTATATATTATTATCGCAATTTCCAAAATTTGATAGCCACTTTAGAATTCGAATTTGGGGGTATTTGTAGGAATGGCTGCTCGGTTTCTACATCTAATAATGAAAAGTAATTTTGGGGATATTTCGTTTTGTGGAATTACGAATAATCAAATTCTGCATTTTCTGAGATAACTATTACAAATATGGTAACTTTTTTTTATTATTATTATTATTTAACGGTGTTGTACAAATTACGGTAATTCACCGTTAAAAATACGGTAGCTGTTCTTTCTAAATTACGGTCCACTGTACAGATTAAGGTAATCTACCTTTAAAAATACAGTGACCGTTTCTTTCAAATATTACGGTCACCGTAATTTTAACGGTAGTCTAAAAGTTGGCAGTATCAATAACTGATCACCGATAGTTGTTAAAGTAGCGAAAATTATTAAAATTGCAAATGTAACACATACAAACTGAACCCTGTCGATAGGAAATAGGAAACATCCTATTAAGAATATTTAGCTTTAAATTTATTAAAATGTGCTAAGTGTTGTTCAGAATGAGTCTTTTTTTTCTATATTATTATATGGTCCAAAACATTTTTGTATCTCACTTTACATTGAGGTACAAAATTTACAAAATAGCGCCATTACTTTGCGTTACTTACACAAGTTAATTAAGACAAGAATTCTCTAAATGCAAAATTTGGCTAGAACACATTTCTCTTATTATCTGGCATCCATTATTAAAATATAGAGAAAAAAAATTAGTCACCTTATTTTTGTACAGCCATGATTCCCATTAAAGTAACTGGAGGAGAAAAAGAACGGCTAATACCCGTTACAAATTTGGTGACTTTTTTTTTTTTTAACGGTCTTGTACAAATTACGGTAATTCACCGTTAAAAATACGGTAGCTGTTCTTTCAAAATTACGCTCCACTGTACAGATTACGGTACTCTCCCTTTAAAAATACAGTGACAGATTCTTGCAATATTTACGGTCACCGTAATTTTAACGGTAGTGAATTGTGGCAGCCATAATTGACGGTTAACTACCGTTTTTCCAACGGTCAACTTCTTAGTGTGTAACAAATAAATATGACTTTTTTTCAAAATATGTCGTAATTTTTTTTCTGGATTTTTCCTTTTTAAGTTGCTAAAAATCATTATTTAATATTATTCTGAATCAAATAATGCTTTTACTTTTTTTATAATAATACTTGACATAAGCTTGACGTTTTTCTGTTTTTCAGTTTTAAATCATCAAAAATGGCAGAAATTTTTGTCATATTTAGATATATTTTTCAAATGCTGTGGTCTTAGGGAAATCTGTTTACAGAACTAGCTCTCAAACAGGGAACATGAATTAACTTTTTTTTTTTTTTGAATTTTTATTTCATATTTTTGAATTTTTTAAAAAGTTGTATGTGCTTACTTATATTTAACACTTTTTGATCATTAATACTAATTTTATTAAATTACGTTTTAGCCTTTTAATTAACCAAGCCTCTGTAATACTAATTGTATATTATTCTAACAACAATAAATAATTAAACATTGAAAAAGTATCTTACAAGTTCTCGGCATTTCAAAAATTGAATATAAAAAAAACTTTCAATTTATTACAAAAAAAAAAACAAAAAAACCGCAGAATCAAACTTTATTTTGTCTCTACACTGACCTAACTGCTTTTATTTGATTTTTAAAAAAAAAAAAAAAAAAAAAAACTAAAAAAACTTAAAATTTCAAAAGTAATTACAAAGCTCTTTCTTTTGACAGTTGATCATGATATTAGTATCTAGACAAGTTTCAGTTTACGAATGTTCGCTATAACCAATATCCGAATTCATACAAAATTTCTTACCCACTCTCCAATAACAGTAGTTAAAACTTAAAGAATCCCACTAACTGTCAATGCAGACCTTTGGAGTCGTGGGAGGTGAGGCTTCTAGAGTTTCGCGACCGAACGTTGAGATCAGTTCGACGCTCGTCCGCAGTAAAAGAAACCCCTGGTAAAAGAAATCCGGTACCCATTTTGCAGAAGGCTGAGAGGATTCTAGAACCCAACTGGAGGAGAATTAAGCATGGAAAAAAAATCACCGACATCCCCAGGGGTCGGGAATTGAATTCGACTCCCCGGTCATGCGCCTTACCACTTGGTTACTGCGCCCACCTCCAAAAAGATAGTGTTACTCAAAAAAAAAACGAAGCCCCAAAATTACACTGACCATAATTGTAAGATTTAAAGAAATAAACCTTTAAAAAATTTATTAATTACAGTAATTTTCAGAAAAAGTAATGATAATTATACTGAACTATTATTGATTAATAAACTTAATGTATCAATAAAAAATAACGTTGATTTACATGTGTAGAATTATCAAATGCCTACATGTAGTGTCACGTTTGTGGAAAATAAAATATGTACTCTGATGAAGATATTGAAGAATACCTAAGTTGGTTCATATATTATGTTAGTATTCATTTTCTTTATTTCTGTTTTGCAACTCTTTAAGTTTTTGATTAAAATTAACAAACTTGTTTTCATTGTTTTTTTTTTTGTTTTTTTTTATCAAATCAAATCCTATAAAGCCAGCAATTCTTGTAAATTGTAGCTTGAAAACAGACCTAAGGATTTTGACGAAATGGGGTGAATCTACCGTTTCAGGGTGTGAGGAAGCGATTTAGCTAGATCTCGACTTTCAGAAAACTCATTTAGGGGAATAAACAGGTGATTTTTCTACAGTTTTCTTACTTTATTGTCGTTTTATTTAATCTTAATTCATGTTCTATGCGTTTTTACATGTAATAAAATAATAATTTTACTTAATAATAATTTTTAAAAATTTTTCCTTTCAACGTCGCGTATTCGCTGCGGAGCTGTCCATTTCCCCGAAAGGAGATTAAATAATCAGGTCATTGTCTACAGAGTTATTACTTTATAGACCATTCACTGTTAGTAAATGGTTTTACTGCTCTTAAAGGGATGCTAATGTATTGTAGAACCTGGGGAATGCAAGATCATGAACAACGCCCTGGAACGAAACTCGTCTGTTAACCGGGAAGTGCGTGAATATATTAATAATCTTACACCAAAGATCACTAAGTTTTGAGAGACATCAATAAACACAACAATTCTTAAGAATTTTACAGCTAAGTTTTAATTGATTTATTTACTTTTTTTTAACTTTTATTTATTTATTTTATGGATTTCCTCTAAAACCTCTCAATACATAAACGAGACATATATAAATAAAACATATGTAATTAATATTACTGTTTTAGATACGAGATTACTGAATTAAGGAATTTCTTTTCTTTTTTTTTAATAATTTCTTTTTTTCGATGAAAATGGGAAAAAAAAAAATTGTCCTACTGTTTTCATTCTTTTCTTTGATTGATCTTTAGAATACATTCACTTTTTGTCAACTTGGTTTAGTGGGATTTTTTTTTTTTTTTATTCATTTTTCCCAGGGTGTGGTTTGATGGTGAGAGGGCGGGGTGTTATCTGATTCTGGTGGGTGGAGAAACACTCATTCATAGAGTACAAGATGGTCTAAATGGACCTTTTTGTTGAATATCTTTTTTTTTTTTTTTTCCCTCACATACCAACCTACCACGTTACTTACAGAATATTTACCTGTGAATTTACAAATCCCGCAAAAAATTACAAAATAAAAATGATTGAAAACAAATAATGTAAATTTAATGTTTAAAAAGGAAAAGTTAGTTTTCTACGCCTTCAATCCGTAATTTTTTCATTTTAGTTTTCAATACATTTCTTGTTTCATATTTGACGTAATACAATTAATTTTCTAACTTATATTTACGAGAATTTACATCTAGAAGATCAAAAGGTACAAATCCAGATGTAGGAAGATTCTAAATAGCGAAATATCAGTGGTTCTCAACAGTTTAATTTTTTTCTTCAAGCTTTGAAGAGAAGTTATAATTGTATATGCAAATTAGATAATTATATAAAATTACAAATGCAAATGAGAAAATAATATATGCAAACTTAAATTGTAACTATTAAAAATTATATTTCTTTGGAACTATTCAGTTACATTTT
>JAFIDM010000006.1:35100617-35119268 GCA_023159025.1 Thereuonema tuberculata | reverse complement strand
AAGCTTTTAGTATTTTTTTAATACAAAGTGAATTAAGAAATGATTATAATAAAGAATTAAGTCTATACAAAAATGATAGAAAAAAGTTATGCAGTTGATAACAAAATTGAATACACTTAATTTACAAAAAAAAAACTTAATTTGCATAACGTTTTATTTTGTTTACCGATTCACGCCATTTGGGAACTACTGCTCCAAAATTTATAAATTATGAATCCCAAGATTTAGTTTTACTGTTATCTAGATAATAATGCAATAACAAGAGCCATCCTGATATGTGTTTTCTCAATCAGTGAGAGCAAAATTGAAAGGTTACATCAAGATATCCCAAATATTCTCCTTTATAACGAAATCTATATTTTCGTATTACTTATGGATGCTCAAAAAAAATACTTTTTTTTTTAATATTCATTACAAGTTTGTTTTAAAGATCAACAATTGTAAATAATGTATCTTATGTATTTTTTTTCCTTGAAATGTTTTATATAATTAGAACTCTTCGAATTCTTGATAAACCATCAGAATTTGTAAACTTTTTAGATCAAAGTTAAAAGCTAGCCAGATCCTAATCCAATGCAGATTCTTCTCCATTGAAATGAGTTGGAGAAAAGCACTGCACTATAGAAACCTCATTACACGTGTCTTTTAGGCGGACATAAAACTGCACTGTTGTGTCGACAGCCAAAAGACGATGAACAAACACATTCCGTTGGTTTCCTTAGGGCAACGTCTCATGAGCTTCTAAAGATCTTTCTTCTTTTTTTTTTTCTTTTCGTCTTCTTCTCCTCCTTTCTTTCGTTTTCTCTGTTACGCGGGTGATAGAGGCCTTTTCTTTTCCACCACCTTTTGTCCACTGACAAGTATCTGCTGCCATTGTTTGTCCGCGGAGTCTCTCCATACACACAAGTAACGAACACGACTACTTTGCAGACGGTATGTGTGGGTGGTGATAGACACGGGTCTCGGTTGGTGGTGCTACTGATGGTCTACCATCACCGCAACCCCAACTAGGCAGCAAAAGACACTCAATTTGGGAAAAGTACATTAACACTAGTGGTGAAAGTTTGGGGTTTTTGCAAGAATCGCATTATTCTTAAGACTAAGACTTAAGACTATTCTTAAAAAGAACTTTATGGATATTTTAGCAACAAGTCACTGAACTGCTAAAAATAAACTGCCTAATTCAAAACTGATATGTTAAAATTCTGAAAATCCAAAAAGAAATGAGATATTTTCTTAAAAACCTTCGAATAACACCATCTACATCTAAGTGCCAATATACTTTTACGGTAACACTATGATATTCAAATTTTTCGAAGTTGCTATCTTGATGTAGAAATCTCAAGCTCCTTTCACATAATATTACAAAATGAAGTCCAAATAAAGTTTCAGAGGACATGAAATCTTACTTTTTTTTTCCTTTCAATACCAATTTTTTCCATCTAAGAAAGGTCAAAAACTACGGCTAACACATCTGTTTCTGGTAAATCACAACTCTGCCGCTAGATGTCATTACTTACCATAGTTAGTACAGTGAGGCACTCTAGATGGCCATCAAGTGGACATCGTCGTAGAGCTGCTAACACACACCGATAAATAATTTTGAAATGAGAGGCAAAACAACACAGTTGAAACCTTTTTAGAACTTTAAATATAGTTTTTAACAGTTTTGTCCTCTGGTACCACCTGAAGAAGTTGTACGCAAGTAGGACGAAATATTGTATAATTAAAGAATTTTTATAATATTAATAGAATTTCAAGGAGTAATTATTTTACGAGATATGTGAAAGATGTCTACGTAAAGAATTCCTTTTTTTTTTTTAGAGAGATAACATATTCTAAGTTTTGGGAATGAGATAGTTTATAAATTTCAATATATGCATGTGAGAAGCTGTTAGTATTAAGCTCATTGCCCATGGATCCGAAAATCGGACAGAGGATCTAAAAATAGGACGTATTCTATTTCCTTAAGACGAATATTCATTCGGAGAATTCACTGTATTTCAGACAACGGCTTCTGTGTCCTTGTACTTTTCTTCTTAAAATCATAGTAGCATTTAGGTTTCCTTAAGACGAATATTCATTTCGGAGAATTAATATAAATGAAAATAAAATTAAAATAAAATGAAAGTTCACTTAAGGAAACCCCTTAAGTGAAATAGAATACGTCCGAGTTTTAGATCCGCCGTCCGATTTTCGGATCCATGTGAAACGCCCTTTAGCTTGTTACCATACGAAAAAAGCCCTGCTTATGCTGAGAATACAAAGTGGTTTGTGAATTGAAGTTTTCTTTGCTAAGTATTTTTTTCTTTCGTGCTTTTTCAGAAGTTGAAGCTTGCGAATTGAGTTACTCAGGAAGTTCTGCCAACTACCGTTATCTCACGTTGCATCAATAAAAAAAAAACCCGAAAGAAACCAGTCCGTTTCTATTTTCTGCCAAAATCGGTAACAATTGAATGCTAATTGAAACGGAACGGAAAAGTTTTCTTTAAAGAGCAACGAACTGAAATTTACAGAGATAAAAAACAAAAACAAAAGAAAAAAACGGGAGTAAGATGTAAAAATAATATGTAAATCGCATGTTAAGATATCGCTGCCAATAAAGAAAAATCAGATACTTGACTCTACAATAACAGCAATTTAATAGATATCATAAATTAGAAAACTATTATTTGCATCACTAACTTTATAGAAATATCTTAAGTTACTTATTTAATAACTTCGGTTGTTTAATAACTTCATTAAATTCATTAATCATAGAATAGGAATAAACTTTATTTTATTTACTATATTTTAATTAATTGTTGAATTTAGTGGAACTTATTAAGATTTGAAAGTTAGTAAACATTGAATAGACTTGGCTGACGCTCTTTTACACACACAAACTTATATATTTTGCTAAAATAACTTTATTAAATGTTAATTTAATAAATAAGGAAATGAAACACAGCACTTGAAGAAAAAGTGAAATTGCCTTTCTGATTGGAATATGGGAAGGAATTGGGAACGGCCTTTTCGTCCTTCTACGGACTCATCAGCCCAATCCCCGCCTTCCCTCAACAGAATCAGAAAGGCAATTTCACTTTTTCTTCAAGTGGTGTTTTTCATTTACTAATTCATCACCACGTTAAATTTCTCTTCTTTTTAAATGTTACTTTTTTAGCCTAATTTCAAGGGAAATGAGACTTATCAAAAAGACTTAACCGGTCTCTGTAGATGTGTCATTGTGTGTTTGTTACACTCCCGTAGAAACTTTGGAACCGTTGGATGGACCTTTTTTGAAACTTGGTTGACATAGTTAAGGACTAGAGACAATCTAACTTTTAGTTAAAGATCTATGTGGTTTTGAGGGCGCTCCCCTGACCAATGGTACCAATGGGATCGGATGGTCATACCGACGTCTTTTAGTCTCGAGGAAAGAAACCCGGTGGATCCTAGAACCTGTCTAGTGCAGAACACAGAACACAAAAAACACAAACAAAACCCTGACCTCCGCTGGAATTGAATCTGGCTCCTCACGCCACAGTCAAGCGCATTACCACTTGGACCCCCCTCTTAACTTTTATATATTTGAAATCTTTATCACGTGGGTTCCTGTCGAGAAATTAGTGCTAGAAAGATGATAAAAATTTCTCAAAGAAAATCGTTAGAAACGAAATAATGGATTTCTATTGGTGTTTCAAGCAATTAATCCGCTTATTAATTCTTCTTAATGATGAGCAAATGCAGTTGAATTTAAACCAATTTGAGTAAGTATTTGTAGTTAATTAACTTTTTTATATTCGGATATGGAGAAATTCTTCTGTTTGCATTGACAAATATTAAAATTAACAAAAAAAAAAAAAAAAAAAAAAAAAAAATAGACATTTAGAGTTGCTCTATCTAATAAATAAATAAATAAATAAATAAACAAAAATGAAAAAGTATCAAATAAGAACTCTTTAAGAACTTAAAGAGTTTTCTCAGGAACTTCTTATTCTAATCTTGTAATTGGAATTTGCTTAATTCAATTGGCAGCGCAACCTTAATACATAAAAATGAATGTTTCTTTGTTTGTTTGTCCCGAATGCGTTCCTATACCATTCATCAGACTGCGATGAAACTTTGGTGAGTTGTTGTGCGCACGCCCGCGAAGGTTTCTGAATTTTAGAAACCATTTTACATTCTAGAAATGTAGAACCATTTTACAATAACTGATGATTTCAACAAATGAGTGTATTTCCGGTTTCAACATTTGCAGTTTCCGGTGCGACTCGCATTTGTAATAACCATCAACAAAGCACAGTGACTGCACATGGACAGCTGTATGTGGCCTGCTCACGCGTCGGAAAAACTTTCTGATTTATTCGTGTACGCAGACGGAAAAACAAAAAATAGTGTGCATCCAAAAGCACTTTCAATAAACAGAATTAAAACACAAACACAAACTTTGAGTGGCATTGCAACGCATGCCGGATACAGCTAGTTCATTACTAAAAGTCTCTACCAAGACCTATTTTAAAAACTGAAGATAATCCAAGTAATTTAAAATATAGTCTAATTACTGAGACTGACTCTAGCCTTCGTATCTCCCTTCTTTAAAACTTCTCTCACGATAATCTCCCGCAGAGAAACGAACAGTTCTACAATTACCTACGTCGTTCTAAGATCAATGCTTTAATATTTCTTTAACTTTACTCCAATTAAAAAAGTACAAAATACACGAATAAGTTATTTTTTTTTTTTGCGCTTCAAGATAATTTCTTGTTTGAAAAAAAAGTCGAAGACGTAAAAGTTTGATTGATGTGTAGGTGTAGGATCCTTTCTTTCTAACCCATTTTCCTTCGACCCTCTGCCCTTGAAAACAGTGAGTCATCGGCAAAATATTTCGTACTCAGTGCCTGGCAGACAGGGTGGGAACAAAACTGTCATGGAGTAGCAATAGAGAGTCCTCCAATTGTGTAGAGACGAGACAGAGTGACGTCATTAAGGAAATTAATTATAAGAAACAGATATTGAAGACGGCTAAAAATGGAAAAGTCTTTTTAACTACTAACATAAGTCATTTATACATATTTTAATCCTGTCTGTCAAATACGTGTTGCTGTGACATAAGCAATAGATAAAATATAAATGATACTCTAAAGACACATTTTTTGTCTCATTCTGTATATAAAGGTATTCTTCACTTTACGACCGAGTTCCGTTCCGACGACTACGTCGTTAAGCGAATTAGTCGATAAGCGAGGAGCTAGCGCTGGGAATACAGGATCGTTGTAAAATTATAAAATTATAAAAATTATGCAACAAACTTCAAATTTATTCATAAAAAGACATGCATATGTACATATTATCATTTGTTTATTTGGTTATCTGGAGCTGTAGAGGGTTCAGGTAAGGGAGATGACGACGATGAAATTGAAGTTGAACCTTCAAGGGCGGAGGTCGTAAGTGCGAGTGGTCGTTAAGCAGATAGGTCGTAAAGTGAGGAGTACCTGTACTGCACTTCTCAATTTCCATCATTTCTATGTCTACTTACACTAGTCGAAAAATAAGAATATTTATAAATTCCAGAAAATAAAGAATAAGCTTTTTTTTCCTAAATATCAAACGTTGAAAGACTGTTAAAATTATTAGCTTTTTGTAAAACGATGGCTCCTCTTCTTAGGTGTGCGATAAAACAACAAAGAATATTAACAACATCAGACAATTAAAACTAAATTAATATGATTACAAAACTTGATAGAAGAAAGGAATATTTCACGGAGGTGAAATCTGAAGAAAGACAAAGTTGTTACTTTTCATTACGTCATTGTCTATTGGCTTACGTTTGGCTGAGTCATAATAATCACGAGAAAGAAATTATTTTCATAAATAAGCCCATTCCTGATTCTTAACACGAGATTTTTAATCTTAGCAATGTGGAAACTTCACAAGCCATTTGAGTGTTACTCAGTGTCGTTTTGTCACTAATAGGAAAGTGACACATTGACAATCAGTCTGTGCCTCTAATAACTTTCGAACCACTGGATGATTCTTCTTGAAACTTGGTCTCTATATTCTAGGACTAAGGGTGATTTATCTTCTATATTTGGAATCTTGACGGTAAGGGTCCTTATCAAGAAATTAGAACAAGGAGCCGACAAAAAAAAATAGAAAAGCGCTGGAATTTAAACAATGGATTTCTATCCTATTTCTATTAATATCTCATTGTCTTAAATATAATATTAAATCCTTTATTTCATTTTTTGTTTATTAATTTTTTATGTTATTTTGGTTCATTGAAAATAAGGAAATATTTACTCTACATCGGCCAATCTCATAAAGCTATCAGCTAAATATTCCTTATTTTTTTGTTTGTTTTTTTAGCATCCGATTCAAAAAATTAGTTTCTTATTCAATTATTTATAACTAGCAGGAAAGCCTGCAATCCGACAGGCATAAAAAAAATGAAAAATCATTTTATTATCAACTATCAAATATAAAGTAAATGTAATCTAAATACTGCGCTAACTTGTGAACGAAGCTTCTACGGCAAAAATGGTTTTGAGTTTCGAAATCAGCATAAACAACTGAGTAAGTATGCCAAGTTTCATTAAAATGGATGCAGTGGTAACAAATTATGTGGTTTTGAACGTATGTTTTGTTAGAATTTCAGTTGTCGAGGGTAGTTCCCAAGAATAAATGGAAACAGCATGGAATGACACAAGGAACTAATATTTTCATCCAATTTGAGTACCCTTGATTCAGTGGTATCGTTGAGAACCGTTGGATCTATCTTAATAGCTGACTTATTCGAGTTACAGACAGCTTTAATTCTCTGACAATTTGTAGATTTTTTAATTATCTTTCTTCATTGTTCCATTACAATATTAAATAATGTAGATGTCATATTGTTTCCTATTAATGATTGTAGCAACCAAACTCACCTTTGTATAATCTAAATACTGCGCTAACTTGTGAACGAAGCTTCTACGGCAAAAATGGTTTTGAGTTTCAAAATCAGCCTAAAAAACTGAGTAAGTATGCCAAATTTCATTAAAATCGGTGCAGTGGTAACAAAATTATATCGAATTACGGACAGACAGACAGACGAACTTAGCCAATTATATAAGTTGATACACGTTTATTTAATATGAAATGAATTAGTGAATACTTTTAGAAATAGCATAGCAATTCTATGCAGCAATAAGTAAATTAATAATTAAACTAATATCACTAGAGTTGAGATGATTCCAACATATACAACGAAACCGGAAATAAATAAATAAATAAATAAATAAAAAATAAATAAATAAATAAATAAATAAATAAATAAATAAATAAATAAATAAATAAACTTCGATAATTAATAAAAAAAAAAATATATAAACTGCGGTGGATTTGAATTTTTCGCCACAAGCACTATGGATGTAATATACTGTTTATAACTTTGTTTATAGCTTTAAACCAGTGGTTCCCAACCTTTTCCGAGTCGCGACTGCACCTTTTCTAATAGCCAAGTAACCGGCGGGACTCCCGCCGTAGTTGTATAAAAAGGGTTTTTTTAATAGGGTAAAAAAACACATTAAAAATAGATTATTTAGAATATAACTCTAACCTTATATTTAAGTAACATCGAGACATCGATTAGAAATGAATTTGATACTGAATTTTGCGTCGTATTGAATATTTTTTTTTTTCAGTTTACTATTTCTAATATAGAATTTATTCTAATGATAACAGTCCATTTGTATGTTTTATTTTTAGGGAGTGAATCAAAGTCCGCATGGCGGAAATTTGAAAAAATATTAATGGCCCGTCGTAGCAAATAATAACAATAATACAAAATGTATAATATGTATGACTGGCTTTTAATATTTTGTAAGTATTCGCCGTGGACCCTCTAAGTCACTTATTTTCATTTATCAAAAATCAGTGTTACAACCATTAGTAGAATATTTCAGTGCAGCTACATAGAAATAAATAAATGCTCAAAACCTTCATGGTTAAATTTCCTATAAAAATAATTGCAAATAAAAATAGCCGTGGCGGGGACAGAAAGTATATTGCGACGCTTATTGAGGGGTCGCGACCCCCAGGTTGGGAATCTGGGATTTAAATCATTCCATCAATGGAATATGCTTTAGAAATTTTGCAATTTAACAGCGTCTCTGATAAAAAAAAAATTAAAAAAAAATCTTTTTGGGGGTCATTTCCTTGTAAAGAACCTATGGAGCAAGATGCAGAGAGAGTCGTTATTGTTTGTCTACAGTTTGTTTGTTTTTTGTTTCTTTTAAAAAAATTCCCAATCAATTCGGCAACTTCTTGGTCTGACTACTTGTTCGACTGCAATTCACTTTATAAGTCTACTCGTAAACTTTAGGCTTGGTTAGAATAAGTTTAAAGGGAATTTTACTATTTCAAGTTAAAGATTGTAGTTAAACGCAGGAAATCTTAATATTTCAAAGTAAAAAAGTAAACGATTACCTTCTAATTAATTAATTAAACAGTTTTATTGTGCAGGTAAAAATTAATTAAACATATAATATCATAATGCATCTTTTACATATATATTAAGAATTAAAATTAAAATTAATTTTAATTGTTAATATATGTGCAAAAGATGAATTAAGATTTCTATGTTTAATTAATGAATACCTTCTAATTTCAGATTTTTACTTAAGATATTTTTTTTTCCGTATTTGCGAGGTCGTATCCTGTGCCACAAATCATTCGGTTCCAAACTTTGGAATCTAATTTTAATTTAAACTGCAATAGTTTTTAAGTAACGATTAAATAAATATATATAACTAGTAAAAGTAAAGTAATTAACGTACATGTAATTAAAGTAATTAACGTACTTCAGCTAGCAATCATATTTAAAAAAAACGGTACAGAAGCTGTATTATTGCTCACATTTTTTTATAATACGGAAGTCTAAACATTCCACAAATTTTCTACAAATACAGTAGAGCGTCGATAATCCGGATTAATTGTGACGGGACCCTGTCCGGATTATCAAAATGTCCGGATTTTCGAAAAGAACCAAAAAAGGTCGTTTGAGTTCATAGCAAAAAGAAAACTTGCTAAAACCGCTAATAATTCACTTTAGTGGTTAAATACATAATTGGAGCAGATAAATAAAACCATTAATTAATATCAACTTATAATGAAAGAATATACATGTTTATACATTGTCAGAGCTCTTAAAAAAATCTGTTATTGATTTTTGAACTTTTTTTAAATTGGAATTGAATCCGGATTAACGACGCTCCGGGTTTTTGACATCCGCATTATCGACGCTCTACTGGAAATGTTTCTTATTTCAGATATTAGTTTAGCCTACAAATTTTATATTGTACATTTTATTTGCTATAATAAATTCAATTAATAGAGGGAATTATAGTAAAATTCTCGAAAATTCTCGAAAATTAGGTATTCAGTGTAATATACTAATATCTATTGTAATTGTAATATATTATTACAATTTTCAAAATTTATTTAAAATTTTCAACGATAAAAAATACCTATTTATTTTCCTTAATAGAAAAATTTACCTTAAAATGTAAGCTTCTCGATGTTAAAACATCGTAGTTTGCGAGTTTTTTTGTAAGTTTAGCCAAAATCACATCAATGATGAAGAGAAATTAAAAAAAAGAAAAATGAACATTAAAAAATGTATTCATATTCTTATTTTAATAATTTTTCTGGATATTTAGCAACAAAATTATAAAGCTGTAATCAAATTCGGATGCTTTATCGAATGTGTTTTAAGGCCATATAAATAGAATAGATGAAAACTATTAAAAAAATGACCCAATGACAATAAGTGGAACCTACATCTCCTAATGGTCACTACCATTAGGAATATTATTCACAATTATACGGATGTAAAAATCCATTTCGTTCTGCGTCAAAAAAACAAAAAAAAAGCCTACAATTGATAAACCCGGTTAGCGCCAAAGTTGATTCATAACCACACTCCGTAAATTATTCATAGCGACAAGTTTAACGATTGATCTTATCAAAACACGGTTTTCAAGTCAAATCCCACAGATAAAAAGCAATTTAAAATTATTCAGTCATTTACCAAAAGTACAGTTCGCGGAAAGTGATTAAGATGTGATAAACTATTCACTATTACAAAATGCATAGACATTAATGAAGCACAAATCGTCAGCAAGAGTCATCTTTTATAGTAGGTTATCCAATTTGATAAAAAGCTGAGAAATTTATGGATGATTTTTATCAATAAAATTAAATGCCCTTTTTTTTTTTCCTGTCTTGTTTTGTGGCAATCTATGATAAACAATTTTTCAAACTAATCACCCTGTACCACATACTTTGACAGCTTATAAATTTTCTGAATGAACTGTATTTTACTCAAACAAAAGCTTTACAGAAAATACCAGCAAACAAAACATTAATCAATGAGCAGCTATAGTTACATAAATCGGAAAGCAATAAAAGCAAAAAAAAGAAGCTGTCAAAATCTACGCTTTCCTTAAAAAAATTCTTTTTTTTTATTGTTATTTCTTTTATTATTTATATAAAAATAATATTTTAAAAAATAATATAAAAATAATTCATTTTTTTTAAATTTCTAAAGCAAAGAAAAAATTTCTTCATTATAAATTACAATGTCAATTTACAATGCCAATTATAAAAATTGAAATTTTTCGTTTCCTAAACATTAATTAAACCTACAAATGCTTTATGTCGCCAAAATCTCATTAATTTTAATCATATTAAAATTAATTAATATGTTCTTATTAAATTATTAATATTAATTTATTATTTTAATTAAAAAATTGTTGCATTTATTATTATATTAGATTTATTAATTTTTGAATATTGCACGAGCAAATTTAAATTGAATTTCAATTGGATAATAATGTATTGTTAGACGTCGAAAGAAATTCTTGTTTCTCTTCGAATGTTTTTCCCTCACACACAAATTTCTCTGCAGTGAAAAACTTCCAAATAGAAAGGTCTAGAAAAATCTCTTACCGTAAATATGAAATCAAGCTCAAAGGGTCATTTAATGATTCACACGCTATTAAAGGGGGACGTATACAGAACGATTTATTTCCCTTAGCTTCACTTAGAGAAGTAGGCTAAAAAAATTATAAAATAATTATGTAAAAATTATGTAAATTCTAAGCAAAGATCTACGATTGAAGAATAGTTAGAGGTCCTATATTGTATTATTATTTAGAAAAACTAGTATTTGTGATTGGGGTTTTTCTAAAATACTTTTAAAAGGCTTTTCATTTTTCTGCCGCTATATGTATTCTTAATTTGCGGGATAATGTTTTCGTTTTCATTACAAAATGATAGCTTAGCTGCTATTAGGAAAATAATACTACTGTTATAATAATACTGTTAATAATGTTGTTGTTTTTTTTTCCAAAGACTTTAATTCTGTAATACAAATTTTATAACATCTGAATAGTAAGTAAAAAAAAGGAACAAAATATATAAAAAATTTAATGTTCATACATAACTAGCAGCTTTGTAAATATTATTATTATTTTCCAGATTCCTAGTATTATTCTAATTTTAACAACCACATCATCAATAAAATGTTGTCGGAGAATTATAATGATTTTTAGTTTAGCTATTATTAGTATTTAGTTACTGTTTAGTTGTTAGTCAAATTTAAAATGATTGATTATAACCGATTTTTATATTTAATAAAATTAAAATTAATAAATAACCACTTCGTTATATTATATATATATATATATATATATATATATAATATTTAAAAAAAGTAACAGCATTTCAAAACCTTCCGATGTCCTGAATATACATGTTACTGTCTATTTACTATATCTTTCTCATAATTCTTGTTAAAGAAAAAAATTGAATTATTTAAAAACTCAATTTAGCTACAAAATTTAATAAAGCAGTCTAAGTTTCCGTGAATTAATTAGTACGTAAGTATTAAGTATTTATTATAAAGAGAACTTTTTATTACATACAATTTATATCGTAGGTTTTAATTTCAGTTTATCGCTCATTTATTTCTGTTAAATAAAAAATAACAGCAAACGAAGAGTAAAATATATTTGCCATTAAAATTATCAGAAACTTAAATTATAATCTAAAAATTAAAAAAAAACAATTAATTCATCATGCAACAATTAGTAGCACTTAATTCTGATGAGAAAGAAGAACATTAGATTATTTTCAATATAATATAATAATACACTTTCCAGCCACCGTAGATTTTCAATAAACATTATTAAAAAAAAAGGAAAATTAATGTAATTTTTATGTTAAACACATTTTACTGAATTGTTTTACACTGAGACTTTTTATCAGTCATTTTATTGATATCTGACAACGCACAAATATTAAGTACTTTAATTCTAAAAATTTTTAGATTTAAAATAACATTTTCATTAAATGTACATTTACTCGTTACCAATATATTTTTTTTAATTTGTAATTGATTACTTTTACTTGATTGAAACGTGTTATACCATTTGCTATTTACACTGCATTTATAATGGTTTGCTTTTAATTATTCATATTTGCAATATATTTGTATCTATATTAAATTTAGAATTTATATTTATATTTTCTTATACTAATTAGGCCTATCTTGACAAAAACCCTTAATCTCACTGAGACATACATTCGAAACGCAGATACTAAATGATGCAATTAATTAAAATCTCTTACCCGCTTTGATCTTCAAGATATTTTAACCGAAATTCGCTACCAAAAACTATTAACATTCATGGTTGTGGGTGATGAAAAATATCTACACCACTGGTGATGCCATAAAGCTGTAAACAGGAGGTCAGTATGTTGTGCCTTATGTGGTCCATGAAAAAAAGCCCGATACATGGCCGTGATGCCACATATACGCCGGGCAGCTGGCATCGAAGCAACAAACATGTCAGCCTTGTGGCCGCAGTGCTGTCTTCCTCCTCCCCCTATCGAAATGGATGGCATACAGGAAAATTTGTGATTCTTGTGGCATCGAAGTCGTAGGACCGTAACTTGGAATGATCGACTTATGGGGTATCCACACTCAGAAATGAATGGGTCCATATTTTTATTCAGATATCTCCATGTGTACAGGGAGTCACCAAGGCAGTAAGAACAGCGGTTATTACTGTGTAAGCTCTGGAACTTAATGATCAATCAACAAGAAGTGCAGTAATAAGAATAAAAAGAAGAATGAAAATGATAAAGAAAGGAAAAGATTTTAATTTAATAAAATAAAGAAGTTTCTGATTATTATTAAAGTGCAACGTACAATTAAAAAAAAGTTAAAATAAGTTAAAAAAAAAATGGGATATATTACATAAAGTTTAAAGAGAAATAATAACGCTATATCAATCTATTTTAAAATAAATAAATAAATAAATAAATAAATAAATAAATAAATAAATAAAAAGCAAATTAAATTGCCTAAAAAAAAAATCAAAATTCCGAGATAAAAAATTAAAATTTTGCATGCTATGGAAGGAATATTGGCAGAAAAAAGTATGTTGGGTTTTTTTTTTTTTTTCTTTATTTTCGAATTTCAAGCCTCTTCTCCACAAAACCTCCTCCCAAAAACAAAATTAAATAAATAAAAATTACTAGAGATCATTGTAAGTAACACTGAACTGCATTACATTGTCAGTTTTTTTCAATTATCGTGAGAGCTGCCTTCCAGTAACACATTTCAAAGATTTGATCGCTAATTCTTAACTTACAGACCCAGCACGAACCAAATCAGTTAGAAACCTCGTTTTTCCTTTAAGCGTTTCTAAAGTATTCTAGGATTAAAAGTTTGATTGGACATGTTTAATTCGACATAACGGCATAATTGTTTTGTTATTATTTGATGATATTAGTTATAAGTTTGAGATCAAATCTTAATAGCCTCTGGTAGCATTAACTCCACAGTAAGTTATTTACTGAACAACACTTCAAGCAGCAAAAACAGAGTCTTTTCTATACCACTTCCTTCAAAACATACACCAAAAACCTATCGTAATTCGTAGATATTGCAATGTTTTTAAATATGAACAGGTGGAGTGGCCTTGCAGACAAACTTATTGTAATCTAAGAAGTACGGCATTTAATTTTGGGTTCCTATCCGCATTTGATACAACCAAATTGGTTTTCATTTTCAAGAAAGAGACCAAAAGCATCAAACCTTCGTTTCAGATCGTTGACAGCTGCAGCAATGCAAATAAAATATTAAGATAAGAAGTCTTATTGAATATAAGAATGTAATTATATTTGCTTTATTTCTCAGATTATTTTTTTGTTGGGTGTTATTATTATTATCTGCTTAGTCTTTCAATTAGAATTTTTAGAATTTTTTTTTTTTATTCTTCCAATGCTTAACGATATCCTACAAATAGTTAACGACCGTCTATAAAGTTCCATTTATTTCCTAGTGATTAAATGTATAAAGTTAAAACTTACTGTGAAGTTACGCGTTTCGTGCTTCGGAGGTTGTACTTCATCATGATTGTAGCGAAGTTATGAGTTGCTCACATGATCCTCCGCATTCCATATCTAATAAGCAAATATAATTTTGAAAATATTTATTAGAAAGAGTAATTCAGCAGTAATTGAAAATTTAGGAAATTTAATGACTCTAATAAATTTATTAAAATTAAAGATTATTATTATGAAGTATATAATGTGATCTACAAAAGGACCAGTAAATCACCGATTTATAACAAAAATGTAGTTATGCTCGAGCAAAACATTACTTTTATACAGAGCACGCTCAGAATTTTGGTATAAAAAAAATCAAACTGAGGAAGATTTCTAGATCATCAGGTATCGTTGTTCAAAGAAAAACATAAGTGTAGACTCTTCAATAATAAAGGATTACAACTACACTAGTGCAGACCTAAAATTGCGAACATGATAACATCTCGTCTATCTTGAATGTTCAAAGGATTTAAATCTATTTAGATATATTGGGCTTTTCTGAAACAGGGGTAAAACACTATTAAAGAATCAATATAAGCTTATTATTGTTGATAGAGGGGGTGGAATTGATGTCAACATATACGATGTAGTTGACGTTTAATCTCATTTACTTACTTTCTGACAACTTAGAAAACTAATTTGGCAATGCAAAATTAGGCAAAAAAAATCCTGCAAAATCCTGCAAAAAAAGCAGGCAAACCCAGGAATTCTACTTCAAAGGGGAAAAACTAATAGCTATGTCTATTCAATTGGTTTTCTGTACGCCATGGCTGCTGCAAAGCCAAAATTCAGGGATGTTATAAAGAGAGTACTGCGAGGTTTGGAAAAATCAAGCCAGAAATTCACAAGAAATAGAAAAAGGAGACAAGTTTTGGAATAAAGAATTTTAACTATCTGTATTTGTAAATAGTGTTTGTAGGCTTATTTTTTGTTTTTGTTTTTTGAAGAATTACTTAAAGACAGATACTTGAAATAGATTTCACTTTATTGCATATACATTTTCAAATTCATATTATTTTTAATTAAAAGAATAACCAAACTTTTTAAGTACAATTTTATATTCATTAAATTAGTGCATTATTAACGGTTTTCTTAATTGAGACGATGTCATATCTGTTTTGGTTTGATTTTCTACATTGTTTTTATGTTACAAAATTGATTATGATCTCAGAATTCCTCAAGAAAAACTTCTGAAGTACAGTTTCTATCCTACACTAACGACAAATTGCGAATGTAGATGAGTTTTTCTGTACAGTTCTTAACTTAATTCCAAGTAAAACAGAAGTTCCTTCAACTGATGCCATTTTATTGTTATTATTATTTTTTTCTCCTGCTATCTCTTTCTACGTTGTCATAGTAACAGGCTGGTGACTCTCCGCACGTGCTCTGCCATTTATTCGCCATCGTTGTCAAGGCAACTGACGTCTCATTATTTTTCCGAGTGACGGGCTTCGACTACGTGCTTATTTCTTTCCGAGTCTGATACGGTGGCAAACCTCGTTAGAGCGATTCTAGCATCTTCCTTTTCATCCCCACCCCCATATCAATTGGATCCCAAACTCCTAAATCTAACAAATTCTCAGGGTTAATTGAATTTTTGGAAAATTTCCATTTAATTAGTACGCCTGTATAGCATTATTCTCACCCATACTAGTTCGATAGAGTTCAGGTTTAAATATGATTTAAAAAAACACATTCAGAGAATATGCTAATATATATACAGCATGTATAAATTGTTTATTTAATACAAATATTAATAAAACCTGATTTCCATATATTTCCAAATTCGATTAAAACTCAGTTACAATATCTGATGATAAATTAATTTGAACATTAACTGGATTAACAATTTTTAAGAATTAATTGAGATGTACAAATTTATTAAATATTTTCTGTTCGTTAGGATTATTAATATTTTGCCAACTTCTATAATAAGATCTTATAAAAATTCATACTGTATTTATAGTAACAACATTTCTATACTGAATGCATGATAACAATTATAATAATAATACTTCTTCTACTTCTTCTTCTTAGTACAACTTATACTGTTATTTTTAACGTGTGTGATAACTGTTAAAAAGTTCCTTGTTTAAGCCAAGACACATTTAAAAGAGATAAAAATAAAAATATATTTACTATTAAAATTGTAATTAAAATTTTTTAATTGTAAATATATTTTTATTTTTAACTCTTTTAAATGTGTGTTGGCTTAAACAAGGAACTTTTTATCTTAGTACAACTGTATCTTAATTTTCTTAAACTATTATAATATAGGTAAATAAATATCTTCAATGATTTGAATTTTATTTTAATAGCATATATAATTAAAATTCATAAAATACCAAATACATTTTTGAAAGTTTAAGAATTAGGGCAAGAATTAGTTCACTTATAGATCTCCGATGTTAGAATATTCTACAACTGAATGAATCTATTACAGAATTCTGATATTCCAGTATATGCTAAGAAATTCTGATAAAACAACATAAAATTGATGTTGCAGTTGATTTTACTGTTGATTTGTATTGTCCACAAGTACTTATGCTAAGCTAACTGAGCAGCCCGAAACGTCTCGGTGAAAATGCTACATTTATAATGAAAATTTGGTTATATTTTAATGATAAATTAAGATCAAAAGATCACAAAAAATTTTGAAAAAAAATAACAATGTCTCAAGTAGAGACTTAACACAGAACTGGCAACAATGAAAAATATTGTTATTGTTATAACAATGTACTCATAAAAAATATGAGTACATTGTTAGAACGTAAGCATTACCATGTACCAATCGTAATGCATAAACAATGTCGCGAAAGTTTTAACTTACAGAAAATGAAGCTGAATTGACAAAAAAAAATTACGGAATTCGTTTTGACATTCACGTGTTTTACAACTTGATTTAAAAACTGAATCAACGGAATTTCGTTTATTCATTAATGTTGCAGGAATAATCAAATTCAAATAAATAAATTAATATTTAAGATTTCTTACTTTGTCTTAAGTCAAATCCTTACAGGAGTTAGAATTAAAAAGAAATGAATATACTTAAGATATACAGTGAATGCGGAATACAGTTTAAGGTGAATTTCTTTTTTCTTTTTATTAGTTTTCAAGAAGATAGCGTTTATTTTGATTGGACTGAAGTCAGATGGGTTCGTTGTAGAGGGGGTTTTCTCTCCCCCATCTTTTTCGATGAGGAAGCAAGATAAATTTAGCGGATGTAACCTTATTTCCTGAATTAAGGCATAGAATGGGGTTCTCCGTTTTCTTCAACTCATCCCCCATCCCTTAGCATAGCCCCTTCCTTGTATCACTCCCCAGTGCCGTCTTCTTTCCCTTCATTATTAGAATCTGCCGATCACTGGGGAAAATGAGCAGAAGGGGGGAAAAACGGGAGAAAGTGTTCGTTCGTCAACTCATTCCAAATTCACTTTCACTTTCTTATTTGGAATTTCAGAGGTTTTCGTCTTGAGATCAACTTTTCTAAAGTATTCTAAAGTACAGACGCTTTTCTAAAGTATTCGGCAAAATTTTATCAAAGTGGGAAAATTAAAGAAAAAAAAAATCATCTAAAAACTTTGTCAGAGATAAATATAATTTAGAATTATTAATTTTTAAAAATAGGATTATTATTTCTTTTTTTTTTCCAAAACCAATCTTTTCAATAAAATAACAATTGTAAGTTTAATTTTTCTCTCTCTATATATTTTTTTAAAAGTGTCTATCGAATGACAATTATAATCTTAGAGATATAAATAACTTTAAATTGGAATATCCAAAAATTTTTAATAATTATGGAGAATGCCACCCATATAAATTATACAGGTTGTGATAATTAAAATAATCTCAAAACTTTATCAAAATTTTCTTAAATATTAAATTTAGAAATATTATTAAAAATTGGCTAATAATAAATAGACTATAAATCCTCTGGTTGACTAGAATTATATTTCTAGATTTTAATTTTCACTTAGAATTCTAAGGGGTTTTTTTTTGGGCTTTGTGATATTTGACTTATTTTGTATTTATTTAATTTTTTGTCTTGTACAATTAATTCCTAGCACCTATTGAAGGGTTTTTATTTTGAAATCCTAACAGGACTATGTTTTGTAAAATAAAAATAGTAAAAAAAAAATATTATTTCGTACATTTGATGAAGATAAAAATAAGGCGATCGAAAAGCGCGAAATCTCCTAAATATTTATTTTTTTTCTTCCGAACTTCGTA
>JAFIDM010000006.1:35005019-35100607 GCA_023159025.1 Thereuonema tuberculata | reverse complement strand
AAAATCCTGCAGCACACCAAAAACCCTGTTCCTAAAATCCTGCAGCACACCAAAACCCGGTTCCTAAAAATCTGCTGCACACCAAAGCCCTGTTCCTAAAATTCTACTGCACACCAAAACCCTGTTCCTAAAATCCTGCAGCACATCAAAGCTTTGTTCCTAAAATCCCGCGGTACACCAAAAGTGTTTCATTGCTTTTATTGCTATATTAGCATCCCTTTGAAAACTCATCTATGATTTATCAATGAATATTATATGAATAGAAAAGTCTACTTTAATATTTAAAATACCCTGAAATATATTTTAAGCCAATTTGAATGTGTTTAATACTTCATTAACCTTAATTGTTAAAACGAAACAAAATGTAGTTCCTATTTCTGTTTGCCTGGAGTATTTGATAGATTTTTATTTTAGATATGAGGTTGTGACTAGCGCGAAGCTAATGCTGATTACAGATGCACACTCAGAATTTTCTTGCGACACACAAAAGGCAACTTCGCGGCACACGGGCTGAGAAGCTCTGGTTTACGGTAAAAAAATGTAACTTAGAATGTAAACTTTGACTTCATTTTTACTCGGTTGGCTAAAAGTTCGTTCGGTTTTTTTACGTGCATTGGCTCCAGTAGCGCATAGGTGTCTTTAACGTCATTCGACACCATTTTGTTAGATTGTATTGTAACAGCTGTCATATCAGCTTATGTTTAAAACAAAAACTGATCAAAATTGATGAATTTTGTGTCACCAATTTAGTATTGAAGACGAAAGAAAATAAGCATGCAAGGCCACATGTTTCTTTGATGACCAAACAAAAACTGTTACAGCTTGGCTGGGAAGTTCTGATTCATCCGCCCTATTCACCAGACATTGCACCTTCGGATTTCCATTGATTTTGGTCTTTACAAAATTCTCTTAACGGAATAAACTCAATTCCCTGGAAGACCCTAAAGGCATCTGGAACATTTTTTTTGCTCAAAAAGATAAAAAAAAGTTGTGGGAAGATGGAATTGCGAAGTTTTCTGAAAGATGGCAGAAGATAGTGGAACAAACCGTTGAAGACGTTGTTCAATAAAAGGATTGGTAAAAATGAAAAATGTCTTTTATTTTTACTTAAAAACCGAACGAACTTTTTGGCCAACCCAATACATTCTTTTGGATGCTTTGAAGTTAAACTATATACAAATATTGATGAAACTTAAAATAACTATTTTTTGTTTAACCAAAATACGACATTATTAAAAACAAAATAACAAGGAATAAATAAGTTTTTCTCACTTCTTCTTTTTTTTTTAACTTTATTTATTGAAATCTTCTGAAAATTCAGGCCTCGAAAATAAGAGATCGAAGATGTTTAATCCGAGGCGTACGAAGCAAGATTTATGCCTAATGGAATTGTTGTAATCATTAGAGGGAGGGGGAGGGAGTGAAGGGAAAAGATGGAAGGGGGTGAAATCATGCATTAGAGAAATGAGCAGAAGAAGCAGGGGGTGTGTTATTTATCGCGATGATAATGGCTCCAAGAAAAGAAGTAGACGAGAAGATAATGCGAATTAATAACGCTTGTGTAGTCACGTGTGAAACACAAGAAAAAGGAAAAAAAAAACCTAAAAATCATTAAGGACTGCTTTGTTTCTCTATCAGCTTTGATGCCATCTATAGAGTTAGTGTAAAGATATAAGAAAATAAAAAAAAAAACTGCTGAGATTTCCAGTTTGATGGAGAGCTCGTTTTCAAGCAGTGATTGGAAGGTGATTTTGAACAAGAACCATTAAAATAAGTAAATAATTATGTTCTGCAAAAATGCGTAAGTGAATGAACATCCAGACAGATTAAAACGTTTGCTCTCTGTATCGCTTAATGATATCTTTTCAGAAGAAAAAAATATGTATGTATATTAAGATCACTGTAGAAACATCTCGATTGGATGGCGGGAAAGATGATAGCATTGAAATAAGTTCTGAATTGTTGTCGTGAACTAAGATGTCGTAAAGTTTTTTTTTTATCCCAGAAAACAAAAACAAAACAAAAAAACCAATTAATGTCCTTTTGACAACCATTTAATTTGCTTTTTAGTAACTAAAAAAAAATTAATAAAAATGCATCCGGGAGATTTAGTTGCTAATGAAAAATATAATCCGACATTGATTGTCGAAACATCAAATTATTAAAACAAAAAGCGCTTCGTACAATCTCAAGAACTGACCTAGTGTGAAGCTATTCGTAGAGATTTGGTAATACGTGCTGTCTTGTTATAAACTACACGAAAATCAAAATTTTGACTGCTTTTCTATCGTAAAGAATTTTCCGAGTGATATCCAGAGTATCCAGAGTATGTACCTTGCTGTACAGAAAAATGATTTTTTTTCCCCCTTTTTTAATTCTCAATTAATACTCGACAAGTATTCAAACACTCAGTTTCAGTAAAACACTGTGCAGAAGATTCTAGATTCTAGCTTTCGTAGTTTTGTATTTTAAGGAAACAATTAAAATACAAATGTCTTCAAGTTTTATTAAGGATATTAATAATTTAGAAATTACATTTAATTCGACCTTAATTATTATAATTGTTAAATATAATAAGCCTACTAAAATTATCTCTTGTTATGCAAGGCTTTAAGTACTTTAATGGATAATAATGTTAATTTATTTTTTTAAGAAATCTGATAAAGAAAACTATAATTTTTAAAAAAAAAGGATTATCCACTTATCCGTTTGGTGCAATCGATATAATCGAACTTCTGCCAATACACAGCCGTAGCAATTATCACTTACAAACATTGTGGAAAAGAAAGACAGGCAAATTATAAGCAAAACAAAAGCTTATAAATGAATGACATGAAAAACAATGACATGAAAATAATGACATGAAAAACAAGAATAAAACCTGCAATCATATAACAGCATCAAAGAAATCTTTTCTCTCGCGCTGCTCATTATAGTAATAGCGTTTTGTCACCGTGGTGTAGAGACTACATGAGTTCATGTGTCTGTAGTTTGGTTGTGCTTTTTTTTAGGGCGCCTGGCGCCACTTTACAGACTCCCTTTTAGACAAAAAAAATTAAGTCTTACACTGAATGTCAGCAAAATTAAAAATGTCTTGTCAATGTCAAATCAAAAGGAAAACTAAACCTTTTATGCATATATTTGCTTTATATTCGATTTTGTAGTAGAGGTTAAATAAAAATATAAATATAGAAATATTTATATATATATTTTTTTTTAATCTCTAATATAAAATTTAAGGCACCGTTTATTTTCAACTTTCTGTTCACTTTCCTATTTTTTTATAGGACATTATTTTTAATTTAAATTTCTACATTTTAATATTATTTAAAAATTAAGAAAGAGAAAAGAAAACGATCTTATAATGGTTTAAAAAAATATTTTAAAACTTTGTATACGAACGGAGTGAGAGATATCTATCTATCTATCTATGCTTACTTGAGGATATCATTGAAATCATGTATGATCAAGTTAATATGAAGAAAAACTAAAAATCTAGTTATGATAAATATGTGCATATTTACACAGAATTAACCAGAAGTTACTGAAAGAACTTGGACTGTACTTTCCGTGAAATGTTACCCTCATCACTTTTGAAACACCCTTTCTTATTGCCCATCAAGAAATTTAATTCTTTTACGTAAATGAAACTCACTTGTTGTATTTCTACTGTATTCGCAAAGAAAGTTTGTTTATTTTTTTTCAAACACTGACGCGCAGGTATCTCTGTAATTTATTAAAACAAAAATATATAGAAAGCTTAAAATTTTGTCCATAAATACACATTCCAAGTTTGGAGAAGATCATTTCACTGGTTAAAAATTGTTTAGACAGACACGATGGTTTCCCGAGTCTACCCCTTTCTTCGGAAAATAGGATAAAAAAAAAAATATTAAAAAGAAACTTAAAAAGATCATTCAAATTAAATAAATTTAGTCTTAAGTGCGTTTCACAGTTTATTCAGTGTAATAATTTTAGGCCTAAACAATAAATTAAAAAAAAAAATATGAAATCTATATTGAAGTTAAAGTTAATTATTTAGTTATTTTTTTAAAAAATTTTTCTAATTTTTTTCAATTATTAATAAGTATTAAAGGGTCCTCATCAAAAGGACACGGAAATACTGAACATATGATTGGTGTTTTTTTTGTTTATTTTTTTTAACTTATTACAGTTTATCCTATATACAGTATTTAAGAAATACGATGATGCTAAGGTTGTACAATTTATAATTTATAAAAATAATACAAATAGACAAAAGCATAATAATAATTCAGACATTTTTTTAATACTATTTCTTATTCAATTGTTGTTGTTTTCATTACATTCATATTTTTAATTCGTGGGCGAATCAAGAATTTACAATTTATGAAAGTTACATTGTATGGTCATATTTCAACGCGACCTGCTCATATTTTTTATTTTTTTCCTCTCCTAACTTAAAGAAAAACTTGGAGGCAAGGCCTGTAATCACTGTCTGATTTGAGGATCGGTTTCTGAGAGTGTGAGGGAGTGAGGATTTCCCCTTCCTTGACCCCTATCGACTGATGATCCTGCTGTCAGCACAAAAGGAATTATGTCCTGCCTCATGCCAAGGTATGAGAGGAGGGAAAAAAAAAAGCATGTTACAAGAAGACTCTCCTGAAGATCGCATTCCTTTATAATATATGAAAGGCTGCCACATTGAGAAAGAAATATGGGAATTTAATTATTACGGAATCAAGTGATCAATTAGAAAGCAGATGAATTCGAGCAATCAAATTTATAACTTTTATCTTGAAATTATTTGGAAATTAAATAGGGCAAAATGAAATAGGACGAGATTACAGGCAAAAACATACAAAGCCTGAGGACGGCTTAGAAATCAAACAGTAAAGGTTATTTTCTCTAAAATATTGCAGTTTGTTTTTTGTTTTGTTTTTTGCTTTATTAAGTTGTTTTATTAATTCTTAAAGTTATAGAAAGAAAAATCCATATTTCCGTCGATTACAAACAATTTACTTTCCATGTTTTTATTGAAAATTGATTGAATTTGTAAGTAGTTATTGCAAATCTTCCAATTCCAATTAATTTTGCCACGCGCAGATTTAAATTAAAAAAAAGATTAAACAATGCATTGTTGGACGTCGTCCGAAATTCACTGTGTGCTTTCGTACGCACCAACAGTTTCCCCATATTCAAAATTTAAAATTGCAGTCGTATGATCTGTAAAAAGGATTCTTTAATCCGCTTATAAAATGGATCATAAACCTCGATGTATAATTAAAAATTGGTTTAATTACTTCAAAATATTGTTTGAATTTATCTTGAGATTATGAATACAACTCTTCCAGCATGTAAAACAAAATGTTTTCGTTCAAAATATCTTCAGATAACATTTTTCTGGATTAAGATATTTTTGTTAAAGTAAGAATTATGTTTTATATAAACTACTCAAGTGATTGCAATGAAAGAAAAATAAATGAACTGAAATAGTATAAATAAACAAGGTAGTGACAGCGATTAGTAAACCAATCACAATACTTCGCAACGTCTTCTGATACATGTAAGAAAATATAATTCATATTGCTTTAATTTCCTTATTATTATAAATGGGATTGTTGCGAATGCAAAAGACGTAAATTGTTGTGATTGTTGTAGAGCTGTATTATAAATGTGATTGCTGCGAATGCAAAACACGCAATTGTTGTGATTGTTGCTGAGCTGCATTACACATGTGATTGTTGCCAATGCAAACGGCGCAATTGTTTCGATTGTTGTGATTGTTGTGCTTAATGATAATTTAATGAGATTTTAATGGTCCACAGACGGACGGACAAAGCGGGATTATAAGTCTTCTGATACTTCATTATCCATACTTGTATCAGAAGACTAAAACTCTTCTTTTAAGTTGTAAAAAATAATAATATACATTATTTAGGCATATTGAACGTACTCTGAACACTTATGATCGACAAATCACTTGAATATTTTTAAAATACTTGAATATTTTTTAAAACATGCTGTTTTCTTGCGGAAGCATTATTTTTAGCTTACAACTTCCCACAATTCCGTGAATCACGTGAGATTAGCCATAACATCCCACATCAGCTAAAGAATAATGTAACTAAGCAATAATTTCAAGTGATACCTTTCCCCTATGACGAAGAAAAAAAAAAATTAAAATAATCGAATACGTTGCCTGAAGACGCCTGCGTACAATGGCCGTTCTTTGACCACTGAACATGACATCGCAAGACTTATCTGAGACGCTGCGCGTGCTATGCCGTCAACGTGTGAAGGGGCGCGAGTTACCGCTACTAATCATTCTTTTATACTTGTATCACAGCCTCTGCCTTTTCAGATCCAAACAGTAATTTTCACATTAGCCTCCTGCTGCTAATGAGACACTTCTAAGTGCAAAGAATGTGCATTTTTTCCCCCCCGACACTTTTTTTTTTCAATCGTTTTGAATGAAAGAGGCTATTTTTTTTTACTTCCAATTTGCCCTTTGACTCGTGATTTTTTTTTTTTTTTCTTTTTCTTTCCAGAATGACTTGAGGAAAAAAGAAACAAATTCTTTATAAAAACAGAAAAAAAGGCTTTTCCAGCTAACCTATATCGTCACCAAAGACGGGACTGTTTCACGTGAGTTTTCTTAAAATCCAAATGCTCATTTGTTTTTTAAATTTTATTGTTATTAAGTAAAGAATTAAACTATCGCTTTCGCTCACCAGATGGCGCCACCTTTCATAATACTTTATCACAAAGTAGCACGTACATAAAATGTAAGAACTCCATTTTGAGTAGTAAATCATTTATATTAAAATAAGGAATCAATAACACACCCTTTTTTTTTCTATTGGGAAATCTCATTTCTTTTAAAAATAAAAGCAATTTTAATAAATTATCAAGCAAGATGAGGCATACCACTGCGGTTATGTCTCGCGTTAAATTATTGCTATCGAACAGAAAATTCAAGCTAAGACCAATTTAAAAAAAAAAAAAAACAGAAACAATTACTTATAAAAATGATGAATTTTGAAGCTAAACGCCCTATAGTTTACATTTAGTTAATTTCAGTCTAACAAGATTTTGTCTGGAGACGGGAGTCAACAGTTTAATAATTAGAAGCAAACTTTTCAAATTTGTAAAAGATCTGAATACAGCTTTTGTATATAATTTTAAAATTCTAAAGGATTTTCAAAGTTTTCTTAGCATAATTTTTAAGAAAAAGGAAACAAAAAGCGAATTAACTCCTTGTTTTCAAAATAAAAGACAACTATTTTATCTTAGAGATAAATAGGACATAAAATAAAAAAAAGATTTTAATTTTATTTCCTACATTTAATATTTTTGTAAAACAGTCAATTAAATGTTAAAAAAAATAATAGATGCTAACTTGAAATCAAAAAACTGTACTGCCAAAGTTAAAAAGAAAGATTGTTTTGGTGAAATTAAAAATATATCAACTATAAAAGTTTCGTTTCTTTAATACACTTTCATTAATTTCATTTCATTAATATAGTTAAAAAAGCTACCCCAATCTCAGGCAACTAAGAGCAAATAAATAAATATACATAGTAAAAAAGTAAATAAAAATAAACATATACGTATGTTTACGTATAAGTAACAAAATGATACGGTATATAATTTTATTGTAAAACATAGGCCTATATGTTTATTTTTATTTACTTGTTACTTGTCAATTGCCCGCTGGACCGGGCCCAAAAGTTGTTGTAATTTTTGATTTTTAATTCTACATATATATTTTTTCAAAAAAAAATAAATATATTTTTGTGTGTTGGCCTTTTATTGACTTTCAAAACTAATAACTATACACGTTAAAATTGCTATATGTATATTTATTTTTAGAAAATAATTAGGAGTACAGTCTGCTATCTATCGCGCAGTTTGGACTGGACATGCAGAGATTAGAGAAAGGTAGATTGAAAGGGTAAGAGGGTGTGAGGGTGTAACGTAATAATCTAGATATAATTTATGGTTAAAACCATAAACAAATATCTTAACAAATTTTTAAGGGAATCTGACCAGTTGTTTTGGCATACTCCTCTTACAAATAAATATACAAATAAAAAGAATAAAAAAAAAAAAAATCAAATTTGAATAGTAAGGCTTTGCAAGTCTCGAATGTTCAGTCAATAATTTCATACTTTGTTCTTTTTTACGTATATTTATTTATAAAGTACAAATATAATTTAAGAAGATAAGAAAGATTAGAAGTTATGGGAAAATAATAATATTTACTAATTTTAACTCTGGTATTTTGTTTTCAATATAAAAATTCAAACAGAAAATTAAAAACTAATACAATTATAAAATTTATTACGTAAACGTGAGAAAAAATTTTATAACTAGTTTTTAATTTTGTGTGTAAATTTTTATTTTGACACTAAATTTTATCAAACAGCAATTTTTAATATCATATATTTTTTTTATTTTACTTTTTAGATTCTACTGTAAAGCCTTTTAAAGGATTAATCCATATAGAACTGCACTATACAACACCGATTCCTGTCACTGCAGAAAGTTAGCTTCTGTCATAACGGTTTTCGCCCAAAAGAAAAATGAAATGCACTATAAGTGTCATCGGCATCTCACGCAGCTAAAACCACGGGGCCAAGTGTATAATTTATGCCGAATGCCAAAAGGTGCATCTTTGGGTATCCATTGTTCGTGGTGTGTTTGCGTGTCGCTTGGTCTATGTATGTGTCAGGGCACCGTTACCGTTGGAATTAGCTGTAGCTAACACTTGCAATTAAGCCAAACTAACAAACAAGAAAATCTCAAGAAAACAAAAGAGGAAAAATAAGTGATGATAAATGACAGGGACTAACCACCCACCCTTCAAAAGCGAATGGCACGTCCAGTAATCATGCTAAATGAATTAAAATTTCTTTGAAATATAATTAGGTTTTCAACAAATTGGGCGTTCTGGAAAACAAGAGAAAGATGTCAAAGAGTGTTTTGGAATAAAGCGTCAAAGAAAAATAAAAAAAAGAGCAACAACACGAAAGTCTATGACAATGAATTTAATTTGTTCAAACTTGAACCAGTCATTACTCTTAATTTAGATCTGAAATTTATACAGAAAGTTTTATTGCCACAGCCTCCGAAAACATCGGCGGACAGATTTTTTTATTTCGCAGTTCTTTATATGTAGAAACAAAATAAAACAAGTGAATTTTGTGCTAAATTTAAGGTCGACCCATAATTAAAAAAAATAAATAAAAATAATAATAAAAAAAGAAAGTTTATTAACGTAAGGAAAAACAAAACAAACAAACAAAAATAAAACAAAAAAACCCACGCGGACATTGAGAAAAAAAATTAAGAGGAAAATAAAAATAGATATACGGATTCGAACCGACAACCTCCAGCATATGAGCCCGAGACTTGACCCATTTCAAGCTTTAGCTGACCACTGAAATGAAATGGTTGCATTTCTAACATTTGAGCTAACAGCGGATATCCAATGGAAACAATGCCAAATACTGTTCGGTTTTGTTTATGAGAGCCTTCAACGCTTTTGCGCATGCGTCAGGTCTCCTTCGATTTCTTCAAAATAGGGGCGAGGAGAAACAAAGATGGGATGTTTACTTTTTATAGTGTTAGTTTACTAGTAGCTGCGTTCTATTTGTGCTTTTCGGGAAAGAATTATCGAAAGAATAAATACTATTGCAAAATTGCTCCTCCGTTAATTTTTTCTTAAAAGCGAAAATGTCCAAAAGAATTTCTTAGGAAAGTACCTATCTCAGCGTATCACCCCTCGACGGAGTAAAATCGTCCGCCAGTGGTGGGTCTGTCTTTCGAAAACGAACAGTATCTCAACATAGGGGGGGGGGCGTTGGCCCCTGAAAATATCCCATTTCTACGTTGTTTGGGCTTCTGTACACGATGGTGAAGTCCGTTTGTCGATCCGACCTTTCGTTCGGGAGTTGTTAGGGAAGGACTGACAGAACAAACGCAATAGCTACCGATTTTAGTTGCTATCACAATCGCTCCCAAATGGGTCTTTAACTAGACTAAAAGAAAATAGTTACAAGACAAACTTCTGATCTTGTAATAATGGCAATGTGTGCTTTACTTTCTAAACACTGATGTAAGGATCGAAATATTTTAAAATTATTTCAAGAAAGTTTTCGTTAAAATTTCGATCAGCTTCTAGGAAAATTAAATAATAGAATTAATAAATAAAAATAAAGAAATTAAAGGGTATTTTCGTTAAAGTTTGTATTTTTAGCTTTTTTTTTTTTTTTTTTTTAAATCGTGCAAAAATATTGACATTTGTAAATTATAATAATTATTGAATAGACAACAATCAATATATGTTTTGTTTTGTTTTTTCATTTATTGAATGTTAATTAAATCAGGAAGTCACTTAATTCAATTAATTCATTTTATTCTCAAATCAAATCACGCGCAAATTTAAAATGGATTTCAAATGAGCAGTTGAACGACAAGGAAACGGACTGCTTGTCGTTAGAAAGTTTTCGTTTTTAGTATTGTTCTGTGGGAATTTTTATCAGGAAATTATTTACACAGAAAAGTTTTTTTCAATATAAAAGAGAGGTCATCTCTTATTCATAAATATTTATGTCAAATTTTAAGAAAATTCATTGACTATTTCAAAAGGATGCATGGGTAATAAGACCTATACTTGTCTTCAGGAACCTAAATAAAATGGCCAAAAACTTAATTTTGATGCTATTTTAATAGTTTCAATTGAAACCAATTGCAATAACCGAATTCTCTCCCTCAGTCTGTTGTAATTTGTTGTGGTTATAAATAGTTACACATGAAATAAACATGTCATGGCGTAATCATTCTTTTTAAAATATAGTTAATGGTTAAGTTTAGTTAATATTGTTGGTTTATAGTTCAGTTTTCACTTGATAGTTTAGTAAGGATTAAGCAGTTTTGTAAGTTCTTGAAACCAAGTGCTTTTCAGAATAAAGTCCATCTCAGGGTCCCATAAAATCTGTTGATTTCAAAAACTTGAAGACAGACAAAAAAAAATCTCTTCTGGATCAAGGTAAACAATACTATATCATCAGATAAAGCAAAGCTATACAAATATATAAACCTATAGAATTACCGGTATAAATAAATATAGGATCTCTGTAAACAAAGGACAAAAATTAAAGAAAAATATATTCTTTTAATAAAAAACAAAAAACAAAAAAAGCAAAAAAAAAACAACATAAATAAATAAATGAAAAATAATAAGTCACATCTAAGAACAGTTGTTTCACGATACTTGACAATCGTCAACTAAGAGCAGCAATCAATACTAATCAGCCGGGTCTTAAACGATGATCTTCAAGTAGCGTGAAACAGCTGTTGTGGCACAACTTAAAGAACAATTTGGTCACAAGCTGTAAAAACTTATATAATGACTTAGCAAAGGCGAGATCAAGATTGTCGCTAGCATTATTAGCCTACAACAATGCAACACTGACAATTGTGAATTAAAGCATTTCGGATATCAAAATTCATTGACAGCATTGTTTGGTATTTCGATCAAACGCTACAGAAATCAAAAATGCTAAAAAAGTAAACCCATTAAATCCATTATTATTTACTCTGAAATTAAATAGACAATATCTTAAGTTGTTCCTATATTTAATTACAGTAACAATCAGTTGAACGAAACACACTGGTCAAAAACTTAAGGCTGAACCAATGTTACCGAATCCGAGGCAAAGATTACATATGTATGAACTTTTTGATTTACGCTGCTTGATTGGTCTCTCTTAAAGAGAGAAGGAACAAAGTAATACTTTTGAATTCAAGGTCTCCTACAGTAGTTCGCTTAGTAATGTAATGATAATGACGGTGCAGGCATTCAGTTTTTTTTTTTTCCCTTTAAGCTGTTCTCATTCGAGTTTTAACTTCACCTGGGGTTGGTGAGGAATGAATGAGGAGAGAGGCCTCGCGGCCTATAAGGAAGATAGCCACGGATACCATTAGGCCTATCAATCGTCCCTGCCAATGCCCACTGTTCAATTATATAGGGCTTCGCGGCAATTACAAGTTTTACGGGAATGGAGCAACCAGCGCCGGCACGCCTCTTCTGCCCGCCCGCTGCCTGCAATACCCGGTGGCTCGGACTGAGCTCGATAAAAAGCCGCACCTACCTAATGACGGGCGACTCGTACTCGCCGTCTAAACTATCTGTTTTGTCTACCCCTACCACGCGCACAGTTGCAAACAAAAATCAAGCTGAAATTTCAGGTTTTAGCTAAAAGGTAGAATTTAGAAATTGGGGCCTTCTTGGCTTACGTGAGGGTCAGCAAAACGATTGCGGAGAGAAAAAAAAAAAAAGATTTATATAACTGAAGAACTGCATGTTCCTTCGGCTAAAATAGGATATTATTCTTTGGCTTTTTAGTAGGAAATATTTGGACAAAAAAAAATATCCATCTATAAAACACAGACATGGGAGTTGCAGAAATGATTTAAACGATAATAATTACACATGAATAAAATTTATCAAATAAGAATCATAAAATACATAACATTTAGACTATTCTTGAGAAGTAGCAGCTTGATTAATCAATCACACATTTTATTTAACTTGAATCGAAAATTAATTAAGAATATTCATAATTGTTGGTCAGTCAATTTGAATTTTTTTTTTCATTATTTTTTTTTTCTGTATTATTTTAAATAATGAAAATACTGAAATAAATTTTATGGCTGAAGGCTTCCAAAATAAGTTCTGATTGCGTTCTTAATAAAAAAGTTAATAATTATCACAATAACAAAAAGAACAATTTTTTTTTTTTAAATCATTGTGATTAATGTATAACTTAACTATTAATGTCCGTTTTATTGTCTTTATTCAGTTGAAATGCTATTAAATTTAAAAACTCTATTAAATTTAAATCTTATTTTGTTTTTGTTTGTTCATTTATTTATTTTTTTAATCCTTAGCCTTCAATTTAAAACTTTTATAAATTAAATACGTCAGTTAGTCTACAAAATTTTGTGACTAAAAATTTTTAAGGTTTTTGAGGTTTTATACTTTGACATTGTTTATCTTATATTACTTTACGCATTCTGTCAAACAATAAAAAAGCAAGTGAACTGAAGGAAAATGAAGCAGGTAAAAAACGGAAAAGAATTACGTCCTTGCAATATTTCAAGATTTAAAATATCTGAACACTTAGAGACAGTCCCCAGCTTTCTCGCAAGACAGCAATGCGTTACTTTCTTTGAGATACAGAAGAAACGACAAGAAATATAGAAAAAAAAATACAGGAAATATATATAACAACGAAGTTTATTAGAGAAATTAATATCTGATTTTAAACTAATTAATAAAGAAAAAGAATGCATCTATAACAGAAAGATTAGAAATTTTTTTTTATTGATTTAGCTTTTATTAAAAAAAATAATAATAAATAAATCATTATTAATTAATTTATAAAAGTAAATGTGGCCGTAAGGCTTTCAACTGCGAAGTAAGTAAGTTTGTAAGGCTCTAGCGCTGTTGGGTTACATATTTGAAAATGTGTTCTATTATAATAACTCCTAGATGATAACTGAATTGCTGTTAACTTTGAAATTCCTCAGCGTGAGAACCCGAGTGTAATTTCAAGCCAATGTTCACTCAGACGTCTGTAATTAGGATAAGGATTTAAACCTAAACAGAAAAACTGATTGTTCGTAGGAAGGAACTTCGGTGGCAGAAGCGTAATTGATTATTGATATCAAATAGAGAAACCCGCTTCAAAAGGATAACTTTATCTATTACACAAGTAAAAAAAAAAGAAAGAAAGAAATCTCCAATAACAGTCTTCAAATATCACCTTCATTTCAAATTGAAAGCCAACGAAAAAATAAAGATTTTTTTTTTTTTTTTCCAAATTTAAAAAAAAAAAAAAAAAAAGAAATAAAAACCAATGAAGAATTTTATTTTATATTTTTTTCTTGTCAATTGAAAAGAACAAATTCATCTTTTAAAGAATTTAATTGGAATATTATCGTCATGTCTTTGGTTATCTTCAGTGGTTGCAAGGACATTGCATCCGCTTGTAATATCATCTACTGTCTCTTTTTGAGAGTGGCATCGTCGACATCTTATTATTATTATTATTATTATATAAAAGTCCCTTTTTGGGTTTCCACAGCAAAGACAATATGGTGGGTCAAGGACCAAAGCATATATTGCCAAGTGTAAAAATATGTGCAAGGGGTAGGGATTTGTGGTTGTGTCCATGAATTTCCTAACTATGCGTGTTGTGTTGAGAACCACAGCCTTCTGCAGTTGTGCGTAAGTGTTTTTGTGAATTGTTATTATTATTTTGTGATGCCAATTGGAAACGGATTGAGAAGCGGTACTTAAGAAAGCGTTCGCTTTAAAAAAAATAAAAGTTTAAGAGCCACTGCATTGATATAATTATTGTATGTGATTACATATTCAGTAAAAGTTTCTATATTAGCATGGTAAACAGAAAAGTGAGGAATTTATGAACAAAAATGTTCTAGAAACTCATATGTAATTCATATAAAAATAAGGTAGTTGTTTTTAAGTTTTTTTTTTTTCTATTGATATCTGTGAGTTTTGGAAGAACTCATAAAAACAAGTTGAATTTACAGGACAAAGACTTACCGAGTCACTGATTTACAGACGAGGAACCTAAAATAAAACTTTAAATCTAGTATCAAATTACGATAAATAAATTAAAGGTCCTTATACCCTGTGTGGACTATTTGTCAGTGCACGTATATGGGCTGTAAATCTTTCTTAGAGTTCACTCAAAATTAATTCCATGTTTCTTCAATCGTTCCTTTTGTGCATCGAATAAAGAAAGAAAACGTGTTTTAATTGATTTATTTATTTAATCCTTATGTTTTCTCGTCTAATAAACATTCCAAACACTGATGAACAGTAAAATTGGAATTATTCTATTTGAAAAGCGAAGGCCAACATCATGTGAAGGTCGAAGAGCGATAATACAAATTACTTCTGACCGGGAGAAGTTTTTCTCATTACACCGGATCCCCAACTTATGAGGGATTCACGCATTCTTGATTTATCACCAATAACTACCTTTTTTTTTTTTTTTTTTCCTTCTTCTCTAGGAGGGTGGTGGCGTTGGGGAGTCTTTAAAACAATCTTGTTTTGCTGAATCTTAACCTACATCAAAAAACTCTAAATATACGATGTCTTCATCGTCAGATTCACTTGGCAACAATTAATTTTTCTTTAAGTTAAAATACAATGTTTTGAAATACTTTAAAATACGAAAGGATAAGAAGATATGTTTTTATTCGATGAGGAAAGGGAATGATACCTTTCTAAAATCTTAAACACATTCAGGCAAATCGTTTTCATTCACAGAAACTTATTTGTAATGAAGTATTTAGATTCATTTTACATTTTTTTTATGTAATTTTGAAAGCTAAAAATGTAAGATGGAACTGCGTTTAATTAAAATAAACGCTTTACAAACCATTTACTTTAAACCATAGAAACATATTCTAACAGCAAATAAAAATATCGCACACATTTAAAAAAGAATAAAAAAAAAAATGTGTTACTATAAACCAGGACGTTTCGATCTGCGGAAAACTGCAAGATCATCTTCAGCTGGAAAACCGCCAAACAAAGACAGCAAAGAGAGGATTATAAAGAAAAGAAGAAAAAAAAAACAAAAACAAAATATCATTTTGGTTTTGTTTTCCACGTCCTGGTTAATGGTAAAACTTATTTTGTTATCTTTTTTTTTAAGTGCGTGAAGTGTTTTTATTTGTTGTTCGAAATTTTTAATAAATATTCACTCCACACGTTGAAGTTGAATTTATAAATTCTAACTAAAAATAGAAGAAAGAAAAACACACAAAAATATCGGAGAAAAATGCAAAAAATTATTTTTATCTCAAAATGTTAAGAAAACCGATTTGTTTGTGTAAATCCCAAAAAGTTCATTACGTTTTCTTCAGAAATCTCAAAAAAAATTCAGACGAAGAAAAAAAAAAAGAAAAAAATTGGTTTAGTATCATTCAAATGAAACTTAAAAATTAGTAAAATCGTATTTATGATATACAAAGCTTGGTATTTTTATTCTACACTGAATAATAAATAAAGTAGTGTAAACAGAAAGATAAAATAAAAATAAACAGATGTGAGTACTTTTTTTTTTTATATATATAAAAATCAATGGATAGTAAAAGGTTTCATCTAAGGTTTATCACTCTTGATGAATACTGCTGAAGGATCCAGAAAAATCTGGAGAAAACAAGGTTTAAAAAATATCCTTTTGTGACTTTTATTTCTTTAAAAAAAAAAAAAAAATACTCATGAAGCATAAAATTTTAATAGTGAAGTGACTAGAAATAAGACAAACGCATTAAAATATGCTTTATTTGTGACATTTATGAAAATATATTTCAAACAAACGTCTAATTTTCCGATGAATAAAATTAATATTTATAAAAAACGTTAGTTTTTTGGGGTTTTTTTTTTCAAACTTATTATTTTTGCCTTCAGTTTTTGCTTCTGATTTTCATTTTTGTTGATATGTGCTTATAATTTTTTCTTTAATTAATTATTTTTTTATTATTATTATTGATTTGATGTTATCTTTTCATGAAGAACTGTAAAATATTGTAAATGTAAGATTATTTTTTTTTTCTTTTTTTCCGAGAATAAAAGTGTAAAAAATTTCCCAATTGAAGCAATAAAAAAAATAAAAAAAAATAAAAAATAAAATTCAAATGAATTTCTTCGATTAGACGTTTTTCACATTTTTTTGAAGATACTCACATTTCTTAATTGCTTGCCCTCTTGAGGTAACTTGTTTTATAAGAGGCTCAAAAATATGAGTTATTTAGGCCTTCAAGGATATTTCTATAAATTAATATTAATTGCTACAAAAAAATAAGTTTCTCAATTTTCTTTTCTTTCTTCTACGTTAATTTATTCTCGGACTATAATAAATATATGATTAAAAATGTATATTTTCTTATAAAAAGATGAAAATTAAAAAAGAAAAATAGAAAAAAAAATAAATTTAAGGATTTATTTTTGATAACTGGCACGCCAATTACAATAATTTTTGTTTATTAAAAGAATTCCCGAATTTCATAAAAGAATTTCATAAAAAAATATTTTGTGGAACAGAAAAATATCGATTTTCAAATCTAACCTTCTATTAAAAATTGTTATTACATTAAAATACATTACATTGCTATTTTTTTTCGTAATATGATTTACATTTCGAAATAATTTATTATCTCTATTGATAAGGAAATGTTTTAAAAATTACCGATTTGATTATGTAATTTTAAAATCTGTAACACCCATTGTTTCAGTTTTTAATCTAATAAATCCAGGCATTTTATTTATCTATTAAATTTTTGTTAATTTTTAAATTAATAAAACATTCTTCACTTTATTTATATTAAGCGTAAATTATAATTTTATATAAACTTATCTTAAGTTTAACTTATATAATATATAAATTTAATACATAAATTAATGTAAATTTATATATCTAAATTTCATATATACTATATATACAAAGGCCTATAGTTTTTTTTGTTAATAATTAATACAGAGTACAAAACCAAATACATGAAGCTTAAGGTATTTAAAATAGGTCCAATCAGAATCAGGCAAATAATAACAAAAGTATTAACTTATAAATAAGGTGCAGGCGTTGTTATATAACTTGTGTTCATATTTGATTTCTTGATTATTAATGATACACTATGTTTTAATCTTTAAAATAAAAAAAAAATAAACTCTATTTAGTATTTATTCTCACCAAAGTGCATTTTAAGAATAATAATAAAATAATAATAAAGTAACACAATCATTAGTAAAGTATTAATGAAAATCATTATATTTTTACAAAACAGTAAATAAAATAATAAAGTTAAAGATTAACAATACTTGCAAAAGTTTTCAGAAAGAAGTTTCATATATAATATAAAATCAAACCATTTCCAATTTATATTGCGAATAAAATCTATTCTAATTTATATATAAAATAATATTTAACGTGATATTCAATTAGCAAGCCAGTATTATATTTGAGTATAAAATATATTCTTTGCTGTTTCACTATTACTTTATCTTAAATATGCTTAAGATGACGTGATAGTGAGAATTGATCTTAAATTATAAAATATATAATTTATAATTTAACTTAAGCTTTAAAGGAACCTTCATATTTTAAATAAGGCTATTAATAAGCATCACGCTAATATTCCAGATTTATATCAATCTAACCAAGTAATGCAAATTTCACTAGATTAGAGTTTTAAGTGATATAAATTTACTCGCAGTTAATCCTTAAGCGTATAAGAATATAATTACTAAATCTACGGTAATTCAGCAGAAGATATGGTAATGTAAACATAGCATTCTCGAGGTCACTACTGGACACAAAGACCACATACTTCCGAACCAAGAAAGAAGGAGTTACGACAATTAAGGGAAGCAACTGAATGAATGCAGAAAATATGTAAGAAATATAAAGAAGAAATATCAAATGACTGTTAGGTTTGGAACATTTTTCTGCTGTTGCTAAAAGAACTGGTCCTACAGAATTCATAACTCCCAATGAACAACGCCGATAGATTCTTACAGATTATTGTCAAGGGCTTGCAGTTAGACTGGAATTGGCGATTTCAAACGTTTACCCTTGACATCTTATTTTTTTTAGTATTCCCTTAGATATCTGCTGTTCTAAAAGGCTTTCATTCAATGGTTACCCCATGACGATCTTCATGAACAGTTTGAGCATTAGTCTATGGTTGATACAGAACCTTATTTGTAATATCATCCGCTATGCTAGAGTTAAGACATTCTTTCTGAATCACCCTGTATATAAACTGTTCGAAAGATGAAGAAAACGTGAAACACTTCACATGCTTGATTCGAAATATATATTCTCGTCTATTTGCAAGTACTTATGTAAAGCTGACAACATAGCCTATAACTAGTCCTTTTTCTGGCCTAACTATTCGGCGTGCTATCTGCTAAATGTCGACCAGCCACAAACTTAGGATTATCTCTCAGTTATGATAAAAAGGGAGCGTAATCTCTAATCTTATTGCAATAACAATGTTTCAAGATCACAGCTTCCGTTCTAAGTTAAATTTCCAAATAAATGATTACACAATAAAAATATTTTTTATTCTAATTCTTGAGGGTTTCTCTAGCATCGTGGTGTATGAAAATAGAAGTTAATATTACAAGATTCATTTCTTCACTATAGTTTAAAAGCAAAAAAAAAAGTACGAAAGATATAACCAATTTATAAGAATAATAAGATTGAACAACATTTAAGATTTTCTTAATTTAATCAGTTTTTAATAATAAAAAGTTCTGCATTAGTCACAAAAATACGAAATCTAGATCACAGGCCTTATGTTTAACCAAATTGTGATAAACAGATTGCGACCTATAAAGACATTTCCTAATTACGGCCATGAGCTGATTTTGGCAATAAATAAACAGATGTTGGAACTTTCCATGGCTCTGCTATTTGCTGGATAGAAATGCATAAACATAAAAATCAAAACTGACAATAAATTTATAGAATATCTTGTCCATGTTAACATTATAGATCAGGATTTCCCAAAAGTACTTTATTAGGTTTCTTTTCTGTATAAGCCTGACCGGTCTAATCTGAAATTCTGACGGACAAATAGACACGGAGCCGTAATGGAATAGGCGCAATTTAAGAAAATAACAACAATAACAACATTAAATGGAGAGTGAAGAACTGAATAAAGAGACCTGGGTCCTAAAGGGAGGAGGGTGGGGTGCGGGATGGCAATGGCGGCGCAGTCTGGATCAAACGCCATTCGCAGCGGGGGGCAGACAGAGACGAATGATAGTTCGACCCCTCCCAGGTAGGTGGCGCTACAATCCCGTCAGGTGGGGGTGGAGCGGCGCAAGGGGGGGAGGGGAGGGGGGGGGATAAGGCCTCAGGAATTCAGAAAATGGAGAACACGAAACATACCAAGGAAAAAGGAAGGAAAGGTAGGGGATGGGAAGACAAGTTGAACACAACCAACTATCCTCTGCTGGGCTCTGGCTTTAAAGTTGGAAGGAAAAAAAAAAAACTACTCCACTGTGAAACGGCTGCAATGGAGTATTGTGTTTTCTAAATGCCCCGAAAACATACCTTTTCAGTATGTGTTTCACACCTGCCACCAAACGAGTCATTTTCTTATATCTCTTTAAAAGAAGAGTGATATGGTAACACCTTTCCATTACTACACCCAACTCATTTCTATAACAAATTAAAATAGTTTTATTTACTCGCGACCATTCACGTTTTTGAAAAGCAATTTAAATCTATGTAACATTTGCGAACGTTCCGACAATGGGAGACCATTACGAATTTCGAGTGAGAGATACGTAGAGCAAAGAAATACAATAGATTCCTTAATCGCTTTCATCGAAGCACCAGGAACAAATGTTTGACTTTCGATGAATGTTAAAACTTTATTTTTGTACAAATAGCACTTTGCATTTGATGTTTTTGTGATGTAATTGCAATTGATTTATGTAATTAAACGAAATCCTAAAAGGAAGAAAATATAAAATAGCATAAATTCCATCCGTCATTATAACAGCACACTTTTTATAGTTTTGAAATTTATGATACAGGAAACACAAATTCTTATCCAAGCATTACTAAAGGCATAACTTATCTTCTAATTTTATACAAAACAATTTAAATAAAGATAGGGTAATTTAAACAAATAAACATAGGCTATGAAACATGGATACCGTAATGCATCTTTACACATATAATAACTTATATTAACAATTAAAATTAAAACAAGGCGACGTTTCAAAGTTGAAAAAGTTCAAATACTGGAACTTTGAACTTGTTTTAATATTAATTGTTAATATATGTGTAAAGGTGCAATATGGGCTCTGTGATTAATTGGTTTTTATCTGCACGTTAGAACAGTTTAATTAACATAGGCAATGTTTACAATCATTGAAATGCTTCATTATTTTTACAATGCCTCTTGAATAATACCAACAAAAATGATGTTTTACACCTTTTTGTTGTCTCTACACCTTTTTATTCATTATAACAATCAAAACCATTGATAACACAAGCTTCCATCATAAATCTAGCTGTTATAGTAAATACATTATCATATAGGAATGTTACTAATGGGTCTGGATTATGTCCAAGAGTTGTACAATGGTTTGTCCGATCAGGTATTTCAGGGTGTTTATTTCTAAACGCGGTTATATGTTCTTTAATCTCGTTCACCTAATGTACGTCCAGTATTTTTAAAATCCTATATCATAATTATGTGGTTTAAATATTTAGTTTTGAAATAAGCCTAAGTAGGCAACTATACTGTCGAAGCAGAGTGGAAGAAATAACGATTCATCCAGCTACTGCGTTCGCACAACTTAGTATTTGGCTGGAGAAGAACTGGTTATTTTGTACGTTTATTTGCCGTGAAGTTCTGTGATATCGGAGCTATTGGTTACACATCTTTTTGAGATCTTTAATGGACATACATAACAGTATTTTGAAAAGAAAATTCTATCTCGTCCGTTTTTTAGAGATTTTCTTTCTCTGGAGTAATGTAAATTGAAAGTTTTGTTAGAACGATTTAATATATGTTTCAACTACAGTAATCTTAAAGTTTTGGTGCAACAAACTATTTTTTAAAGACATAAACAAAATATGAAGCGTAAAGTTCAGATCTATCCATTACAGATCTCTTTTTCAAATTTGGTACAGTTGTAAAGATATTTACAATAGATGGATCTGAAGCATTTTGCTTCATATTTTATTTATTTATATATATATTTTTAATAATGTAAATAAAACATAAAGCTTTAAGATTATAAAAATTTTACAAGATTAAATTGTAGTCTGCTATTTAAATTCAGATGAATTTACTTTACGTCAAAAAACAAAATAACATTTTATTGAAATTGGTTTTCAGAAACTCCATTTCAAGATCAACTATTGGTGTATTAATTCAACTCATTAACTTAAATAATTATTTTTTACTAAATAATTATGTATGTCTTTGAAAAAAAACCGATAGCGAGTCACTTTCAGGAGTTTGTATAAAAAATTTGTATCAAAAATTTGTGCTCGAAATCTCAACTTATTTTATGTAAAATGAAAAACGTAATAACTTTAAAACAATACAATTGGCACTACTTGAACATACTATTTCAAAAGTATCGTATAATATTTTGTAACTCGTTATTAATTGTATTGCACTTTCCTTTCTTTATTTTTATGAAATATTTATTTTCTTTTAGAAATTATGGAAATAATATCTCAAAACGGCAAAACTATTTTTTTCAAGATAAAATAATGAAGATTATTTAACTTTATTTAACTTTAATAATTATTTAACCTTAACCTTATAGAATAATAATTCAGCATCTGGAATATTTGTTGGAATTTAAAAATGAAATAATAATAATAATAAATTGTATTTTTTTAATATGTTTTTTGCATTTAACACAAGCTTTTTTAGAAATTTAACACATTTCTCACTTTGTTTCTAATAAATTAATTTAACGATCAAACATTAGAAGTAAATAATGTTCATTTGTTGTAAATATGATTGGAAATAAAATAATAGCAATGCAACTGGAAAACATAGATTTTTTTTTTTTTATTTCAAAAAGTTTGTTTTTACAAAAAAAAATTATATTACGTTTTGCTAAAGTAAAATGGACCATATTTAAAAAAAAGGAAAAATCATTTCTTTTTTATTTATAAAAAATAAAAACAAAAAAAACCTCTTCAATATTGTAAATAACACTAACTGGTGTTATTCTATCTGATTCTGTAGGTAGCGGACAAACATTAAGTAAGAAAAACATTAACTTATTTTAGCTTTCGTATGATAAAGCGAAAAGGGCGTAAATCTTTCTACACAGACAAAAAAAACTGTTCATTTCCGAAACCAAATTTGTTCAGCAAAGTGTCAAACGCACAATCAGGGTTTGAGATTTTCTTGGATTTTCTTTATTTAGCAATTTAGTATTTGAATTGCTCCAACTCTGCAATTGAGGGCGGATACAAAATTTATAAATATGTATATAGAAAATAATTTTGTCCAAATAGGCAAATAATAATAATAATAATATTTTATTATGATTTCTAAATACAAAAGTTACAGTCCCGTTAGGAATGAAAAATTCCTATCAACAGGTTCTGAATATAGGCATACTACAATTGTTTAATTAATTTTGAATAGTGTTAATACAGTTTAAAAAACACTAAAAGACTTATATCAATGTATAGTTTTTAAGTGATTTTTTGTCAAGTAGACCTATAAGTGCTACTTTTCCAAAATTTTATATTAGGCAGTAACATAATCTAAAAGTAAAAATAAGTTTCTGATTTAATGCTATATATATTTGTATGTATGTATGTTAAAGTTGCCTATGTTTAGCTTATTTTTGTCGAGTAACAATGAATATTAAATACATTGGAAGTAAATTGAACAAAATAATTAAATGAGATATTACATACAGGATTTACAACAACAATCAAAACAATTAAACAATAGAAATTCATTCTAATTACATTTTATCAGTCACTTTTTTAATAGTTTCTTCACACTGGATGCTTCTATTTTTATATATATATATATTTCTTTTTCATCTATACTGTTGAATATATTTTCAATTATATAGTTAAAATGCCTCTTTCCATAGAGATTGTATATAACAGGACAGGGAAGACGGATATTTTTCTTATTTCTTAGATTATATGAGGATTTTTGTTTTTCTTCTTTCTTGTGCTCAATGATTTTGTAATAGTTATTAATTAGTACCGGTATGTTGTATATGAGTTTTTGTTTGAGATTTAGTATACTATATTGAAGCTTCTTATTTAACATTATACTTTTATCATTTAGGCTACATTTTCTTGAAGAAAATTAACTTTAAAATTTTATTTTGCAGATTAATTATAGGTAATTTTTTTTTAATTTATTAATTATTTTAAATTACATTTCAGTCCCATTATAATAATAATAATAATAATTAAAAATATAATTGGAAACAATATTAACGAGCTTTGAGATCTATTAAAACCTAAAAAATTTAAAACGTATTTAGTTAATATTTAAGAGAAATTATCTAATTTTTTTTCCAATTGTTTTCGAGAGTTTAATTTACTTAACCATCACGCGCGTTCCGATTCAAAATTACTTAACAATTTCAAAAGTTGAATATTTTATCATTCAGAAATAGTTTTGATTTTTGAACTGATGTATTAAAAAAAAAAAAAAAAAATTCGCCATTTATTTATTACTGCTTTTAAAGTGTTTTTTAAACACTTAGCTCACACATTTCACTCTAGTAGTTGAAAGTAAGTGCTATTAAAACATGCATAAATTTGAAACAACTATGATTTCAAAAAAAAAAGTCTATTGTTTCTATTAAAATAATAACGAATACGTTTTTTTTTTTGTTTTTTTCGTAATAATATTTTCTTGCTATTTCTGAGGTAAAGTATGAAGCAGAAAGAACGAAGATCTGTTTGAGCAAGAACTGAATAAACGTCTCAAACTGACAAAATATGTGGTAATTATTCATTAGTCTCGAAGTCACTGGTGTCCTGCCGTTGAGAATACTGATATAGAACTCATAGACGAAATCCCAATGGTTGTCTCGACCATAGCAGTTGCGATTGTATTTCTTACATTACTAAAACTACTTTTAATAACTGGGGGTTTTTTAGCATCATCATTTAAGGGTAAAAGATGCAAGAAAAAAAAAAAAAAAAAAAAGAAAAAAAAAAAAAAAAAAAAGGGGGGGTGGGGAAATAAAAAAAAATCCACTTTTTTTTCCCGCGTGATATTTATTTAGATAGTGATTAGAATGCTAGCAGATCTAAATATGTGATCTGTTCTTTAGTACTTTATATTCTTCTTTTTTTTAAAAAAAAAAAAATAAGGTCTTTCTGCCAATATACACACATCGGTGTTCTATCAACCAAGTTTATATTTTTGGTTTTATTTTTTATTAATGAGGATACCGAAATTCGAAAGCTTTTATTCATTGTAAGGAAACCACTTAGATCTATATTTATTTGTTATACGGTTTTTGCCGTTTAATAACATTTTTTTCTCACTTACTTTCCCTCATTGCATATTTTGTTTACAAAAAGATAAAAAGCAAAACTTCTGCCAAGTCTCGCCAGGTGGCGTATGCGGCCGGATACGAAGCAGCAAGAGACATACTTCGAACTCTTCCGTTCTTTCCAAGCAGAGTTCGGAAGCCAAATTATGCATGCTAATTTTATTATCGACAAGTTTCTGCTCGTATCTCAAAATGCACGTACACATCAAGCTGAATAAGTAACGGCAACAACCAGGTGAAAATGGAGGGCTTTGTGCCTGCTCATTAGTCGAAATTCTTCGTGAAATTAATCATTTACAAGGGGCTCAATAAATAAAGTGAAAAGAGCACTCAAACATCGATTGTGAAACATTAAGAATAAAAATAATAACGAAGAAGACACGGGAGACATGAAAACCTATAATTTTTCAGTTTTACTGAAGTTTAGATTGATCTAAATTAATTTTTCATTTCGACTGTTTGATCCCCGAAATAGAATGGGGATAGAAAACAAAAGGCTAACGAGGCCCTTCACAAAGGTGACTTCTCAGTTTATTTATAGTTTTAACAACGAAAACTAGAAAATGAAAAACAATATGTCAGAGGAAATATTTGCAAGATGAAATATCGTCAGTTCAATTACAGTCAATTGCCAGTAACTGTTTACTAAATTAAAATATTCAATGCGAACTATTTTGCAATTTCAGAAAGATAAAACAAAATCCTGAAAAGTTGATATTATTACACGGTAAAGCTGTAAAATGATTACAAAAAAAAATCAACTTTTTTTTTTTTTCTAATTACAATAAAGGACTTTTTGAAATATTAAAATAAAAAGGTTAAACAATAAAAATAGATAAAGCTGTTGTTTTGTTATTATTTTGTATAAATAAATTTATATGTATTTACATATTATATTTTTTTTTTCACTAGACAGTAATGAAAAAAAAAGAAAGTAATGAAGTAAATAGTTTAAAAACATCAAAGAAAAACTCTGAAAAAACATATAAAAAAACACATTAACTAAACAACAAAAATTTCACTGAGCTGAATTTAGATTAATTTGCTGGGTAACCGAGAACGACGCCGTTTCGGGTTTCTACACTCTCATCAGCTCGGTCCCGTCTCAGCTTAACCCAGCTTTTATTGTTTATTTGATTTTTTGATGTTAGTGAAATGAGGGGTCTTTAAAATGTTTGTCCGTTTGATGTATTGTATCTTTCACTGAGCTGGGTTATGCTGCGACGGGACCGAGCTGATGAGGGTGTAGAATCCCGAAACGGCGTCGTCCTCGGTTACCCAGCAAATTAATCTAAATTCAGCTCAGTGAAATTTTTGTTGTTTAGTTATTGTGTGTTTTTTATATGTTTTTCAAAGTTTTTCTTTGATGTTCTTAACATTGTACACACGTTAATTTTGATTTCATTATAAATAGTTATAATGATATAAACGTAACATATTTTAAATGATGTTTTCTTGATTTTTAAAAAAATTCAACGAGGATTTTATTATTTTTCTCTCAATTTTTACAGGATAAATTATATTATTCTTACAAATTCATCCTACAAAATCCTACATAATTATAATTTTCAATTAATCTTATGTAATCGAAAAATTTAATTGGAAATAAAAACAGCAAATCGAAGGCGCTACAGATATTAATTATGTTATTAAATGTATAATTTCATAGATAAATTAAATTTATAAGTTTTATATAGTTAACACTGAAGATACGTTGGGTTTTTTGTTTGCATTTTCTGGAAAAAAAAAAAATCTCATTTATATTAATCTGATGATTAGCATTAAATCCGCTAGGTGTAATTATCCCTACTTTTCTTTTTCATTATTCAAAATAAAAGCTAACTTAAAAAAAAAACAACTAAAGAACAAGGCCATCCATCCCAATTATTTGCAGTCGGGAAATTCCTTCGTTTACGTAACAGTTGCATGGGTTTCAATATAATTGTTTCCATAATTGCAACAAAAGAAAGAAAAAAAACCCACAATAACGTAATTTGATTCATTAGCAAGCGATCACATATCCTATAATGGAAATTCTACAAATTTATTCGCATTAAATTAAAAATAATAAACCTAAACAAATGACATGCTATGAAAATTTTCATGACTTTTTATGTAAATTTTAATTTTTTATTGAAGGATAGTAATATTTTAAATATAAATCTATTACCAGCATTATCCTTATAACTTAAACACTATATTTCATCAGTTAAATAACAATAATAATAATAAAGCCATTAGCCTTCATTTAATATATTATTATTGCAATTTAAGGAATCTATATTACTAAAATCTTTTATTTCTGTCTGTCTGGCGCAATTTCCTGTGAGTATGGAAAATTAGAAATAATTTTTGCAATGAAACGTCCGCGACGGGAATCGAACCTGCAACCTTCTGATCTGAAGTCAGACGTCTTATCCATTAGGCCACGGGGACTACAACTCACTTCATATTGTTTTTTGACTTATGTTTCCTTCCCCCCATCAATAAGAAATGTATTCAACCTTTTTTTTTTTTTTTTTTTTTTTGAATCTCAAGATTGTTTATTTATTTCCGATCCGTCTGTTTATTTGTAATTCGAAAATGTCAATTAAAACTATAATTGCCGAAACGTTGCAATATTTTAAATGTAATATTCTTACTTAACCAAATTCTGTGTGATTTAGAAAAAGAAGCGCGTGTAAACGGGGGATGGCCTAGTAAATTATCAATTTAATAGTAATAAGAAAACTACACATTTTTGTAATGCTTAAATGAAATAAAAAAATTTCATATTTAAAAAAATAAATTAAAAATACGTAAACAATAAAGCAAAAAAAAATCAATATGATCTAAATTTCATCACAGTAACTAAATTAAAAAAAAAAAACTTAATCAAAACAAACGTTTTATTTTGATCGACTGATGATTAAATTGAATTAAAATTTCAGTGTTAATTAATTAATCAATTAATTATTAAAATTCCTCAGTTTAAATTTGTACTTTAGATTTTAACAGAACATCTAAAGTGTAGAATTGTTTGTTTATTTTTAATAAATAAATAATATTTTTTTTTGTTTTGTTTTTTTGTTTTTTAAATACGCATAAGTAAAATAAATATAATTATTTGATTTATTTTAATAAATATTATTAAATGTTTGACAATATAATATCTAACATTTAATGATATTTAATAATAAAAACAATTAATAAAAAAAAAATTAAACAGAACCCAAAGATATAAAAAAAAACTTCATAAACTTTCGTAATTAAAAAATCACACATATATTTGCGTAATTTAGCAGCCATTGTTTCTATTAATAATCTAAAATTTTACTACATGTATTTTACCTCAGCCAAAATATGCGTGTAGGAAAATCATTATAATATGTAGAGTCCTGTCACAGTTGTCAAGACATTTAAAAAAAAAAAAATAATCGTTGGAAATCCACACCCAAACCCACCCACTCTGATAATTCCGTCTAAGTGTGGATGTGTGTTGATATATCAGCTGTGGGCAGATCCTCTTGTCATGTTCTTTTGCCGATTTGTTTATTTCCTTTCATGGAAACCGGCGAGATATTTGCGATGCGTGTAGACCCATCCAATGATATAACACGGTTGACATTCCGCCTGTCGGCTGCTTCGACACATATTTCTCCTTTTAATTGGAATGTCTTTACCGTGTTTAGATCTTGGCCACAAAAGAGAACCATTTTTCCGTGTATAACTTACGGGATACAATAATAGTGCAGAGACAGGCTTAAGTGTCGCCATTGACAGGTGCTCCCGTGTCAAGTGTTTGTGATTGCTTCTCCAATTGACAGCGTAAAAACCCTATTGAGAAAAAAATAGGCAAATTCGACACTGTTGGGAGCCGTATTCTTTTTTTTTTTCCGCAGTTCCATTCTAAGTGACAGAGTAGTTAACGGGGGCGATTTATTAAGGAAAAATAACACTCGTTGTTGAAGTAAATTTTGAAAAATTTCCTTTTTTTACCAGGTGGTGGCAGATTTCATTTTGAAATAATAATAAAAATAATGTAGAATTATTTGCCTTTTTTTTTTCTTTTAGACAGTTATTTAAAAATTAACTTAAAAATGAATTTAGTTCTTTAATTATTTTCATTTGAAATGTACGTAAAGCATTAACGATATTAACGTTCACGTGAGTTTAATTAAATTTTAGTTAATCAACTACCGTATTTTCTGGAATATAAGCCGATCTTGATTTCTCGGATAGCCCAAAAAAAAAATTGAAGTTGAAAAGCGTATTCGGCAATAAGTTCACCCTGTGTTTCCTTTAGAATAAATGCTGTGATGTTATTTTCATAATTATAAAACAAACAATTTCGCTTTTTCTCAAATGTTTAGTAGTTTCTAAACTGGCTAGTAGATGCCAGAGGCTTGTTTTCACCATAAATTAAAAAATTAACCAAAAAATACAAGTTTATACAAGTTTTACTTTTACAAAAACAATTAATAGGCCTATAAATCTACAAAGCTAAATACCAGAATACCAAACAATAGGCCTAAGCAGCAAAATATAAAAGCGATCAAGATCCTTGTCCTTGAACTTCAAAGAAATTTTTACATATTGATGGTATTATCTTCGGTAGAAATATGGAAAAACATTGCTGAGGATAGGACTTTGCACTTGAGTTGTAAGTCAATTTTACATCGAATAAAAATAAATAAATAAATAAATAAAATTGAGCTTCAAAGCCTGTAAAGTTCAATGCATAAACTGGAATAGAGTATTATAAAAGAAATGCTGTGTCCCAACCTTCTTTTTCAACATTACTTAATTTGTATTTCATTTTGTGTTAGTGTCCTTTTTTTCTTCAGTTTTCGTAAATGCTTTACAATAACAAAACTTAAAGTCTTCTTACTTTACGACTTCACAAGCTCAAATTGTGTAATTGTTGCTTCAACTTCTCAGGCAACTCGAGAGCAGACAACTCAAATTCGGAGTGAAAAAATGAAAAAGGGCAAGTTTTATCAGATGGGAAACAAAAAAGTATAGGACAATGAAATCAGACTAATCTGTTGTACTCATCTCCCTGTGTGGCCCACCTGTTCTGGTACTGCCTCATCTGAATTGCTAACCTCCGTCCGATTTAATGAATCCGCCACGAGAAACAATATATTAAAAACTCCGTTATTTCCATCTAATTAACTGTGGTCCAATGGCGTTGCTGCTCCAACCCGTACGACGTTAATTACTTGCCCGTATTAATTAACGGATCTGCGAAAGAGAAGACATATAAACTCCGAGGTAAATTGGTCTTAAAAGTTCATCGAAGAAGGAGATAATGGTGTGGGGGTGGTAACGGCAAACGTACATGGAAATGTAACCCTCCACTCACGACCTCAGACAAAGTAATGACGGCGTGGCTATTTGAAAACGTCAGCGAGAATATGAGGTGTGACAGTTTCAGAAGAAGACATAGAGCATTTCTTTTGGAAACAGGCAGGTAATGTAAGATGATTGGGAAATGGGAAGTAAGAAAATAAATGCTACGACGACAAATCTGCAAAAAGGTTGAACAAATAGTAACAGGTCGTAATTATGCCAATTTCGTATTCATGTTTCTCTGACAATGGATACTGAGATTTCAAATGGAGAAACTACGTAAAAAATAAACTACAACTTCAGACTAATCAGAATCAAATAAATTACTTCCAAAGTTAACTAAACTTTATATAACTGATAAATGTAGATAAAAACACAGATTTATTTTTCTAATACTAATTTTACTACTATTGGTCTTGCAGAAAACGTAACTCAACAATACTAAAAAAACAGATTGAGATCAAGTAACGAAGAAAGGACAGTAAAGAAAAGAAAAAGTTGCAACTACGGTACTTCCAAAATTTTGCCGATTGAGGAAAATAATAAAAATTGACTTATGTTTGAAATAACAATATTGTATGTGTTACAATTTGATATCATTAATATTATTATTACACCTTTTCAAACGGATGTTATTTCTTTTTAAGCTGATTTCTGTAGTAAGCAAATACTGTGTGTGGGAGACGTTCCTAATACGAAATATGGATCAGTATCCATTCAGTTCCTTTAGAATAGATCCATTTTATGTGTATTGTTTCTCTTTAACATAAATATGACTTATGCTCGTGTCTGGCTGAAATGATCTACTTCTCGCTCTGTGACTTGGTGAAGGCTATTTTCAGCAAGTTCATTCTAAGCCTAATAATAATAATAATAAAAGTGTTATTGTATTTTTCGTATTTATTTATTTTACTTTGGCCTCTGAAAAAGTGTTTTTTTCTAAATTATTATATTCTCAGCATTGTAATTTTTTTTTTTAAAGAAAACTGCTATATTCTCCAAATACAAGAAATACATCATTACGATATTTCAACGTAAATAATTAATTTTAAATATAAGATATTTTACGTCAGACTGTTAAATATTTCACTGAAGATTGAGGTTCTGACTCAAGCAATACAGTCGCCTGCATTTGCTTTTATTTTAAACCTTTTATTTCTTTTTCCAATGCACCTAAAATTCCGAAGATTTAAATATGAACTTGTGAATCATCTGGGATTTCTATTTTCTTGTTCTTAATTTTCAAAATATTTTGTAATTAATTAAATTAAATTAAAAACAGTCAAATTTTTGGATGTTTTCGAAATATTACTCGTTTTTTTCAACTCAAAAAAACTTGTCAAAACCTGAAATGATAAAAATTTGTAAAATAATGTTTTGTATTTAAAATATTTATTATTAGTGGAATAAGTTAATTTTTTAAAAAGTAATTTAATCTCTCACAATTTAAAAAAAAAACAAAACATTTTTTTCATTTTTTTAAAAATTAACTGTTACACTGATAATAAATATTTTAAATACAAATCATTATTTTACAAATTTTTTATCATTACAGGTTTTTTGTCAAGTTTTTTAAGTTGAAAATACCGAGTAATATCTCGAAAACACCCAAAAAAATTGAATGTTTTTGAGTTATAATTTAATTAATTACAGAATATTTTGAAAATTAAAAACAAGAAAGTAGAAATCCCAGATGCTTCACAAATTCATATTTAAATTTTCAGAATTTTAGGTGCATTGGAAAAAGAAATAAAAGGTTTGCAGTCGCCTGCTGTTGCTTGAGTCAGGACCTTAAGATTTCATAAGCAGTTCAATAAAAAAAAAGATTATATATAAAATATATAAAATAATAAGAAATTACCGCAGGACCATTCACTATAAAACTACGAAATTGTAATAAAGCTGAATGAAAAAAAAAGGGGGGCTAGTAGACCCTAAATTAACACTAAATCTCTTGTTACGATCTTAAATGGTCTAAAATGGCCAAGCACCGTTACGTCCATGAAATGCATTCTAAGGTTATATGTTAATTTCTGAGTATAGAACCACGGGTATAGTACTGCACAACGAAATTTCTCTTGAATGAGTTCAATACTTAATAACCTGCTGTACTTCATCTTGAGTTTAAGCCTACTTCACCTCTCTCCTTTTTGTTTTGTTTTTTTTTTTTCTTTCCATTTCATTTCTGCCAACTAATGCCCATCCTTTGTGGATGCTTTTTACTCAGAACAACGTTGAGTAGACATAATTTTCATTCCTACACCTATTGTATGTTTCAAGGAGGATTTTAAGTGAGGGTGTTGTGATCTGAACGCAGTCAACACAAGATGGAGTCCGAGATAATATTGTCAGCTTTAAAGACACTGGTGGGGAGAGAGAGGAAAGAAAGAAAGGAAAAAAAGAACTCCATCTCTCCAACAGGTGTCTTTAAGGAAGTACCGTATACGTTCAGTCAGTTTTCTTTCATCCTTGCCGCAAATATACCCGAGGAGTGATTCAAGAAAAACTTATTAACAGATCATAGACACTACAGGACATCAAAAACTTTATTTAAGCACATTTTAGTGCTTAAAAGCCGATCTTACGTTACAAATCCCGCCAATTACGAAAACATTGATTTAGCACATGAATGTAATAAATACACGTAATATCACATAATATAACTTAACACATTCCTAGCGCGAACTTTCGGAGGTATTTTTTTTTTCATAGTATTCCGTTGTCAAATTGAACGCACAATTCTAGATATAAATCAATTTGAAATAAACAATTAATACTGAAATGACTGTTCATCTCATATATAAAATACCATTAATATTGTTCGTGATACCATTACAAATTTCAATTAATATAACAATGTTTCAATACACTTCTTTATTATATTATGTACAAGTCGCTTTTTATAAAGATGCCATTACATCTTTTTTTAGTATTTTACTTTAGTAAGATATATTACATTTTTAGTGTTATTTTTGAGTTTATCTAGATCTGGACACTTAATAGACTAATCAGATTATATCTACATTTATTTTAACTATTATAGATTCGATTTATGTAATCAAAATTTATTTATTTATCTCTGAATTATGTAATAAGAACTTAATCTCTTTGAGCAGCTTATCCTAAAATTTATTATAACTTCTATTTTTGATTAAAAAAAAAATCAGAAATGATGTGAAAATATAACGAATTTGATAAAATTACATTTATTTTATAGTAAATAACATCCTGAAACAGGATTATTATTTACTAATAAGAATATAACAAGTTTAAATGATTACATCTTGAACAACTTTGCTATGACAGGAAGAATTCTGCTTAATAACTAGACCTTTGCTAAATTCATTAAATTTATTATTAGGGTGACGAGATTTTTTCTCTCGTCAATCCGAAACAGACAATTTTCACAACCAAAAAAAAAAAAAAAAATATCACGTAAACTCCAGGAACAACAACAACAAAAAGAAAAACGACATTTTCCGGGACAAATACTGATGTGGGACACTGCACTAAAATCCAGGTCACACTATTTATTATAATTATAGAGAATTTTTTTTTTTTTTTTTTTTTTTTTTGTTAATTTGGATCTATTTGCTATAACTTTCGAAGAACAAAACACCTTAAAAATTATGAGTTCAACTCTAAATACTTTCCATTTTAGAGTACAATAAGACATGTTTGTAGCGTACATGTAGCGTCGTATCGTTAATGAAGTACTGGATCCAGCTATTAATAAGTTGTAACATGATTCGAACTGGTTACAGTGTAACACAATGAAGTGGGTAAGTTAATGAGGCAATTGCAATTAAGAATACCAATTTGGTCTTTGTCGTTCTTGTTATTTTTTTAAATTATTTATTTGTCTTCTTTTTTTGTTGGGAGATCTTGGATCTGATTTACTGATATCTTGTTGGACAGACCAATTTAACGAACCACCAATTAAAACGAAAAAACAAGCATATGGCAAACGCACCATCCAGCGGGGAAGACCAATTTAGCCTTCGACGCCATTAGAGCCGACAACATCCGAATGTGGTCATAGTCGTTGTTTATAACTCCTGATTAGATTTCGGTCCTGATTTTGGGACCTGCACAAGGAAGCCGTCTCTTTTTGTCAGTGGCGTTCTTTATCAGCGATTAATGATGTAACTCCAGGAACTTAATCCTTATCTCTACCAACCCCTTCTTCCAAAGAGTTACTTTGCAAACGGTTGTTGTTTTTTTTTTTTTAAATGTTTTTCTCTGAATTGTAGGTAGAATTAAAGCCTGCTTAATTAAGTCGCTACCTCTTGTGTTGTCCCGCATAGGGTGACACCCTGCCAAAAAAAAACTACTACACGAAGCACACATTGAAGAATTCAAAGTAAAAAAAAAAAAAATAACACAGAGAGAGAATGAATAGCATTGCGGGGACCCTGCTAAGTAATGATGCGATAACATCTTGGCATGGAAGTCTAGTTTCAATGAAAGTAAAACCATGGTTTTAATTATCTTTTTAAAGAAAAACCTTCAACGTAAATTCAATATTGATGCAATAATTTATTACACAAAATTTATATATCCAGAACTTAGAACATATGTACAAATAGGTGGACTTACAATGCTTCAGTTATCATTAGAAAGTGGTTATAAAACAAACCAGATTATAGGTTTTTGTCAAGAAATGAAAATAGCGCTTTTTCTTATAATGAAGTTATCGTAATATTTATTGATAAACATGTCTATTTATTCCGGAGGATTTTACATTTATTTTTCTTATAAGAATAGGCTACACATTTATTTTAACACAGCTTCTATTTGGGTAGTAAAAAGAAAATGATCTTTCAAAAAACACAAAGAAGAATAGTATATATTTATTATTATAACAATTATTATTAGAATTTCAATTCACAATTCAGTAACTATCAATAATTGAAATTATTTAAATAATCTCACTTGTACAAATCTATTTATTAAGTTATTGAATGTTTAGAAATGTATATAAGGATAAAAACTGCAGTTTTGTAAAATCTAAATAATTGACCATAGCTTAATTAGGTTAAGCTTATATGATATTTCTTGTGTTTATGTAATTAAAACTGCTGAAAGATTTTTGTTATATAGACTATAATAATAACTAATTGCCCTGTTTACAAATTTTCAAAATTATGTTTAAACTATTAATTGCACTTTATTTATATTATATAATGTATTACATTTAAAATTATATTTACTATTACGATTAATATTCTTTTTTGTTTTGATTCTGCTAAAAATTATATTTTATCATAAAATAATATAAAATTTACTTAACTCTAGAACCCGTTTCATAGGGATTTTTTTATCCCTAGCGGGACTGTACTATAATTTTAAATAAGAAATAAATAAAAAAAAAAAATTAAAAAATAGTTATTTTGTTGTTAATAATTAATGCTGTTAATTAGTAACCTTAATTTTAAAGTTATTACTGTTATTATTTTGTTATTCTGCTATTATTAATTAATACTGATAATTCGTTTTATTAAATTTAATGTTGTTTAATATTGTTCTGTTATTTTTATTAATAAAAATTAGCTGTTTAATTACTATTAACAGCTAAATAAAAGAAAAGAAACAAAAGAGCAGCACCTGACTAAAATAAAATTGCCTTTCTGATTCGATTATGGGAAGGAATTGGGAATGGCCGTTTCGTCCTTCATCGGACCTATCAGCCCAATCCCGCCTTGCCCCATAACAGAATCAGAAAGGCAAGATCATATTAGTGAAGGTCACCGCCTACCCGGCAGTGACCCCAAAAACAAGAAAACAAATTGCTGTGTCGCTAGACACTAGCAACACACTTTTTCCTACAACTTGTAGGCAAAAAGGAATTTGCCTATTAGTTGTAGGAAAAGGTGTTTTGATAGTGTCTAGCGACGCAGTAATTTGTTTTCTTGTCTTTTCTTGTTTTAGCCGGGTAGGCGGTGACCTTCACTAATATGATCTTGCCTTTGTGATTCTTTTATCGGGGAAGGCGGGATTGGGCTGATGAGTCCGATGAAGGACGAAACGGCCGTTCCCAATTCTTCCCATAATTGAATCAAAAAGGCAATTTTATTTTAGTCAGATGCTGCTCTGTTGTTTCTTTTCTTTTATTTATCATTATCTCAGCACGTTAAATGTTTCTTTATTACTATTAACAGCTGTTATTACTTTTTTTTCAAAAATTCTATCTTCTTTCTTGTAACTGTAATTTTATACTTCGGGTATTTTTATCAAAATATTCGAGCTCTATGATCTTAAAAACGCTCATAATATTCAAGTGGAAATCTTAATATTTCGACAACGATCTGAAATCAATTTTCTCGTCTTAAAAAGAACCAAAAACCAGAAACTTATTAACTTCTATCTTTGTGAGATCTACTAACGACGCAATAAAAAAAGATGAAAAAAAAGAATAATAAACTAAACTCGTTATTCGCTTGTATTCGTTAGTGTTAATGGGTGGCAGCCTATCCAGAGCAGATGCAAGCACCTAAGTAATCACCAGAGACACACATAGGGAGCCGTAAAGGAAAGCCAACACCTGCCTACAACACTGTATTGAACTTTTAATTTTAAGAACACAAATGCCACTGAACTATTGAAAAGTAAGGAATGTTTTACTTGTAACTTTTACTTTTATTACTATTGTGAGAAGTCTAAAACAGATTCTGAAATATTAACACTGTCGAAAGCAGAATGTCACCCTGTTTTTGTTTTAATGGTATAGATGTGAAGAAATTACAATATAATAAAATATAAATAGTAAATAAGAAAATAGGGATTGATTAAAAAAGAAAAAAAATGGCTAAAATCGTGGTTACAAACCATTAAGTAAATAAATAAATAAATAAATAAATAAATAAATAAAACTCCTTTAAGATTCATATAATTCATTTTTTGTAAGAACGATTAACGTGCAATAAATGTAACATGAAAACGGAAAAAAAGATAAAAAAAAAGACCATATTCGTCTGCTTTCACGCCTTGAGTCATCATCGACGGCAATCTGGGACAGCTGTTTCGTTTTTCAAAAACATTTTTTGTTTCTTTTTCCCAGATTTTTTTTGACTGAACATTAACTTTTTTATTAAATCTCTATGTAACCCAAACTAGATACCTACATTAAAAAGGTAAATGATTAGTGAGTTATGAATTTTATAGAAAGGGGCCGGATTCCTTTCTTAGACGTCTTAAATGTATCAAAATTAATAAAAAGTTCATTGAAATTCTAACCATATAACTAAAAATTTCATCTTGGGTCAACTTACATAATAAATTTTTACTTATTTATTTATTTATTTATTTATTTATTTATTTATTTATTTAATGAAAAGTACCGGCCAATAAGCCTTCTATCAGTTGGAGGAAAAATATTGGAAAAAATTATTGCTACAAGAATGATCTGGCATGCCACGATTAACAGTTGGATATCTGAAAGGCAATATGGCTTTATAAAAGGAAAATCTGCTGAACAAGCTATATATAACTTAACTGATTTTATTCAAAAATCAAGAAATGAATCCATTGGATGATTCCAGCTGATGCGAGATCAGTAACAACTCTATCCTTGAGTTTTTCGAAAAAGACATAAAATTTAGATATATATAATTTTAAGATTTTAAAAATCAGTTGCTGTTCCCATGTATTTTCTTAACTCAGGCAGTTTTAAACACAGTTAATGATAAAAAAAAATTAGTATAATAATAGCAACTGAACGTAAGAAAACCGAATTAAGAGATCAGAGTGAATGTTTCCCAAGGGTCGAAGCTACGATAATTTCTTATAATTTCTCACGATGTGGTTATTCGAGTTTCTGTCTGATGCATAGGAAGCAGTCAACCTGAGACATACCTTTTCTTAGATATGTCTTGTATTTATTGAAAAAACAAACAAACAAACAAATGAACTAGGATTTCAAGGCAGTTCCATTCTTTGTCTATTCACAAATAATGACAAACAAATATTTAACTTGCAGATTCAATAAAATTCGCCTTTTTTATTCTCCTTTACATTTTTTTGAGGGGAACAAACTTGTGAGAGTAGGCTACGTTCGTGTAACTTTTCCTTTGTTGTGGAAGCAGGAAGGTGGGTGTGAATTAAGTTTAGCTCACAGCTACTCAAGGACCTTTGATCACATTTCAAGGCAAAAGGCATAAATTGGTTGAACCTGTAGTGCGCGAGAAGAGGATAATAATGTTCCACTGCGCACACAATGAAAAATTGACTAATTACGGCGAAAATTTCCTGCCAGCACTGACGTTCACTATCTTCGAGAAATACGGAAACTTCAATCTGAGTCTGCTTATCTCGTTCCATCTTTCTCAGCCAATGGGTTCTTGAGTATTAAAATGACACGCATTCAATCCGCGCTTCCCAACAATAAAAATCTTGTTTACGCTGCGAGAACTTAAACAAAAGCAGTTAGAACATGAATTTGAGGATAGGAAAAACAGACAGAGACGTGCTTAATGGTCACTGCAAAGTAGGCCAATCCGGACGCCATCGACAAATTACACAACTGCTTCATAACACTGTCTTCAGGATTACATGTGACCGTGTCAGGAAAACATGCAATCAAGAAACTGAGTCTGGAATTAAAGCGTTATTTCGGTCTTTCAGTGTGAAGATGACTATTAGAATTAAAATGCTACCACGTTATAATTGCTATATTTGAAGTTAAATAAATTATTGTCTTCATAATTAAATTTTACTACTGTTTTACAAAGTATCTGGAAAACAAACATTGTTGCGATATTATATAAAGCAAATATATCTTTATATTGTGCTATAAGATACAATAAATATCTATCTTTCTTTTTACGATATTTTAAAGGAAATGTATATATATAAAAAAAAGATAGTGTATATTTTTTGGAAATCATTTATTTGTATTTTTGTAGAAACTCTTTATCTGTATTAATTTTTAATCGTTAACCGTTATTTATCTTAAAACATTCCTTTTCTATTTCCTAATCACTAAGGTGACCATTTTTTCTAAAATGAAAAGGAGGACGCAAATAATTTGAAGGAAAAAAAAATATTATCAGGGGTTTCAGGGATATAAACCTATCTGTTCAACCAAAAAAAAAAAAAGATTTTAAACTTCATATATCGAAAAGGAGGACATATGACTCTTCAAACATCAAAAAAGGAGGACAGAATTTACAAAAGGAGGACATTTAGGAGGACACTTCTCAAGGAAGGACAGAGCTTCTAAAAGGAGGACTGTCCTCCCTAAAGGAGGACGGTTGGTCACCTTATAATTACTGATGTTCTTTTTAGTTTTAAATTCTTTTCCGTTGAATCAGTTAATTAAATTAAATTCGTTATGTTTTTATCCAGTCATTCTGTATATTTTTAATTAATCTTCTAATCAATTCTTCAATGTAAAGGATGCAGAAATAGAGCCATACACCAAATAATTTATACAAAAAAAAAAAAAAAAAAATACACGACGTTTCGCCGTTGAGAGACAGCCTTCTCAAGTCACTTGAGGCTGTCTATCGAGGAAAACCATATTTCTTATCTTCAATGGAAATTCTTTAAAAAACCAATAGTTTTCATTTAATAAATTAATTCAGTTCAGTTCCAGAACTTTACTTGTTGTTTTTCCATTTCAATGACTCTCGCACAAACACAATTACAATATATATAAATTTGGTTAACTTATTCTTTTGTTTATTTCTTGTGTTATTGTTATATTATTATATAAAAAAAGTGAATCAGGTAAATATATATATATTTATGTATTAACCTTTTTTATATAAGAAATTTTATATAAAAAATTAAGAAAGTTGAGGATTTTTATGATATACTGATTGAAAGAATTTCAGTTCTCGAATTTATAAGAATTTTAAAACTGAAGAAAAGATATCTGAGTTTAAGGGAGAAAATAGTGAGTTCTCGAAAAGATATTTGATAAAAATATGTAGAATATATATCATTTGTTTTAAAAAATGTTTCTGCAATCTTATCTTTCTTACTTAGCAATGGACTGTTTGAAAGACATAGCCTATATTCGCATCTGCATTTAGACACAGTTTCAAATAAAATGGTTGTAAAAGGAGGATTGCCTTCAATAACAAGATTTAATTGCAAATTGAAAGCAAGCTTTCATTAGATAGATTCAAATAATACAGAAAATGAACGCTTTCTATTTCTTTCTTACTACTGTGGTCATAAATATTTTTTTATTTGACTTAAAACTCGTAAGTACTTTAGAACTTAAGTGAAACATTATCTGAAATTAAAAATAAAAATTTAAAAAATAGCTCTTACATTTTACCAAAGAAAATAGATTTCCAGCGTTCCCTTTAGGATTTTTTTTATTTATTATTATTTATGAAAACTATCAGTAAACAATATGGAAATTTTTTGGCCAAACAATAGTCTACAACACAAAAGGATCAAAACAAGCATCTATTTGTAAAATAAAAAACGGTATCAGCCAGAATGAACACAAATGAATTTACAGCAATTTTAAAAACGGATATAAAGATCAGGGCAGAAAATAATATGAAAAACTTTTATTCCTACTTTTATTAAGCTCTTAATTTACTACGGTTGAGTTAAACTGACGTTCTTTTGTTGAAATTTGTGATTTTTCTTGACGTTTTTAGAGGCAAGAACCAAAAATACTATATTGACTTTCTAGTTAATTGAAATAAAGTATTTTAATGTAATTTTAATGGTTTATTTATAAAAATAAACAAGAAAAGAAAAGGACATCTAATTAACATCAGGATTAAACATAAATTAAAACATTTATTTTATTTTTTATTAAATTCTAACCGTAGTATTAATTTAAATCCTTCATTGTAAAAAACGGTTCCTATTCTCAGCGACTAAACACGGTTATCAAGGAAAACGGGTTGATTATAATAAGCATCAAAGAGTTATTTATTAAAAACAATAATTACACGGTAAAGGTATCAACTGTCCCACAAAAAGAAACCATTACATTCGTTTTAAATTCATTTATTCTGCAAATAAAGAATGGACTTAATAGTCCGAAAGCCTTTGAACGAAACACCCCGTAATCCGAAACGCGCCTTTATTATTCAAAACCACTAAACCGACGTATAATTAGAGACATAATCTTATAACAAAAGGAGTCTAGTCTTCAATGTCAGAATCCCAAAATAACAAGAGATATTTCAGAATTGAACAGATGCCATTTAACTAAACCTAACAACTCGGTATTGAATATATTTTTAAAAGTGATTCTTTCTTTAATTTGAAGTTTCTGTGATGTCTTTTAAAATAACTGGCTTTCGATAGATTTGGAATTTATAGCGTCAAAAACTTTCAAAGCTTTTCGATGATCACTAACTTAAAGTCTTTATTCATTAAGTCTTATTTATTAAGACTCTGACAAATCTTCTCTGAGTAAGAAGAATTAGAAGGAAGGTATCTGAAGAATTAAATGTTTTGAAAAGTCTAATCGGATTTAAACAAGATTGCAATCCATTCAGTTAATAAAAATTAAACCAAAAAAAAATCAACAAAATTTTATTATTATATAAATTAATGCTTCCATTTAATTTAGAAGACTGAAACATTTTTGTGATTAAACTTAATCTATATATCTTTAACTTGTGTATCTTGTATATCTATAATTAACATTATATAGGCTATGTAAAATAAAAATTTCTTTCAAAATTATACATTTATGAAAAATTATATTTTTTTTTTACTTATTACGTAAGTATATGTAAGGGGAAAACTGAAAAGTCGTATTTTTTTGTCTTTTTTTTTTTTTTTGGGGGGGGGGGGGGTGGGGTTGTTTTAGTTTGTCTTTCCCCCCCCCCCCTCCCAAATTTCGAAGAGGTCTTTTTTTTGTTGTTGTTGGAGATCGGATCCCTAACTTAGCCCTCCCCGAAGTAAAAATCCTATATACACCCCTGACTTATTTAATGTATATAAGTTACATAAGTTTTCACATCGACGCCGACTTTATGGACATTTCCCAGATAACCCTAAAGCCGTAACTAAGCACTGAGGCCAAATATATTTTTTTTTCCAGGGTAGGGTGAAAATAAGTTTTACAAATTAACTCAGTGACTGTTAGGTTTTGTCTGGGTTTTAAATGCCTAGATTGAGTTATCACGACGTCACTTCCTTTTTGTTCTTTGGAAGCAGTCATTAATCAACTTCATAGACTCCTGAAATCACAGTCTAAAAGTTTCAGGGTTGTTGTTTTTTTTTTTGTTCCTTCTGTTTCTTAACTGCGTGTGTGTCATTTTTGTTTTCCCCAGATACCTTCCTAACCCCTTCTGACTTAATCCCCTTATTTGAACTGGTAATGTTTTGGTTAACTTCTTGTTGCCATGGCAACTGTATGGTCATTAATTTACAACTTTCCTGAATATTAAAAACCTGCTAAAAGGTTATAAAGATAACGATATTGTTTTGGAAACCATTCACTTGCTTTATAATCTAAATAAAAAAAAGACAAATAACAAAATCATTAATAATACCTATAAAATTATAACTGTCAACTGAAATCACATAAAAAAATTGTTTTTATTAAGTGCAGTAATTAATATTTAGTTCAGGACGTAATTGGTATTTATTAAAAATTTTCGAAAGTCTGTAATAAAAATTTTTGAGCAATATTAATTGATATTCGGTTATGACAACAGAAATTGATATTCTTTCTTTGGGAAGTTTTTTTAAAAAATTTTAAAGTGTTATAAGCTTACTTCAAAAACTTCTGCAAGTAATAGTAGTATACTTATTCATTTGTTTATATTAACTATCACTGGGTTTTGTCATTTCATGATTATTTTGCTCGAAAACTTCTGTCAAACCGAGAAACCGGCTTCTGTCAAAAGACCTTAGGTGATAAAGTAAAACGAATTTATTTTTGCTTTCAGCGACCACAAATTTATCAAAGTCACCAATAACAATAATGAAAACAGTTTTTTCCATTTTGTATCTGTGTAATCTTAGCTAATTTCAAAAATATCTCATCAAACCCTAGATCCTTTTGATTGATATAAATGTTAGTTACTAAAGCAATCTGCAGATAGGGTCAATTTAATTTAATTTTTCTTTTGCTGGGGGTGGGATAAAACTTCTAGTTTTTCAAGTTTTCTCTTGAGATCTCTCAGTATCTGGATTCTGCTATAATTACAGTAACAATTAAAAGAAACAAATTAAAATTTCAATTAAAAGAAAGAAAGTATTTCATTCTACGATATCAATTCAAAATGTTCTCTCGTATCGGATGTAATAACGATGCACAACCCGCGACCCAGTAGTGTCAAACTTAAAATTAAATTTGAGCCTTTCCATTGCTGCCAACAGATACATTGAAAAATGCCGTAATTTGCAACAGCAACTGTCTCAAAATTATTAATAATTATTACAAATGGCACTGTCAAATCATTAATTAGTAAGATATAGTAAGGGTTGGGGGTTTAGAGGATGAGACGCTGCGGTCCTCCATCTCAAATCTTATAGAAGAATTGGCCCTCAGACTTCCTATGGTTGTGTACTCCTGATCTAAAAGATTAAAAAAAAGAAAAAGAATTGTGTCATTTTCTTTCAGGAAAAAGATAAAAAAGTTTGGGAAAAGGTTTGCCTTCGAATTACAACAGTTATTTGTTAATATCTAGGAATTTTCTTTTGTAAATATTTTAACCGATTTTTAACTAAACAAACGATTTCATTTTTTTAAGAATGTTATTCAAATATCTCGATAAACTCTGCACAGGGGATCCGTATGAATTTATAATAGGTCTTAATGGATTTTGTGAATTTTTGGTCATGGGATGAAGGTTGGACCTTGCACGTATTTTCTGTCATTTCCTTAGCGAGGTATTTGAATAATATTCTTAAAAAAATTCTCTTACATGAACCATCAGTTATTGTCCGTAACAATTTCATTTTTGTTTTGTTTTGTTTGTTTTTTTATTTCTAATTAAAACATATTCAAAAGGAATTAAAAATTATAGCCTTTAATAATAATCTCAAAGTTATTTCTTGAGCTATTTGAAGTTTAAGAATAATTTTATTTGAAAGTGCAACGATTTCTGTAACAAACCAACAATGATATGAATAAAAGAAGTGTAAAATAGTTTAGTTCTGTGATTATGAATAAAACTTGCTGAGCTGTTTCTTTATGAAGCATTTTTGTATGGATTGAGTTTTTTAAGTCTGCGAGAAGAAAGCCTATGTTGTACGAAAACTAGAAGTGGAAGGAGTTGACAAATCTGGCAACTGTCAGTGTATTTACAATGTTGCAGCTGAAACATGAGAATGCATTACAAGAGCCGTTGAAAAGTTTCAAGTGAGAGGACAAAAAAAAAAACAAGTCTTTCCTCGCATTTTACCCCATTGGTTTTTAGTCCTCCACCAGTCGCTCATTATCAGCAGCTTCGACTTTCCATCTTGTTTCTTTTTCTTGTTTCGCCACAGTCATAGAATCCCCGCTATCAGCACCGATTAGTAGGTGACAGCGCCAATTTGTAAACACCCTGCTTTCCAGTCCTGCTGCGCTGCCGCTACTTGTCCAACCCAGAGAATAGCAATAACGACATAGCTCAGGTCTCATTCGTGTGAATCCGATCGTGGATGCGCTTGATTTACTCCCATTCAGTCACACACACTCCAGACAGAGATTTACATTCGTGGAAAATTAAATGTCTTTCATGAACCTTGAGGAGCCGATTCAATCTTAAAGACTCGTCAAAATAATAGAATAATAATAAAAGAAGTACAGTGCTAACTTTCGAATAGCCGCACGTTGAGATTCAGAACACTTGTACCAAAGACAGCGATAGTAAAAATAAAGCACCTCTATGTAATTGGCTTTTATTTACCGTAACAATGCGTTTTTCGAAGACCCTTTTTGGCCCCTTTTCGGTCCATTTCCATCACAGCCAACCCGAAGACTACATTTGATAACATTTCTCTATCATTATTATCTAAGTTTTCCAAGTTAAGTAAGTTTCATTATTACTGAACTTTGATGAGAAGATATTTGATAATTTTCTGCTTCCAGCTTCTTACCTAATTGGTAGGATATGCATCAATAGCGATCTTCCTACATTAAAAAAATTCAGCCAACTAGGATACGTAGTTTTCAGTTATTTGCTTTTGGATTGACATGTGTATTTCGATTTTAAATAACTTTTAAACATTTTTGTTCTAACACTTTTTCCCCTTAATTCTCTTAATTTTAAAGTCTTTAATATATTATAAAGGCATTAAAACTTTATATTAAACACATAACATCCTGTGATAGTTACCGAGTGACTAAAATAAGGTAAAAATAAGGTTAATAACATAATAATAATAATAGTATCCTACTAGTTAAGTAAATTAAAAATTACAAAAAAAATATTGAGATGCCAGACCTGCCAGTCTCAATAATCTTAAGAAATATGCAGAAAAAAAGCCCAAAAATAAATAAATAAGGATCTTCTTATCGAAATTAACAGATAGGCAACAATAAAAGATCGAAAATCAAGGGAATACCATTAGATATTTACAGATCAACAAAAAAGCAGTGATCTTAGATATATGTAGCATTGTTAGTAAAAGTTTGAATGAGGACATGCAATTGTTCTTTTTCTTAAGATACTAATCATTTTTATTTTCGCTGTTTTATTATTCAAAAAGTGTTTGGTCAAATCCGCCATTAAATTGCCTACCAAATTACTTTTGAGCAATAACAATAATAATAATGTATTTCACCGACTTTGTAAGCTACTAATATATGATTTTAAGACATTAATTCAGTAGTAAGTGTTGGCATCAAAATGACAGGATACTCAAATCATCTGTTGATTTGATTGTCATCCGTTGTCACAAATTATTAATCAAAGGAAAAAAATATGACAAAAAATCTTTTTTTTTTTTATTTTATTTTCCTAGCAGAATATTAATTTGATACAAAATGTACGAGCACACTGAGATCAATCACTTTCCCTGAGTTCTCTGTTTCAACAATGTGAGTTTTTAATTCCATTTAAGAATTAAGACGACCGTCGCCAAACTATTCGCTTCAACAATGTGGATTCCCAATTAGGTCGCTGCATCAAGTGAATAACTCAAGTCAACTAACGAATCTAGGAAAATATGTTATTTAGATATTACGTTTTTGCTACGATTTAATGAAAAAGTTTCGTTGTAAATATTCACAAACACAGTAATATTTCTATTGTTAAAAAAGGCTATAATTTATGTTTTTAACAACTATTTTCAGAACACGTGAAAAGCCATTGTTTCACAGTAATATTTCTTTAAAAAAAAAAATTAAAAATTTAAAGAATAATCACGTAGAAAACTAAAAAGCTACAACTTAATAAATATGATTCATACTTTTTTACATTACACTAAATTTCATTTTAAGATCTACCCTTACTTTAATCTAACTGTTCAGAATTCGGTTGTAACACTTAAATGAAAAAAAAAAAAAAATATAGATAGTACTACAAATTTTCAGAAGAACTGAAGTGGCATTAATAGGTTTTAGGTCATACAAGAGGCGGGAGACATTGGAATCGCTTCGTCAGTGTTGAGTGACTGCCCTCCCCCATCAATATCGCATTTCCGTCGTTTCAGTCTTTTTTTTCTCCTTCAGCAAAAGATGGTTTTACTAACTACAAGTTGTAAATCATGGCCAAATACTAAGCAGCTGATAAAACGAAAGATTTTTTTTTGTCTTCTGTTTTTTTTTTTTAGAGATGTTTCCCTACCTGCAGGTAGTGACACCCAATTCATTTGTCACTACAACCTAAAAAGAAAAAAAAAGTACGACATCTAATACATCTAATTTTAATTGAGATATAATTAAATGCAATAGGCAAACATTGGCAATCACTATAGCATGTGTAAGAAAAAAAAATAGCAAATAAATAAATAAAGAGCTTATTTATTTATTTATTCAACTATCTTCCTAATGAACATATTAAAAAACTTTGATGTATCGTATTTTAATTTACGATATTAAGTATTTTAATATTATAAAATAAATCAAAATTAAAATTTAATATACATATCGAATTCAGTATATATTTGATACCTATTTTACATAAGTAAAAGAAAGGTTAAAATAAATCACGTTATATTTATTTATTTATTTGTTAATTTTATTTTTGGTTATATAAATCAAAGGCGAAAACGATATATTTATTAAAAATATTTATTATTTACTTTATATATATATATATATATATATATATATATATATATATATATATATATTTAATATTATTATTGTTGTATATATATATATATAAAAACAATAATAATAATAATATTAATAATAAAATATAATTTAAATAGTTATACGGTATGTAAGTTTGTTATCCATAATTATTTATAATAAATTTTATTTTTGAAGTATTTTGGTTAATATTATAATCAAATACTAATGTAGGCCTAAATAACTATAATTATATACCGTAACTTAAATGTGTGTGTGTGTGTGTGTGTGTGTGTGTGTGTGTATAAAGAAAAAAACATTCAATAATTAATCATGCTGTGTTTATTTATTAAAAAAAATAACTCAATAATAATTTTTTCCCGTTATTTTAAACAAATATAATGTATATAAAATAAATAACAATTTTAGCTTATATATTTATTTTCGTTTTAGCCATTGACTCCTTTTCTTCTATTTTCTTCATTCAAGTATTCTTCTAAAAGTACATTCAACGTTATACTCATTCGTTTTTCTTATTAATCAGGAATATTTCTAAGTTAAGATAAATTTGAGAAAAACCCGTAATATAAGAAATCAGTACTAAATAAAGCCTTCAATTTCTTTCCGGAAAATTAACAGTAGCGTAGCTTTGTTGATGTTAATGATCAGTTTTTAATAAAAAAAAGAAAAAAATATGTATACATTTAAGTATAAACGATAATAAACTGTAACTGAGAGATAATGATGGTGTATGTTGACATACTAATGTTATGCATTAGGCCTAGCTTAGCCTAAATTTAAATGTCAGACTGTCAACAAATAGATTAAAAATAGTCCGAAGTCTTGATTAATTTCCACATTTACATTTCAATTAAGTCATATTTTTAGTTTCGTAGGGAAAAAGAAAGGTAGGCCTAATGTAGCTGTACTGTTATTTATATGAAGCTGTAATGATTAAATAAAATGTTTTCTTAAAAATAACAAACCACTGCTTATCATTTGAGCACTAATTATTTGGGCAGAGGTTTTCAAATTCTACATTATCAGACCCCCTTTTGAATCAATCAACAAAATAAACCCACCCATCCACCCACCCCTGCAATTTACTTTAGTGACGTGGGCGTACATAAATGCATGTGTGTATTTGTATTATGTATTTTCTTTACGGCAAAAATCGTAATTATCTAAAGAATTTTTGAACGCTATGAAATTAAATTCATTTTTTTTTATAAATATAAATTAAAACTAAACCCGAAAGTATACTATGAAGTTTAATTAAATATAAAAACATAAAACAATCTTTATTATTATAATGAAAATCAGTATAAATAAGAAAATAAACAAAGAATCATCGCTATAAAATATTAGTATAATTTTTATTATTGGATTATTTATTTATTTATTTATTTATTTATTTATTGTTCCTAAGATAGTTTTATTAATTTGCAATTTTTTAAAACACAAAACGATTAATTTTATAAAGGCTTATGAAAGGAAAAGCTCCTTGAATATTTTATACCAGCCCTAAACTTTGAGAATAACTGGTTAAGGATTAAAATAAAACGAATTCCAGTTTTTTTTTCTTTTTTTTTTTTTTAATTATTACGAAACCCGAAGACTGAATTACTTCGTAGTCAAGGTTATGCAGTGTTTCTTTTGACCGTCTTCATTATTTTCTAATGGCCGCCGTGTATCCCCTATTGACCTAATGTATTAGTAATTTCCAATGAGAAGAAGAGTAGCCCGATTGAAGTTTCGTCCCTCCGCCGACAGCGGGCCTCTCCCTGCCGGGGAAAGAAGGGAGAGTGCGACCGAAGCGAATGCCATAAATCTGCCGTCAATGTCGGCCCTCTCGCTTAGCATGGAATCCACGAGGACCTATCGGCAACAACTTGCCCAGGTACCCACGGACCTACCAAGCTCCGGCTACCAAAGCTACATGGCCAATTACAGATTTGGATAAGGGTCAGAATAATTGGACCGATTTTAGGAAATTGGTCAGGTTTCTCGAAGCGCTAATGACGCTAAGAAAATAGACTTGGGTCCATGAAGGAGCTAATTACAGGGTGGATGCATGGGAGAGAACAACTCCATTGCAAGAACCTCGTTAAGCTCTAGTCCCGTTTTTATTTTTTTTTCCCTCGTCTGATTTTGTTTATTATATTTTTGTTGTAATCGAAACATCTGTACATTAAATAATCTCAAAGATGAAAAACTAAAAGTTGTTTAATTTATTCTTCAATTTATTTGTTGTGATTGCTTCATCTTTCGATTTCATCGAAGAAATGAAAGTAAAAAAAGCAACATCATCATTTGCCATCCATCTTGAAAATGTGGAACTGACTTACGAAGAGACTTAATTATATAATGATACGAACTTTTCAGTGAAGACACCGAATGAGAAGTCTAAGTTTAGGTATTTGGCATTCATTAAAGAATTCGTTAGTTATTCAGTAACAATAAGCTTCAATTTTACACAGCTAAAGATGAATATGCTAATTATTAATAGGTCTATCGTAATCACAGTGTGACAAGCACTGAATGCAAAATATTTTTCGTTACTTTGAAAATTAAAATCCAAATCTATATATTTCATATGGTTAAGAGTCCCTTTTTTCTTTTAATGCATTGTATCATCACAATCGTGGCTGCCTTAAAATCTTATAAATGATATAGCCAAGAAAAAGTGGTAAATAGTAAAACGTAAAAGCAGCTGCATTTCAAAATTATATATATATATATATATATATATATATATATATATAATTCTGTTTAAATTACAGCGTGTTTTTGAAACGTGTTTAATAAGTTTGTAGGTAGAAAAATATATTAATATTAAAAATTCACTTAATTTTTTGGAAAAAAATCTACCTGATTTCGTAAAGAATATGCTATTTTATTAGTGTAAATAAAAACAAAATAATTTGTAAATACTTATAATAAATATTTGATTAATATTTTAATAAAAAATATTTATAAAATATTTATTATAAATATATAATAAATATAAAGCGTAGAAACTTAGTATCAGAAAAATGTTCAAAAAAAAAAAAAAAAACGAACACTTAAAACACAGAGTCCGAAACTAGTCCGGTTTTAAAGGCAATTTTTAATCATGGTAACTTTTATTTTTTGAAGTTTTTTTTTTTTTTTTTTTTTTTGTTTCCGATAATTTGTGCACACTTTAAATATTCCTTTTTAGTAATGTTCTTTTTCAAATTAGATAAAGAGATCGTGTTTATTTGTGACAAGGTCTGAGGTTTCTCAATTCATTATTATATTAAATATTCTTAACGAATTCTCGACAAAGATTTTTTTTAAAGTAATCAAAAATCAAAGAAAATATCTCGGACATATTTTTTTTTTTTTTTTGCATTAATAGAAGTTTTTAATGTTTTGGGGAAAAATTGTTGTAGAATTGAAATTAAAATAATTTAACGAAATTTTTGAATATAAAAATTTCATTAAAGAACCTCAACAATTTTAGCCCTCACAAATTTAAGTAATTAAAAAAAAAAAAAAGAAAATCGTTTATGGATTTATTAAAATTTATTAATAATTACCTTAAACTGGGAAAATTTAATTTTTAAAATGCAATTATAATATAGATACAGGTGAGTAGAACACATCGAGGAACGTATACGAAACTACGATAAGTATAAATGCTTAAGAACTGTTTAAAACATTTCCTTCAGCAATAATCGTGAGAGTTTGTACGAAGAATGAAATTTAATGTTCAGAAGTTTTCTAAGCTAAATAAATTATGTGAATTTTTATAAAAGGTAAATGGCTTTTAGAAGTTAAAAAATTACCTCTTTGGTGGTTAGATCATGTTAATCTCAGCTGTATTTAAAATAAGCTTGATTCGTATACTACCTTTTCCCGATGGGACATTAGGATCCCACTGCACTTACGCACACGGGGGAAATTGGTACTTCAAAGTAGTCATCATTGTGATTAATCTATTTTTTTAAGGGCAAGTGCGAGCATTGGATCCTTTAAGTTGCCCAATCATTGTTTTTAAGTTGGGGCACCTGTGGATTGTGGTAGTTTATTTTCTTTTTTTTCCTTTCTCGATGACCTCTCTAAAAATTCCAGTAGTGGAACCTGTTGTCCAATAAATTTATCAGCCGTTCTCTCCGACCCTCTAATACGGCCTGATAACGGGTGTGAGCGAATTCTGCTTATAAGGGGTCGGCGGTGGTCATTTTCCAATTGCCACACATCTACCGTATGTCTCGGAACACAATGCCGCTGAACGATGGACTTGGCCGCCGGCACAGCAAGCGCTCCTTTCTGCGGCCAAAAAATAAGTGACGAAAAGTTTTATAGGAAAAGTAACTTAACGCCATACTTCCAAAACAAAACAAACACTAAAATAATAATAATAAAAAAAACAGCTTATATTATTCGTTGAAATAGTTAAGCAAGCTAAAGATTCATTTAGAATATTCCTTTAGGAAGAAAAATGCTCAAAAGTTAGAAAAAATTATTAAAAATAAATAAAAAATAAACACAATACCATAACTAAGGAGATCACAAGATATCGAAAGTACTACTATTTATTTTTAATATAATTTAAAAAAATATATATTTATATTCTACATATTTGTTAACATGTAAATTGTGTATAAAATTACATGAAAGCAAATGCTCAAATAATATTGTTACAGTTTATATGTAAATATTTTTAGATATCATTTATTTGTATTTTTTGTAGAAATTATTTATCTATATTTTTCTTATTCATTTTAATCTTTACCGTTATTTATTTTAAATCATTCGTTTCCTATTGCCTAATTATTTTATTGTTCTGTTTATTTTTAAATTCTTTTCCGTTGTATCCGTTAATTAATTTAAGTTCGTTACATTTTTAATCCAATCATTTCACTTCAGTCCCAAAACTCGACTTGTTTTCTTCGCTCCTAAAAGACTATCCCACAAACACCAGTACAATATAGTATATTATAAATAATATTAAAAAAATCAGAGAATCAAGATTTTAATTTCATATAATAGGGTAAAAAATTAGAAGATCGGACGTACGGGTAAGGAACAATTACTTATTACTTTCTTTTGTTAAATTTTTAAGTTTCTAAAATGGTTGTGTTTAAAGTGAGGATTTGCTAGCAAATCCTGGACAATATTATATAAAAACATCTACACAATTAAAATTGCAATCTTTATTTGTAAAATAAGGTTGTGTTGTTCTATCCACTCTACCTACGTTTAAAACTGATTGTTATCAAAAATCATGAAGATACAAGCACTACTTTAACATAAATATCTCTAAAACCGAAGAACAAATGTACATAAAAGTGCCACGGTCGCATTCAAGCTTCCAATACAAATGGAAATAACAAACAGCGTAGAGGCAATTTTTCTATTTTGCAAAACAGTTATAAAAAAATAGCCCTATCTAATATTTAACCTCGAATCAAATTCGAACTATCAATATAACACGTTCTATTAAATATATATATCGATATTCAGTTGGTTAACTCCTCCAAATCAAATAGTAATATTCAATAATAATGGCGTCAAATATTGGAAAGCTGTCACAGTTCAAATGTCAGTCTGTGTACGTGGCAACTTTTCGAGGAATTTTCAAACAAAAGGTAAAATAAATAGCATCAATTTGTTTTAGATTTACGCAAATGACGAAAAATATAAATTATCATTTTAAAAATCATTATTTTATTTTTGTAATTGAATATTTTTTTATTTTTTTTTAAAGTTTGTATTCTTTTCAACTAATTAAAAAAAAAATAATCAAGAAATGCTTACATTTTATATTTAATAAAAAAGTATATAAAAGATAAAACTATATAAATATTTTGGATTTTATTTAAAGATCCGAAATATTCATAAAATTTTATCTTTAAATTTTTTAAATTTAAGTAACTGTTTCCCAGCTTTTTTTTTAAATAGTTTTAATCAATAATTGTAGTTCACACGCATTAAAACATCCTTTTTTCATATTTATTCATCATTTTCTTTTTTTTAATGAATTTACACAATAATATAGTTGGTATTTTGAACTTTGTTGCTTTCTAATAAATTTTAAGGAAAATAAATAAATAAAGAAGAAAATACTGGGTTTTTTATTATTATTACATTTGAAGAAAAAAGATGGTGGGTAAAGAAGAATTTGAAATAAATAATTTTTTATTTAATTTGACATTCTATAAATATCCGCATTTTTCTGAATTTCATTATCAAAACCTTTAGCCGATGTTCATTCAAAATAAATTTTTCTTGTACAATTACAATGAAAATAACTCATAACAATACTATAAAAGTTTTGTTCGTAATTTATTGAATTGTATTATAACGTCAAAACAGTAAACCCTTAAGAAAATTCATGGAACCACAGCAGTAAATATGTCTACGCATTACTTCAACATAAGGCACGTCACACCACAATACCATTCAGGGAAAGTTTGCAGATGAATTTTTAATCGTAGTTTTTATTTTATTTCTATTGGTTACCGTTTCATTGCGTTTCTGATATACTGGTGGTTTAGAATTGGAAGTAATAGTGACTGCTTTTTGAGAAACAGATTAACGGTGGAACGTTCAACAAATGGTGGTCAGTTGCTGGGGCTGATGTCAACTGTCATGGCGCTCAAAAACAGCGTCGACGGGAGGTTGGGCAGGCATCTACCGGTGGTGGCAGCAGTGGTGGTTTCGGTGTAGGGAGCGCACCACGGCCGATTGAGTTTGGAAAAAAGGCAACGGACGAAACAGTGTTAAGTAGGTAAACCTGCTTGCTCATCATCTAACAGAAAAAGAAACCCTACTTAGAGAAAAAAAAGGTGAGGGTTTTTCAAGAAGGACCGGAACACAAGATCTGAATGAAAAAGATAATCGTCAAAGCAACGGTGGTGGTGGGAAGGGAGAAAAAAAAGTTTTGAGCTGCTTTCTTTGCAAATTAGGCTTACTTTCTGACTACAAGTTGCTCATTCAAGAAAAACATGCTCTTGAATCCACAACTAAGGTGGAAGACATAAGAAAAAAAGGAAAACAAAGGAAAAAATATAAACAATATCTGAATTAAGCAATATTTCTATATTGCGGAGAAAGTTAATTTAAAAAAAGAATAATAAAATTATAGAAAAACTATCCATTTCTGGGATACTAATGTTCATTTTATATATGAAATACAACAGAACAGCAATAAAACTTAATTTAATTGAACAGCAAAATATAAAATTTATTTATTTATTTATTGCAGTGATTGCATTATGAGGACTTCAAGAGAATAAATTGTAAAAGGACGTTACATTAATTTCAAATATAGAAAGAATGATTATTTCGTTTACAAATATAATTTAAAGCATTTGTGGGATTACAATTTTTGTTTTCAAAATTCTATTTGCAACAATTAAATCTGGTTTAGTTTATTTTTCCTTTCAAATTTACACCAAATAGTTATTTAATGCTTTTTTCCAGAAGAATTTAAAAATAAAATATAACTTATTTAACGGTCTTTTTAAATAAGCACTTTTAATTTTAATACTTATTTAGTACCGTACTAAATAAGAAAAGAATTAAATATTTAATTATTTATCTTATAAATAATTAAGTCTTCAAAATTTTTTTTTTCTTTAAAAGAAAAAAAAAAAAAAATCAAAGTTAGCTTATTTTTTCCACACAGCTACCTTTTTTAAGTTATCAAGATTTACATTCCCTTCGTACATTTAAAATACAATAAATAAAAAAAAATAAAAAAATGAAAAAGAAACGGCAAGAATATTAAAAAAAAAGCCAACAAATAAAAACAGATTTTTTCTTTTTAGATTTATTTATAATTTGGAAAAAAAAGGTATGTAGATATACCTTTGTATGTAGATATAGATATAATTTTGCTATATCTTCAAGTATTTAACTTTTTAGTATTTAACTAAAATTTTTATATGTTTAATATTTTTGATAAAAAATATGTAGGGGGGTTTAAAGACGTATTTTATTTTAAAATATTTTTAACGTGTGCGATTATAACTTAAATAAAAAGTAAGAAGAAACCACACACAAAGTTTTTAAAATAATTTATAAATATTTTTTTTTAAATGTTATTATAAATTTCTTTATAAAATATTGTTTGCTGTTTCTTATTATTTTTTATTTAATGTATTTTATTTAATATATTAAATTAAATAATACATTAAATACACCGTTTGAATATTGATTTAACTGAATGCCGACGTAAAAGTATCGCAAACGGTTGATTCAGAGAAATTCTTTTTTTAAATCTTAATAATTGTTTTATAAAAATATACAGAAATATTGGATCTGATTCAGATAATGAAACCATTAGTTTGTGATTCACATTAACGGCGAATATTTAAAACTTCTGCTTCAAAGTTAACTACTTATATTTTAAATATAATCAAATACATCGGCAATTTATATTGTCCTGTTCGAGATATGTAGATCGAATTTACACTGTTACGAACAAGTTTAATTCAAATCTAACAATCGATCTGTGAGATAAAGAACTGGTAAAATGTTTTGCTGTTAATTACAACCAAGCCGATCGCTTATGGCGCTTATGGGAGTCGGTCAACTCGCCAATCCGTTCGCGGCCCGACATAAATCTTGCGTACGGGACAGTGCAAATGATGACGAAGATAATGAAAGTGTCCGTGGTTGATTCGCCCTTCTTCTTCTCTCCCCCTCGTTGTCATCATTCGTCGTCGCTGTCCGATTGTGCTGTCTCGGCGGGATTAGTTATAGCCTGCCGGGAGCTGCAGTCCGCTCTTGCCGGGACGGTCGGGGCTCTGCGGGCCGGCGCTTCCAAGCACACACACACACCTGCCCAGCATAACGAAGTCCTGACTCGCTGGGCGAAAGGAGGGGGTGGGGGAGGGGGAATAGCGTAAATCGGGTTTCCCACGCTTTTCTTGTTCCTCCTCAAGATTCACGGGGGTAGTTTCGAAAAGCTGGAAGTCAAAGGTGCAACTCCGACGGGAAAAACGCGAAATGACGACTTGCAAGCGAAATGAGCAGAAGCACCGGTGGAACCCACTCGCTTGGCTTATTTGGAAATAAGAAGCCTTCGCGAAAAACAGCCAGCAATAAAACTACTTCGCTTCTGTGAATGCATAAAACACTACAAGTGAAATCCTGTTTCACAAAAAATATTACCTTCACATTTAAACCATTCTTGAATCAGTCGCATTTTATTTTCAACAATTATAAACAAATATATCCACTTATTCTTAAAGGAAAAGAAAGAAAAGGAAACTATATCCAGGCTACTTCATAAAATAAATCATACGACAATTGCAGATTTACATAGGCTATATATAATTTAATCTTTAAATTCCGTTTGTTCGGATTTTTCCATTTGTTTAACAAAATAAAAAATATCCTATCAGGTGAAACACATCTGAATATTACTTATGTACTTTAGAATTATCTCGAAAAGATTTTATCGACAATTTCAAACGCTTGTGAATGAGGTTTTGATTAATAATAATAATGGGTTAATGAACAGTAATTGATTTACATTAAATATAATATGGAATTCTGCATATTCGATGTCAGTTTTCAGTAAAAAACAATAGTAAATGTTAGTTTTGCTTTTAGTTTATTTTCATTAAATTAAAAATAATAATAAATGATTAAAAGAACGGGAGTTTATACAGTTGCAAGGGCTGGTTTAATAATAGGACTGGCAGGCTAAAGTTAAAATGGAGGCATATTTTTAATTTTGTGTTTTTATTTATATTTATTTATTTATTTATTTATTTTATATAAGCGCTTCAGTTATTGTGGACTTGAATTACGTTTGTATAATCTGTATCTTAATTTTTGTTTTACTTTTTCTTTTTACCAAATTTCCTTTTAATACTTTCGCATAGATTTCAGTTCTTTTCAGATGCTTGAATTCTTAATAAACATTTGTTACAATTACTGAGTAAATTTCTTAGTTTTCTTACTAAATTTCTTCAGCCTACTACAAATTTTTATATGCTTTTATTTAAATTCTTAAATAACTGAAATATTGGAAATTAAATCATTTTACCTGTAAATAACACTAAATAACTTTGTTTTTAAGTAACCGGCTTCATAAAATATAGATTACCTATTTTTTATTATTTTTAATATATGAGAACTATTTTGAAAAATATATATAATACTAATAACTTTTATACTAACTGTAATACTAATACTAATAATTTTTATATGTAATCTTACGATTTAACTAGTTTTACTAAAAAAAAAAGGAAATGTTGATAATAATTTTGAGTTATTTCATTAATAAATGATCGCTTTATATTTAATCTAGAATTCTAAAGTTTTAATCATATAATAATCTATAAAGAATTTTGGGATTTTTACGATATCTGCAATTACCAACTAGACTAAATTTTAAGTCAATTTTAACATAACCTGACTATAAAGTTTGATTCTAATTTTTAACACAGACAACCATTAAAACGAATTCAAAGATTTCGTAAATATAGGTCTAATAATAACAGGAATTTTCACGAAAGATCAAATGTTTTGAGGGAATAACATTTTTAAGCATGTTTTAACAGTTCTTTGGGAGATAAAAACTTTTTGAATGATTTCTTTTTTAAGTAAGTGATTTAAATTGGGATTATTTTTCCCTGTGTGTTTAGAATTATTTTAAGTTAACTAAGATTAATGCTGTAAATAAAAGTAAAAAGGAACCAGAGGACTTAAAACTTTGGTCCAAGAATCTAATAAGATGAAAATAAAGATAGAAAAACGGAAACCTACCCACACTGTCCTTCGAAGAAATATTTCACAAGTTTAACTGTTTAACAAACTAAATACTTACGTGTTAATTTAAAAATACTATTGAAATGAGAATTTTATAAACATGATTTAATTTATAAAAAAAAAATCCAAATATTAGAGAGTAAGAGGACATATCGCTTTCAATATGAGGACTGCATTTAATCAAGAATATTTTTCTAAAAGTACTTAGAAAATGGCTTCGGTATACTTTCCTCTAAAATATATTTATAAAATATATCTCAACAGAATAATATGGAATATTGATACCTACGTCTGTTAATCCCCAGAAAATAACGAAAACACAACAACCTGCTCTCAACAACGTGGACAAAAGCTGCTTCTTTTCAAAAGGACGCAACATTATTTCACCACCAGCTGAAATTCGTATTTTATAATCCTTCCTCGTTCGGCTAAAAGGAAAAAAAAAAAAGCACCTAGGCATATATACGACCAAACAAAAACCCAAAACATCTGCCCAAAGGCCCGCGCCAGTTTTGGACCAACGACTTCACGAAAAACCGCCACAATTTCTCGCTTTAGATGGGAGCGAGAAAGAACACAAAAAAAAAAGGAGCATCAGCCATTGCACCAGTCCCTCGAGTTCTGTACCTCGGTATTCCCGGGTGTCTATATATACGCGGACGTGTGACCAGTGTGAGAAAGCGGAACACAATGCGGTAAACCCCTTGCATTGTGCCGGCCGAGGAGACAAGGGAGCCCAAACCGGCCCAGATGTCCGCCCATCGCCTATAAATGCTAGTGAAGACGGCGGCCGCGGCAAATGCAACATCGTGCCGAGACAGCAGGCAGGCCACTCACGAAATCTTAGCTCGGGATAATATCTGTCACCTCACAGGTATCTGGGATCATTTAAATTTACAGTAATAACCATAAATACGTAGCGAACCTTTTTATTACCTGATGACTAATATATTACCATAAAGCCCAATAAATTACTCGGCTCAAGGAAGGAAAATATTGCTTTCCTCCAATGATGCCGGAGCGCTGGCAAGAAAAATGGTAAAGGAGTTGGATGTGCTGCCTGTTTTTGACCCCTTCCGCTGCCCTCTCGATCCTCTAGTCACTCTGATCGGCGATAGAATTATTACCTGAGCCGTGGCACTGGGTGTCTTGCCTGTTAATTTAAGAGACATGTCTCTTTCGAACGAAAATGATTCAATGGGGAAAAAATAAATCCTCAACTGTAGAAAGGAAAAAAAAAAAAACGGCAAATACTTAGAACAACTTTGAACCCGATAAAGAACAATAATGATAACAAACTTTGACTTGGAATCAATTGGACCTGTCTTATCACAAGAACAGCGAAAGAAAAGTGTGTCAAGTTATCGGAGAAAAAAAAATTACAAGCAGCATCGAATCATCCCATTAAAACATTGTTTAAAAAGACATAAAACAGTTTTCATTCGTATTCTACATATCTTTATTCTGAGGCGCGTTAAACTAATACTAAGATGAAAATTATATGCAGTGAAGAATAAAAAAATAGCTGCAAAAAATCAATACCTTTGAAATGGGATTGAATATATTATGTTTGTTTTAAATTTATATTATTATTATTTGTTAAGTTGGATAGGTTCAAGGTCCTTTTCTTGGGTCTTTATTGTTGTTAGTCCTTATTTTACTCTCGATTAAAAATAAGCTAAATATATTCATTATCATTCGTATTCTACATATTCTTATTAAGCTTTGTCATGTCAGTAAATAACAGGATAATGCTTTGTTATTTATATATAATGTACATGTTTTATAAAAAAAACAATGTAATAATTCTGAATGAAATTGATCAGAAAATAATTTTTGTCATCAATTATGCTACTGTCTCATATTAACTCCTGGAAAATTAGAACTCGGCAGTCTAACTGACAACAATTATTTCACAATGAGATAGATATATTCTCTTGAATATTGTATTCAAAATCAATAATGTAATTAAACTATTCTAAACTCGGAACCTGTTGATATGAATTTGTCATTCCTAATGGGCTTATAACTTTTGTATTTAGAAATATAAAAAAAAATATTATTATTATTAAACAAAAATTATTAAGAGAATGTTTATAAAACAAACTTTATATGATAAGATGTTATTCATTAAAAAAACAGTTCGAGAGAATTCCTTTTCCTAAACTTTGTCATGATATTTTGTGTGTAAGTAAATATGCAAATAATATATTAATAACCAAATTGAAATATAAACATAGTTCAGTAAATAACAGGATAATAAAATATAAATGATATAAACTGGGCCTCTATATTTACTTATGGGAATATAAATATAATTAAATATTATGGAAGTAAATTTAAAATAGTGAAAGTATATATTATTTTTTAAAAATTTATCTTGTAGTATTTATCTTGTATCTTGTAGTATATTTGCATTATTGTATTGTATGTACATATTACTCGTTATAAAAGTTTTAGGTTAAAAAAGTACAAATTTTTTTATTTAAAACAAAAGTTAAAAGTTAAGTTTTAACAAAAGTTAAAAAATTCCACAGTATATTTTAAATTATATTAAAAGAACTTTTCGTCATATATTAAATTATATCCTTCTTCCTTAATAACATCTATAAAAAATCCAAATCTACAAAAAATTGTAGAAATATCTACAACGATATTTCGCAGCATCTTTTTCAAGTTTTTTTTTTTTTTTTTTTCGCAATAAAAATAATAATAATAATAAAGTCTTTAACATATTACATGACCTATACAGCAGTACCAATGTAGAAGTCATATTCAATGTGTAACATACATTCTTCTTTCTTAACAAACTGAAATAATTTACAATAAACTATCCACTTCCAAACCATCTAAAATCACATATTTTAAATCTATATTTTAATTTATTAAGTTTTTATACCCAAGCTTTAAAGTTTTTATTTTATGCCTAAACAAAATAATTTCAAACGCATTTATTAAATCTTATTAATTTTGATAACGTTTTTTATTATTATTTTTATGTTTTATTAACAACCAAAGCATCATAGAAAATGAAAAAAAAAAAAAACAAAACATGAACTAGTTTTTTAAGAAAGAATTTCCAATCAAGATATAAATTGTGAATGAATACAAGTTAAAAAAAAATACAAAAACTATGAGACAGTTTCTAGAAACTTCTAACAATTCCCGCGCTAAACATTTATTTATTTCCAGAAATATTAGATAAAACTAAATCACTGGATATTTCTTTTATATTTAGGTGAATAACAAATTATTTAAAAACCCTTTCAATTCAAAAAACCTGTAGATCTAAAAAATAAATAAACAAAAAAAAACAACAACTTATATTTATTCTGCTGCGCACGTTTTGTTTGTATATTCTATTTCTAGGAATGTAAGATGAAGATAAGAATAATGTCTATTTTCTTTAGTATTTTGATGAATAAATTAATTCCGAGTCCTTTGAGGAAAGACAATAAATATCTCTTGAATGGACCCGTTCTGATTACCTACGGTCAGTCACAAAAGATCGCTTGTTCGTTAAGCAGGTCTTTTCGCCATTCGCAGTTTATCTGGAATTCGGCCATCATCAGCCAAAGGAAATGTACGTGAAGGTAATAATAAAAATATAACATCAGCATTAAAACATCACAGCATAAAATGTACAATGAAAAAAAAAAACCAATTGTCATCCGTATTTCTAAGAATAACGTACAGGTGATCCATTGAACCAAGGATGGTCGTAAATCAAATTTTTATTTGTGCGATTCGAGGACCATTTGACGGCACGCGTTCTGCTCACGAAAAAGATACAGCATTTTTACTGTTGACAGAAGAAAATTATTTTACAGGAAGTAAATGGAAATAGAGCGAATACGAGCTACGAAAAAATATGTTAGTACCTTATTAAGTTAGTTCTTTCTGGGGTTTTGAAATTTCAAGATCATTTTGAAGTAAAACTTTGGATTTATTTATTTATGTATTTATTTATTTATTTATTTATTTATTTATTTATTTAAGATACGAAATAAATCTATTCAAAGCAGATTTAATTTCTGACTTTTCCCAAATTTAAAAATGTGGAATATGAAAATAGAACGTCAGGGCCGCTCTTAGGCCTCCCGCCCTGGGCCCCGATCTATGGACATCTCCGAATAATCTAAACTTTATAGATTTACAAAACCGAAAAATAGGAAGAGAAATAGTCAGACACATCAGTATTAATCAAAACAACAAAATCAGAAACAAGGGCAGCACAAGAATAAAAAAATTGCCTTTCAGATTCAGTTATGGGAGGGAATCGGGAACGGCCGTTTCGTCCTGCATGGGACTCATCAGCCCCATCCGCCCTCCCCGATAAAGAACCCAGAAAGGCAAGAATTTAAGTGAAGGCCACCGTCACACCTGGCAGTGACCCCCGAAACCAAAAAATCAACAATAATAAATGTTGTGCTAGTTTGCACAACCAAAATAATCTTTTCCTAATAAATACACTAGGATTGAAGGTTTTTTATGGTAAGGAAATTAAAGTTCCATCAGTATTAATTAGTCACATTTAAGAATCGTTCCTAAAGATTAGGAACCCCAACATATTTCAATACATTTTATGTATTAAGGGAACAATAAAAAAGGGCCCAGCAAAGTGTAATTGCTATGTATCCTACACAAGCTAGGAAAGACAGTTATGTGCAGATATTACAAAAACTACGTGGGAAAAGAATTCTTAAATAAATTTTAATTAATATTCTAAACTTTTAATTTTTTTTTTAATTATATCTTCAAATTAAATAAGTACCGATAAGTAAATAAATGAAGCCAAATATTTCGACAGCAATCAAGACAAAAAAAAAATATAAAAAAAATCGCGAATTGGTTACTATTCTGGTTACACTTTCATTAATTTGTAATTTCACCTGATTATAAATCTACAGAATCTTCCTTAGCAAAGTAGGTTCAGTTTGTCGATAAATCACTCTCTGTGTCTCCATACAATTCTCCCTAATAATTTTTGATGAAGTGAATAAATCATCTTTAAACTTGACGTGGTTTGAAAATTTTTCTGTGAATTTCTGCTAAGAAATTTGCGCCTGAAGATAACAAAATTAAAAAGGATTCGATAGGGAACAATGGATTTTTGCTGACAGAAATAATGCAGCCTAATGCATTTTATTTGCGCATGGTTTGATTTGATTATAATTAATGAATTCATATTAAAATAACGTTATATTAAATTGGATTTACTTACGGCGTAAGTAGTCTATTTAAGAATTTGGCAATTTCTTTTTAGCAAATAAAAAAATATATAGTTAATTGTGTTCGACGGATATAATTTACGAATACGGAATTTTTTTTTTAATGTTTATAAAACAAATGAAAAATAAAGAAAGCAACATGTTAAGAAAAGTAGCCTTTGACGTATTTCAGGAGCTCTTTATATTTCTTAATTGGGAAAAATTATATCAAGTAGATAAAAACAATTAATTTTAATCAGTTGATGAAATATAGAATATTGAGAATAATGATAATTTTAAAAATTAAAAAAAAAGAAGTTTCTTTTTTATAATTACTAGAATTCTTGTTAATCCAAGGTTAAGCCTAACATAGCGTAAATGGCGAAATGTCGTGTTATCGTATGGAAATCACCGCATTCCGAGCAACGCAAAATAATGAGCCCAGAATAAAAAATTAAAAAAAAAAATCCGGAAAATAAAAATTAACAAAAGAAGTGACTTGAGAACATGACGCTAAACCTAGAGAGAGAGAGAAAAAAAAGTAACATATAAATTAAAAAGCCACGGTGGATAATCCAAACTCCCTAATAACAGTGCTTTGCCTTTGGGACCCCAATCGTGTGGTGCCCCCTGCGACATAAATCCTTCATCTTGGGACAGATTGGAAGACCCTCCTTGCGGAATCCCCACGAAAATTTACTACACGGGGACGGCGCAGAGGCTTCAGAAGAGCCCCCTCCCCCTTCCCCAAATGAGGGGTTTCCACAATTTGTGATCAGTGAGAAATAATAGGGTTTTTGGGAGTGATATATGGAGCGGATACAGGAATGTACACGGAGCTAAAAAGCTACGAGAAAACAGTAGTCGGCCTTTAATGAAAATGGAGACGAGGGAAGAAAGGGGTTCGCGCGTTCTGAGAAGGTACAGAAAAGTGGGTAAAAAGGGAATTGGGCTCTAATCTAACTATAGAATGCTCACCACGGTATCTATGTCCTTAGGTTGAACAACAGGTGTTGGAAAGCGAAGGAGGTGTTACTTGTTTTTACTCCGTCAATGTGTTACCGTCTTCAAGTCCTTGGCTTCCCCTATAATTAGAATTAAAACTTAAAAGAGCTCTTTTGTAAAAATACCGGTGATACAAGTGTGGCTTTGTGATGAACTAAAGCAACGCAGGAATAATGTATTTATTTATAGTACCTATTTTTTATTTTAAAAATTTTTCACTCCTTTTAATAATACTCTTAATTGTGTTTGTCGTTGTTCCAAAGTTATATGAAATTTTATGTAATACTGCAAAGAAATATTTCGTTACTACAAACACTAAAATATATTATTTGAAAATTTGAACATGTACACCCTTGGTTTACGAATAACAAATATCATTTCATTATAAACCGGAAATGTTATTTTATTGTAATTGATAATTTTCAAAGCTTTACTATTTGTTTTTGTTATTACTGTTCTTTAATTATTATTACATCATAATCACTTCTTAAACTATAAAATTTTGCTGTTAGACCGTTATTATGTTATTGGTAATAACAGTTTTAATATTACTTTTGTCTATTACTGACACTTGACTTAATGAATATCTAAACAATACGTAAATCATTTTTTAATTTATAATTTAACTGTTATTCTGATTTTTAAAAAAATCCAAGATTTTCTAATCGTATTTTTAATGTATTGCGGTTATTTCACAACTTACGTAAACTATTTTCGTTTGTTCGTCGGAAGCGCAGTGGTGCCTCAAAAGAAAAAAATGGACAATAAAAAACTTATTAATGAAAAGTTAGTGAAAAAATTCATGTGCCAGCAGTGCGCAAGCCTCAGTGAATTTTTTTAAAGCATTAAAAATTCAATCTGCGCATTGTTATTTTAGTTTGTGTAGTGTTATCTAACCAACCAAAACTATAAACGAACAGTACAATATTACGAAAGGCTAAAATATTTCATTGATTCAAATAAAATAAATAAATAAGTGTGAATTTGGTGGAATCAATATTGTCAATTTCTTTATAATCACTTCTGTTTTCAAATATTCTGCAACTGATTATACAATTCTCGCTTTAGACGGTTTTTGGTAAAACGAAAATAAATTACCGAGTAAGGAAGGTAGTAAGAATTGCTATTATCGGTTATAACGACAAAATAATTTAACGGCAAAGCGAGATATCTTTTTGTTAATATTTGAAATAGTTACACTTGGTATTGAGTTATTCAGTTTTAAAGAAAAGAAATTATATTTATCCCAACAATAAATCATTTTTCACAATTGAAATCTTTATTTTTATTCGAATTCATTAAGGGATAAACAAATAAAAAAAAAACAACCTCAAAACAAACAAATTTGGTCTTGACCGTCAGTGCCAGATGAAGAAGAAAAATGGGTTTCCAAAGCTGCGCGTCCTCCTCCTCCTGTTCATCTATAAGCGCCATCGGACAATATCTCGTTCAACTATCAAATTTATTAAACGCTAATGAAGTTAGATACCTTTGTCAGTAGAAGTTATGCTTCACGCGGACGGGTGTTGTAGGGTTGAGAGGTTAGCGTAACGGTAACGTCTCAGTTGTTTTATAACTATCGTCAGTGTTGGGTTTAAGAAAAATGAAAAAAACAAAAGCAGTTTTTTGAAAGAATTTGAAACCTGCATTTCCCAAAATGATTATCGTTGTGACATTTTTACGGAAAAAAAAAAGAAATTCGATATTCTTTTAATTTTAATATCTGAAGATGTTTTTCAAAGGGGAAAAAAAAAAAAAAAAAAAATTAAGGAGTTTTAAAAGGTATACCGGTAATTTCGAACTTTTCTAAAATTCCATATATCCGGAAGGGACCGCTCTGCTTTTGACCAGCCTGAACACCCTCGTTTTCTTTTCTTTTTTTTTAATTTAAAGGAGAAATAGTCTTTTATCCATAAATGTGCTTGTCAAGTTTGAAGAAGATACGTTCGCTGGTTCAACAGTTATCAGGGAAACAAAGATAAACACACGGTATCTTGTAAACGTTTCATATTTTTCTTGCGAAAAGCGGGCTAAAAAAAAAAAAAAAAAAAAAAAAAAAGGGGGGGGTGGGGTGGGGGGCGCGAAAGAGAATTAAGGAAAATATTAATTTTAATATTTGTAATGCTTGTGTTTTTTCCCCTCTTAAAATCTCTATTCAAGAATTGTTTAGGCTTTGTAAGTCTTCCTCAGAATGTAGACAAGCACTACTAAAAGAGTAATAATTATCGTGTGTGTTGTCAGGAGAACCCTTGCCCCTCTACCCTTGACCTCCTTTAAATACGTCACTAGTGCAACTTAAGAAGTGACGACGACGACGTTGGTTTGTCTGAACCCACGATATTCACAGAGCCGCCTGCCTTTTTTCGCCTGATGGGTTATTGGATAGATTTGGCCTACAATAGAGCATGACGTGTTGCTTACCTACAAAACAGGCTACATTTCTCGATGAGGCAAAAAGATAGCGAGGGAGGCCGACTGCTACTCGGGTTACCAGCTCCCTGCGACAATGTCGGCAGCAGACGCCGTCTTTAAGATCCAAGAGACTGTGGCCGATCGTAATTATTACATCAGTTCCTCGAGTCAATGCTTCGTTTGACAGACAGCAACAAGCAAATTGGGAAGGGTGATAAATAAAAAAAAAAGAGAGCATCAGCAGCCAAGGAAAGGCAGTTTCTGTAGAAGGTGGACAGGCATTTTAATTGACAGTTCACGGCAGGGTAAGACTCTGCTTTGGCAAGTTTTCTACAGGTTCAGTTTCTGACGCTGACAGATTGAAGAATACTGGAAGGTACAAACACTGCATCTATTTGAACAGGATATAAATAATATCTACCAAATGAAATAACAGGGTTTTTTTTACATTCAGGAACTATTATCGGATCAACGAATGATTTCAGAAAAATCATATAAGGTCAAATCACAGATATTAGGCTTTATTCCAGAAGAAAATACTTAAGAGGAAGTGTTTCTACATTGATAATTTTAGTATCAAGAATACATCAGTACCAACTGCATATAAGAATTAAAAAAAAAAAGGCAAGACAAAGAAGATTTATACCTAACGAATTTATGGATATTTCAAGTTTTATATATATATATATAAAAATCTTGTTTTTATTTGTTGATAGTTTTAGTCCAATGTCAATATGAATTTTCTTCATATACAGTATTTCGTATATGAATTTTCTTCATATATCTTCAGAAATATTTTTGGAGAATGAAAAATATAAAAAATATATATATTTAATGAAAAATATATAATGAAAAAGTATATATTTGTCTGCTTGTCCATGATATATTTCTACCATCAAGCTTCTACAATCTGGTTAGATAACAATTCGTTTCAAATCGACTCGTTGTTTTGAAACACAAGATTATTATTGCCGATGTGGGCTTCTTTCTGTGGTGCAGGTCTGAAGTATCCTAGGTAGCACTCGTGGCGATATTACTCTGCTTTCGTGTTCACTACAAACGAAAACTAACAGGAATAAACAAATCAAAATTTGAAATCTCTTGATATCTTTTTTTTTTTTTTTTTTTTTAAGATGAATTTTTTTGCCCGTGCAACCTTAAGGCCCTGACTCAACCAACTGCAAACCTTTTATTTCTTTTATATATTTCTTTTTCCAATGAACCTAAAATTCTGAAAATTTAAATATGAACTTGTGAAACATCTGGGATCTATAATTTCTTGTTTTTAATTTTAATTTAATTATTTATAGCATATTTTAGCATATAGCATAGGAAAAAGAAATAAAAGGTTTGCAGTCGCCCGAATTGCTTGAGTCAGGACCTTAAGTCTCTTGAATTTCAATAAGTATGATCTGTATTTCCATGAATTGTCATTTTTTTCTCTAATCTTTTTTTTCTACTGATCAGTTAATGTAAAAAAGATTTACAGTTATTCTCAGAAAAAAAAAATAGAGTTTTCACTGGACATATAAATGCACATTTAAACCTTCTTGAATTTTAGAACAAATCTAATCAAATAAGATCGTATTTCCTAACATTTCAGAGGAATTTTTCATAATAAAGAATAATGAAAGCTATTTATTGTTCTACTTTCCGAACGAGGACCTTCAAGTCAATTTTTTTTGGGTTGGATGCACCTTATGTTTTTTCATTTTAGATCCTAACTTGAATTTCTTAAGTGATATGGTTTTGAATTTTATTATAGCTCAATCATAGCCTCATTGATAAGGTCGATATAAAATAATAACAAATGCTGTGGTCCGTGACCAGCCATATTGTTTTTGCTGGGGAAACCTTTTATCTACCTATTTAAAAAGAAAAGTCCTGACTCACTCACTCACTCACTCACTGACTCATCAACGCCCAGCCTCAAACCCTTGGACCTAGAAAGCTGAAATGTTGCACAGAGGTTCCCTTTATGATGTAGACAAGGAATAAGGCCGGATTTTTCGAAATTCCCACGAGATAGGGAATAAAAAGGATTTATATTTTCGCTTTAAAATGACCATCAAGTGTGTGTCGGCCAACCCGCAATACATCTCAGTTATCCGGAGAAGGCCAGAACGGGCTGGGAACTCGTATATTTTCCGATCTCGATATTAATTGTGCTAAATAAATTCCGGAGCGAAGCGACGGTAGCTGGCTAGTATTATAATAATAGATGATCATTGAATCATCTTTTCATTGAATAAACATATTTTAGTCCATTTATTTATTTATTTATTTACTATCTGTTGAAGGATGAAGAATGCTTCTTCCAAACCTGTAATTTTTAAAGTTTTTATAAATATTACCAATAGAAATATTAAATCAGTCGAAGTCATTATTACTATAGGCTCCCAAAGTAAACGCGTAAAAAAGCAACTTTGTTACGTTCAACATCTATTAGATGAATATCAAAGTGAGATTTACTTTACAATAATATTCTTACCTTTTTGTTGTTGTTGTTTTTTTTTTTCTTTGAAATAAATGTAATAAAAGAAGCTTCAAAATTTAATATTTATTTATTTATTTATTTTTAAAAAATTCATTTATAAGAAATGTTAAAGAATTGTTCAGAAAAAGAACAAGATAAAGGATTGTTGTTATTATTATTTTTGGTTTCAATTCGCTTATAATATAAGTTATAAGTTTACAAAAGAGGAGGGAGGATAAACTGCTGTGTGGAATTCCGTACCAGCTGATCCACCTGCCCGGCTGCAGTTGTCGGGTTCCCGGAGAAGCCAAACAACATGTTTATCTTGAATTCGAATCAGAAATAGTTTCTGTTCTCCATTTAAAAAGCTCTCTTCTTAAGTCCAAAAGGACTGAACAGAGGGGTCACTCCCACTCTGAAACCCCTACTTCCTTCCCACTCAAAAAAGGCCACTCCGAATAATTAACTGAACTAATTGACTTTGGGACGATCACAATGGGCTATAAAGAGCATTTGACACCTAGCAAAAGATAAATGAAAATAAGGTCGTCTTGGCTTCTCCTCGTTACCCGAATGCTAATCGACTTTTACTAAATATAACAACTAGCAATCTTGGGATTTACGATATGGTCGAAGGGATAATTGTGACGATTAAAAATACTTGTATCCTTCGTAATATCACCAGAACAATAAGGTTTAGGAGTGAAATCAGAAATTTTTCTTTAATAAACTGATGAGTGGTTCCTATTTTTATGAGCATATTTAGATTTTCTTTTTACTTTGGGTTAAAGGTGGGAATAAGATCCTCTATGACCAACCAACTAACCAAACTTTCTTTCAATTTATGTATATTTGAAACTTCGGGAGAGAGAAATAGAGAGAACCAAGGTCTACTGTTTTTATTTTTAAACATCCAACCAAAAAAAAAAAGGTAATTTTTCCTGAAATTCAAAATTTTGAAAAATGGGCCCAGCGCTTCCTTTTTTCCTTCCAAACATCCAAGTTTTGGTTATTGTTTATTTTTATTTATTTATTTAGCGTTTTTAGAAGGTAACTGATTTGTGTGAAACACATTCCAATCTACGAACAGCTACAACCACGATGAGTTGTCAAAAGCAACCACCCGGAGGGAAGATGCTACTCTGCTTCGCTTCGCGATAGATTCCGCTGAATGCAATGAAATCAACGTGGATAAACAAGTGAAATTAGGAGCAATACGAGGCCCTTTCTCGATTATATAGACTTTTGTCAGCTTAAGAGATTTACGAAAGATTAAATAGTGATTATTAACGATTTCCTTAATCACCAATGAAATGTTTGATTAAAACCGACAGCTTTCAGTTCATCTTTGTTATCCAAAAAGCATTTGAATTGTTTTTTTTCTTCTTTACAATTCGATTTCTGTACAGTCTAACAGATGGATGTTGACGATCTCGTTTGCGTGAGAATTACGGAAAACACGAGATCTGGCCATTAGCCTCTTCAGCAGGTCTCAAGGAATTTAGTATTTTGAATGTCTGTCACTAGGAAAATGCTACGTAATGAATTTATTGTTTGTTTATTGACTGTTTTCATTTTATGAAAACTATATTGAAATGTAGTAAAAGTCTCATGCATTTCCCCGTGTTGTAATTCATTTAAATATTTCAATTTACTTCGCCATTTTGTGGGAAGACATGGATAGAGGCTGTTCTCGCGTAAATTACGTGAAATCACGAAAATACGAGATCGTCAAGATCCGTCTGTCGGACTGTAAGTAATTCTTTACGAACAGCCATGACCATGAAATTCGAATCGTTATCAGCTTATTAATGGTTTCTTACGAGACGATAACAAAAGACTATGAGGAAAACAAAAAAATGCTTAAAAAAACATTGCATTTCAACAAGAAATCATATCAAGTAAAAAATAAAGAGATTTCGTTAAGGTACGTTACTACATCTAAAAACAACAACAAGCAAAACAAACTTCCAAGAAGCCATGTTTAATTATTTTTACCAACCATTTGAAAACAGTTCCTTGTAATTTTACGGCTGAATTCTTTAATCTCATTTCTAGAAAAAACTTGTTCTAAGAACACGATGGTTATCTTGTGTTTCCTTGGAAGATGAAATCTTTTCAAGAATTTCAATGGTTAACAGAAAGATTAAATGAACACGTTTGAAACATTCATGAATATTCAGTCACCCTCACATATAATCGAAAATCAGAATTTTCATAAAATTAATGAAAATCTCTTGTATATGAATTTATTTGGAGAATAACTGAAATAACACTCGCCTGCTGAATTAGGGGTTTAATTTTAATTTTTTTTTGTCTTTTTTTTTTAGTCCCCTATAAGATTTTAAATCACGGATATGAAGGAATATTTTTTTACTGCATCTGTGTAGTCTGCGAAAACCATACTTCGTTTCCGTGGCTTATTATAGACGACATTATACAGCTATAAAAGAACTAGAAAAAGGAATTGGGCAGATCATGTAGCAAGCCGAAACGATCGCAGTTGGACAGGAGAAACTATTTGGAAGAATGAGAGGAAGTACAGAAAACGTCCATAATGAAGATGGATCAATGAAATTAGTAGTTTTTGTTGGATGTAATTGGAAAGAAAAGCTTTCGACTGAAAGACCTGGAAAAACTTGAACTTTTACAGTTCTACAGTGGATTTAAAAATGGTTGAAACAATGACGGTGATAGGAGGTAACAGATATAGCACACAGTGATATATTCTCGATTTTGTTTGTGAAGGGTACGAAAATGTTAATAAATGAGGTATTACAATACTTATAATAAATTTTGGGATGGAAGGATTTTGGGGTTCATGCTTGTTAGTTTAGATTATAAAGGTCCCTAGAGGTTTGCAGCTTGAAAAATAACATGATAAAGAACGTGACCACACACTGTCCTTTCCGACGCGAGGTCAGCGGACTTTAAGAGGCTAGAAAGTGCAATTTTACTGTGTTTGTTGAAATATTTCGTATCTACATTAAAATTCTTAATTCCAACAGTAATTTCAAATTTTCAATTAAGAAAGCGGACACAAAATTGAAGTAAAGGGTTCTTCCTACATTCGGTTTCCAATATCTTCAATACTTTTAAAGACCTAAAAGTTATGAAACTTCCAGAATTAGAATTGTCTAATAGTGTACTGACTTTCCTAACATACAGAAAAGGAAATAATAATAATAATAATATTACCGGAAGGCAAGTTAACGATGATCGGGGGTGACTAATTTGCCCAATAATCCATGCCCAAATCGATGGGAACGTCATGCAAATTAAGTGTGTGGGCGTCTGAGGGTTGGGGTGGGGGTTTGCTGTCACATAACGACATTCGTTAATAACGTTCCGTTGTGGTTACATCCTGCAAAACTCTGCCTGTGCTCCGAAAGCACAGATAAAAGCATATAGGTGATGTACGACACACAAGACTAATGGCCATCAATCAACATCGGGTGGGTATATACACGAGAAAAAGACTCTTTTGTATGTAACGAAACGGAGAACACCCCCTCCTCCTCCGTATATAGGAAGCTAATTATCGCCTTCAAACCGAATATAACTTTATCATGTAGCTTTTAAACAGTACAAATTCGTCATCTTACTCCCGATGCTCAGTGAACTTTTGTTCCAAACTGTGTATAAACTGTCTTTCATAATTGCTTTCTTGTACAATTTTTTTGTTAAAATGATTGATACTTTTTAGTGTGTGTGTCTAATAATGTTTTCTTTCTTATTCAAAAACGGTTTATGCCTTTTTAATTATTCATTCCGCTAATAAAAAGGATATTGTAAAAAAATCAAAGAAAAAAATGGCGCTGTCAAGTTGCGGCCCACTAGTTGTTGGATTTGTAAAGAATGAGTTTTTATACAGCTTCAGTTTCTGAGCTTTTGATAGAATAACGAAAAACAAACAAAAAAAATTACTTTCTTGAATTCTTACAAGCAAATTAGGTATGTGGAGTAGGTACGTATCTACAATTTATACAAATAGAGTACAAATATAAATATAACTTACATATTTACTTTCATATTTCTCCTTTTTACCTAAATATTCAACAATTATAAGATGAAGTATATCTCAGATTAATGGGCTTAATGAAGTATATCTTCACACCTGAAACCTTAGAACTTTAAGAACTTAACGGAAATTGTGTAACAATCTTGTCTTCTGATCAACCAAAATTAACAATAAACAATAAGAGCAAATCATCAAGGAATAATTCATATTATAACAACAATCAGCAGAAACTGAAAGTTGAAAAAGAAACTAATAGGCCTAACTTTCTTTTTTATAAGGTGACCAATCGTCCTCCTTTTGTAAGTTCTATCCTCCTTCGAAAAGTGTCCTCCTACATGTCCTCCTTTTCGATATTTTTAACAAGATATCCAATATATCGTTCGAAGATGATACATTGACAAAAAATATTCATTCAATGGAAAAATACTCATTTAAATAATAATTAATAGGCATGTAAGCAGAATTACAATATAAAATGTTACAAATGTTTTTATTATATGCGTTTATCATATTATATTGTATTTTTGTTGTAATGAATATAATAAAATGCTTCTTTTATTTACGATATTTTTTTTTCTTCAATTTATTTGTGTCCTCCTTTTCATTGTAAAAAAGTTGGTCACCTTATTTTTCACCTTACAAGAAGTTAGTCAGAGATTTCTAACCCCTAAATGTAGTTCTCCAGAGCAAATTATCTGCTTCAAGGATGAAACTTATGTTTTGTTTTTCCTGAAGCTCTTGTCATTATTATATGCAAGCTTATATAATAATCGAACAGGCAAAACTCAAAGCCTTACCTTCGAGTTTCGCAAAGCAAAGATTTCAATCAATCTTTAGCAATTTAGAAAAGTATAGAATGTAAGAATAAAATTAACTTACATAACTAAACATCATTCTCCGGCTTTAAGCTTTTATATATCATCTAAAATACATTATAAGCTACCCTCCTGAAACATTACTAACAAAATAAAAATAATAAATTTTCTGTTTGTGTTTAATATGGTTATTTAAAGAAAAGAAAAATAAATATAACGATTTTATTAAAAAATTCAAAGTTGTGCTGGTGAATACAGAAACTAAAATTTACTAAATTACTTCAAAATGAATTATAGGCTATATTTTCGGTAATTTGAAAGAAAAAAAGAAGAAATTGAAATGAAATTCATTTATTAACTAACGTCAGTGTTTGTAAAATTAATTACGTACATAAACCGTTGATTTTGAATGTGGGGCAAGTACATATTAAGTTATTGTTGAATATATTAATGGTTAGGGTTTGAACTGATTTAAAAATATTTGGAAGCAATAATAGACATATTTTATATGGTTTACGGTCTTTTGTCATTGTAATTTCATATGCAATAATTTTAAAAACAGAAATTTTAAATTAATTTATAATGAACATTAGCTATAACTCTTTTTTTTAACAAAATGGACTTGCCCCACTTTCAAAATCAACGGCTCATATATTTACAGTATACAGAATAAAATTAAATCAAATATTACAAAATATACAAATTAAGCTAATTTATATCGTTTTAAGAAAGTAATAGGACAATTTTATTATATTTTTATTATATTTTTTTCCCTTCCTGCGTTATCAGTATTTTAATATCGATCTTTTAAATTCTAATAGATTTTGTAGAATTTTCATTTCTACTACATTCATAACTTTGTTAAATTGGTTGTTTAGGATTTTCTGAGCCATTTCATTCGTTTTTTAGTGAAATTTCATTACTGTTTCTTAATAATAATTCAATTTTAAATTTAATTCGAAAACTTCGTCAACCTATGGAAATTCGTAAGTATTTTGAGAAACAACTACAGCATATTACCCCCAAAGTTTACTGTATTGCAATACTTTAAAAATTCATAGTACTTGAACTTTACACTAATCACACAACGGTCAAACTACAAACCGAATATACATAGCTTTTTATTTTCATTCTAAAACGGAATTATCTTTATGCCAGTGTATAGGAGGGTTTTTGGTCAAACTTCGAAAAATGATTTTTTACCATATATTACTAAATAAAAATTAACAAACTAATCATTATATATAATGTGATTTGCTCACCATTAATATTTACAACATAAAACGTAAAGTTGAATATTTTTTTTTCCCTCTCGATTTTATATAATTACATATCTGATCAATATAATATTACCATCTTATTCAATAAATAAATTAAATTTAATAAAAATAATAATATTAATTTTATAGTTGGCTTAATGAGCAAAGAGTGAAGGGGATGAATAAAAAAAAAATACAGCATTCGTAGATTCCATTCTAATTGCAAAATCATAAGCAATTATAGTAATTACCATCTTATTAGCAGTTTCCAACGATTACACATCCATTAAAGTAATTTTTCTTCGGCCTAGGAAGAAACTTATCAAAGCGGATAAAAGTGAATAGAACGGAGAAATAGAATATTCTAACATTATTTCATAAGACCGTGAATTTTAATTGTGCCTTATATTTGAATATAAAACAGAGATCCTATAGTCCGGGTTTTAGATATACTGGACTATTTAGATAGCTAGCAATAATATTGATTTTATTGTTTTATTGATATCAATGTAATAATAAATTTTATATATAGACTATCAGTTTAGTAGTGCCCAATCATATGTCAGTATATATTTTATATTTGTTAATTTCAAAGTATATAGAAGATAGGTTTATACATCGGTTCTTGTATTGAAAATGTTTTTGATTTATATTGTAAAAAATTAGAGTAAAATGAAATATTAGGATGCAACGTTATTGTGATAAAACAGGAGGAGAAAGATTAAAAGTAAGCATCTGATTAAAAACATGGTCTAAAAAAATTATAATGAAAAAAACTTATATTCAGAAAGGAGTAAATGTCTACTGAAATTTGATGTAATCTTGCAAGATTTTTCAAATCAAGAATATAGTTAAAAATATGAATCCAATAATTTTATTGTATTATAGAAATAGTACAGTATTTATCAAACTCATAATTAATTATATTTAATAAAAAAACAGACTTAGTAATAAAACTAGATTTATATATAAAAAAAAAAATTATAGGTGCCTTTTTCTTTGGAAATACCTTAGAAAAGAAGAGAGAGAAAAAAATTAAAGCTTTTTTTTTTTCCGATCTTCCTATGTGGGAGGGTTCCATGGAAGAAGAACGGGATTTTTTTAAGTATTTGTAATCGCCATATTTTTTGTTAGGGTGCGCCAAGCGATTGTGAATGTCTTACCGAGAACACTAATCCAGAGTTTCGCTAGAATTTTGCGAAATTTAGGAGACACGGGTTTCTAACTATTCGCTGGAGAAATTGTAATTTTCCGCAACTTGTCGCGGCAGGCAACGCCACACAGAGAGAGAGCCCGGGAAGATTGCAGGACGAGTCGTCGTTGTTCCTGCCTGGGCGCCTGGCCATCGGTGACGACAGTTACTAACTAACGCAATTCCGTTTCACTAAGACCAGTCACCCTTTTTTTTTCTTTTCCTAACGTCGAAATCCTTTTTTTTTTTATTTTAAATAACGTCCTTTGCGGTGCATATAACGCAGAACACAAATGGTGACTGAAAGTCGGAGGAGAAGCTGACTCAAAACGAAAAAAAAAAAAAAAAAGAAGGCCTTACTACATTCCGATTTGGAATTGGTCCTCTCCCCCTACGAAGTCGACAACAAAAGATTTGAGGGAGGACAAGTAGAACGCGGGACCGAAGAGGAGGGTGGAAAAAAAAATGCATGGGGGAGGGGTAGGACACTTGTTTTCCATTTTTTTTTCTTCCTGGAAGGGCCTATCATTACAAAAGCAGCTCATTATGGCGGCTTCTAAGTGTGTCAATCATTTGGCGGGAGGGGGTGGACCCGGCGATTTCTTGTGATGCAAGAGGATTCAACCCGTTTCGTTCCCCTCCCCTCCCCAATCGCACGTGACGGCAGAAGGGGAGGCGCCCCCCCCCCCCCTCTGCTCTTTGAAAAGAGAATCCTGATCATAATCCCTCCTAATCCCTTTTACTTCTGACACCGCCTGACCTGTCTCAGCCTTTCACCTTTGGCCTTTTTCAGGGGGCCTCACTCGGGGCCCTTAATAGCAACAACAAGAAAATGGTCAATCCACGCCAGTCCCTTTATACATAAATAATCTACTCAATTGGGCCTCTTCAAAAATTGATTCTCAAATTCACTCTCCGCTGAATTCATGAGCAAATAATTTCTTTTAAAGAAATTAAAATGTAATCATCCATTTCACTCCCTCCCCCGCAACTGTCAATTTTCAAAATGTTTTCATGAATGTTACAGAAATGTTAATTATAAAATTTAGGGTTATATTCTATTACATTCTACATATATACACTGAAGTGCATATAAATATATTTAACATTTTAATATTGTCTATATATATTTTTAAAACAATTCCACTAAAGAATAAATAAATAAATAAATAATTGTTCGAGGCTTTATTAAAAATTATTTATTAATATCGTTAAATTTATTAAAATTTTTGAATGAATCAAAGAATCCTAACTATGATTTATAAAATAATAATAATAATAACTTTTATTTTGTCCATTTTTAAGCTAAAACAAGTGTAGTGTTTTATTAATAGTTTAAAAGAAAATTTATATCATACTGAGAAGCTTTTTATTTAGTATCCCTATTTTGATTTGAATGAATTAACCTTCTTTGTTTTTGTGAATCCAATATTGAAACACCAACTCTCACGTAAAATTATTAATAAAAATAAATTTAAAAACATTAAATATTTTTTTAATAGTTAAATTTGTTTGTTGGTGTGTCTATTATCTTATTATCTATAATATTAAAAATTAGAAAATGTAAAGTTTTGTAGATCTACTAAAGCGTTGATAATTATCAATTTTTCAGTGTTATAATAATCTAATTTATTAAAGCCTACTAAAAAATATATGCATAGATAAAATATTACCCTCAAAATATTGAAGCATGATGGCTTAAGCTTATAATAATATGATCTAAAAAAACAACAACCATAACTATACAGAACATTCTTAGATATTTAATTGTAAACACTAGTTAATTTTAACAGATTGTTAGTCAGTCATATATTACATATTGCCAACATACTAAATATACCATTAAATAATGTGATAAATCAATGTCATTTTTTTAATTGTCTTTTCTCTATTATTATTTCATTTCTAATAAGCTAATTTAATTTAACATTAAATGATTTTTCCCTATTGTTGGCCTATTATTAGCTTTTTTTTTCTGATGTTTAAAAAAATAATATTTTAAATAAATTTGCAACGTAGAAAGTAAAAATTGATAATAAATTACACTTAATATTTTTTTTTCATGATTACTGCTAAAAATAATATATATTTCTTTAAATGAGAATTTCAAGTAACTTAACCAGCTTTATTGATTAGGCTTTAATAAAATTATTAAACTAAATTTAAAAAAAAAAAAAGAAATTATGAAAAATAAGAATTATAAAATAAAAGTTATATTTAACTTAAAAAAATTCTGATTGCAGTTATTTAATAGAATTGCTGAACTACTAACATAAGAATAGAATCAGACATTAAATGACAAAACATTCTAAGCATTTATTAATCATTTTTTAATGTTTCGTAAAAAAAGTAGGCGTTTTCAATTTAATTTTCTTTTGATATTATTAAGTTAGTTTTCAAAAATATATATATTTTTTTTAAATTACATCCACTAAATATACAAAAGGTAAGAAAAGCTGACAGTTTCCTCATGCTATATTTGTTTTTATCTTTTTCTTTTTTAATTAAATATTTAATAATAACAATTTTTAATTTTTTATGTGGAAGAGAAGATCAAACTTCGGTTCTTTGTTTAGAATTTTATATTTCATGTTTTGATTGAAGAAAAAAAATTCTATAATTTTAGTTTGAATATTAGTGCAAGGATTACTGGAATACTAATAATTTTGGTCCTAATAATAATAATAATAATAATAACGAACTGTGGAAGAAAATCATAATGATTATAAGAAGTGGTTTTTGAAGTATTGTTTAAAAGATTATTGAATAAAAATAATCCTTACGAAATTATATATATATTATATTTGAAAGATATGAAAATGCTACATTACTCTATTATTTTTAGTTTCTATTTAAACTTCTACCTTGATCAGCTCGTCATCGCTGAGAAATCATATAATATTGTTATAAATGTTGTAATTTCATTAATTACACAATTTTTGTCAAAAAAAAAAAATAATTAAGAAAGAAAAAACAAAAACAAAATAGAATGGTCAAATATTCTGTATTCAAAACTATGATTAGAGACCTGTCTAAATTTGGTAAGGGATTTTCTTTGGAGTAAATTAAAAAAATATCAATGAGCTGATTCTAACAATGAAACTCTAATATCAGAAACAACCGCTTTATATAATAAGCTGTATAAGTCAATACACTATATAAATATAACTTATATATATAAAATGTATATTTTTCTCAATCCAAAAATTATATATACAGTATAGGCCTATATATAAATTGGAATGAGACAATGCTTCTCCATTTTTCAGTCAAAAATCTTGGATTTCAAGCTACTGACATTTATTTGTTAATTTATAGTTTATGAAAAAAATAATTTCAAAAAATAAAAATGAACTACTATTTAAGTCCTTCAGAGTGTACAGTATGAGGTTAGTCTGTGAATGAACTAAGATTTCCTCTGTATCTGCCTTTAATCTTATGGTACTAACCACTGGCGAGATTTTTATAATTAATTTCCTTGACAGTCCCTTGTTTTCAGCGCCGACTAGCGTTTAATGAGCGAACTATGATCACGAGGTTGCATTCAAACGAGCTGATCAACATGTAGGGAATAGCTGGCAAGTTAATGAGCAATGTGAATGCGTAGGTTTCCTTGCCCCAATATATACGTCCCCCCACTTCAGTCTTCCCATGAAATATGAGAAATTTGCAGTGGTAATTTCTCCCATTGGCTTCGCTCTTTGTGGCGAAGAGTCGATGAACGCCACAAATGAGAAAGGCTTAACAAATGAGCTGTACGCCATCAGTCAATTTTTATATGCTTTTTGATGGAAATAAATTGCAATCATTACTTCTACTATTAGCAACTCAGGAAAGAAGGTGGGAGCCATTAACAGGTTGGATCTGGATCCTGGATAAACAGGAGGCTTCAAAACAAGTTCAAACTATTCTTCCCTGTGGAGAATAAAAATAATAATTAAGGGAGTCCGAGAATTTAACAAGGAAAAAAAAAAAAGAAATCCCAAAAATAAAAGCTGGGGAGGGAATAAATGTCAGAAATGTTCACCTTATTTAGTAATATTTAAACTTCCAAATAGTTAGGTATCACCAATAAAACAAAACGACAATTCCTGAAGGAACCTGAGACCTATTTTCCTTAAGGTCCTGACTCAAGCAAATGCCGGCGACTGAAAACCTTTTATTTCTTTTATATATTTCTTTTTCCAATGCACCTAAAATTCTGAAAATTTAAATATGAACTTGTGAAGCATCTGGGATTTCTTGTTTTTAATTTTTAAAATAATCTGTAATTAATTAAGGTATTACTCGGTATTTTCAACTTAAAAAAATTTGACAAAAACCTGAAATGAAAAAAAAAATTAAGATATTTAAGATGTCTTTTATGTTTGTTCATTTTTGATTCTTTTACTCAGATACAACCGGAGATCACAACTGATTTCCAAAATAAGCGTCCGAGATAAAAAATACAGTTCCTAGAACACAGTTTCCGTGCAATTAGCGAATATATTTCGAGAAAGAATTAATAAGAATCCGTAATCTGATAAAGCATCTACAGGTGTCAGACATTTGTAAACGCTGCTTAGCAACTGATGGCGACTTTTGCTTTTTTTTTTTTTTATTAACGCGAAAATTAAATAGGAATTAAGGCTGATTATCTGCTTCTGAGAATATTAATCTCGGATAAATTGGATAAAAACGTACCATATTTCGTTTTGCAGCGCGGTGATGTGAAATTCCACTTCGCCTAACAGACAAAGTTCATTGCAGGCAGAGCTAATATGGCACTTAGATGGAATGAGAGAGAGTTTCATTATCTTAATGCATGTTTCGTTTGACTTTTTTTTGCAAGTGCTTCAATCGTCTCTTCATCAGCTTTTGTTAATCTCGGTTATTTTTATTCATCAATCTAATTTCCTGCTGGCGATTAGAAATGGCAGAGAGAGGTAACAGAAGGAGACACCCACCCCCTCCTCTCTGTCCAACGCACCTTCCAACCAGTTGTTTCTGAGACCTGTTCTCTGGAATTTTTGCATTGTAATTTCGGGGCTGCAGAAGTTAATAACGACTCCCGCCAATTTCGGGACCGGACTCACGAGTGGCGGCGCCTCCCCCGTCCTTTTCTCAGTCTCTCGCTCACCTTGCTTCTTCCGTAGAAGTGTGCGAAGGAAGGAGTGGGTGGGAGGATGAACCTTCCCCCAACGGAATCCCCAAGGACACCAAACGCGCATCCTAACATGGATCCATTGTTTAAGTTTCACACTTTGTGTCTCAATTTGGGCGAATTCGTCCCGTTTCTGCTTCGAAACATCTACGCGGACTTGACTTTTAGTAAAAGATACAGTGTCATTCTCGTCTCCAAAAATAAAGTTATTAAATTAAAAAATATACTTCCATTTGTTTTAGATTTGAATTCAAATTATTACGGTAGAATTCATTATTAAATAAATAAATAAATAAATAAAAATTAAGCTACTAACTTAGATCAATTTTGTTCTTGAAATATATATAACCAGGGCCGTAACTAGCTTTTTTGGGCCCCTGGGCAAGACCTCATCACTGGGCCCCACTAAATTTTATGAATTAAATAAAGCTACTTATTTCCCCCAAAAGTTGTTGAAGGCGTGCAGTTTTTTTAATATAATGCAAATTTTTTCGATCTTTCTGGGGCCCCTTTTCCGTCTGGGCCATGGGCATATGCCCCTGTTGTCCCTGCCTAGTTACGGCCCTGTATATAACAGCACTAACAGACCAACAGGCGTTAATGGAACCTAAAACAATCTTACTACATTGGAGAAAAGAATGAGAGAAGATAGAAGTTTTTTTTTTTGGTTGGATTGCATTGTCTATCTTGTTGTTTTTTTTTGGTTGGAATGCATTGATTTTTTGTTTTTTTTATTAGATTGTGTTTTTAATTGGATTGCATTGTCTATCTTTTTTTAGTAGCTAGATCGACCTCCGTTATCTCCAAATTAAATCCAGAAAACCCTAGCGTGGTCGCGGTCGTTCATAACAGTAATTCCTAAGTTTTATTCTTAACTATTTTCTAACACTGCTCTGAAGTATTTTGATCTGAGGTGCAATTTTTGTTTCCCCGGAGTGTCACTACATCGTAATGTTTTAAAAAATAAATCTGAAATCAACTTTAAGCACCTTCATTTCGCAATCACCCTACAAATAAAACTTTCATAAAGATATTTATTAGGCTGTTCATAAACTTAGCTGGTTTTCGGGGATGAGCGGAGTTTCGGCAGGAAACTGTTAGTGCAGTGGTTCTAAAACTTCTAGATTTCACGGAGTGGCAAAGAAGACTTAGGGATGATAGGTTTTTATTATAAAAATCAATTATAACATAATTTGTATAAATAGAAATAATCAGAATAACTTAGATCTATTAAAAGCTGAAATAGTAAAGTTATTTTCCTCATTGTAAATAGACCGGCTAAATCATTGCCAAGGAGCGACGTTTGAGAATCACTGAGTTAATGTACTTCACTTTCTTTTCATAGATGCTGATATTTATTCAAAACAAAATTAAAAAAAGAGTTGACTTAATAATTATAACAAGGATGTTCAAAAGGAAATCGCTTTTGAGGAATATCCTTTTTGATTTATAACTAGTTGAATATTTGGCGTTCTATATTAAGAACGTTAAAAACAGGACGATACAGAAGACCGGAAACAACGATGTGACATTGGCGGGAATCGAACCCTCTTGTGTTTATAATTAAATAGAATAAGTAAGAATGACTCTCCACAATAGAAAAAATTAAAAGCGAATTATTCAATAGATTTATTATAGCTATTTGCTTTCAGTTTAGTACGAAAATTTCGAGATATAGATGGATCAAAGGAATAACAAATTACATATAAATTTCAATGGAAAATAAAATGCTTCTGATTATTTGTTTATTATTTTTTTCAAGCTTCCTGCGAGGTTATGGATTTCAACCAAATACATTGCAATATTTGTCGTAATCTACATTATTGAAGCATTATGGAAAAAAAATGACTTAAAAATAATAATTTACAATTTCTTTTGAGCAAGAAAAGAAACGAGAAACGATAGAATTGCTAAAAAGATAAAAACAACGATGACACGGAACTCAAAATATTCCGGAAAATTCAAACGTGCCCTTACCTATAATGGAATTCAACCAAAACTTTGGTTTTTAACTTAACTAGATACAATGGACGAAATTGACTTTTTTTTCCGATTTCAAATTACGAACTTTCACCCAATAAAACTCCGTAGACTAAGTACATTTCGTGCTGATATGAAGTTTCGTTAATAGCCAAGAGTTTACTATATTTGAAGTGTGTTTTAGGTTTGAAAATGCACTTACTCTATTAATGTTACTATTTCTATAATATACACGGTATATTTAATATTTCTGTAAATTTTTGTACATATGTGTGTCTTCGTTTTTTTTTAGTAACTACTATTATTTATAAAAGGTATTTTATAAATAAGGTAAATACAGAGAACCGCAAAAAAATGTATACACACGTTAATTGATGTTATGTTGAAGTGTGAATAATTTTTTTTTGGTGGACTCTCTATGTTTTCTAAGCCAAAATAATATTTTCATCTTTTAAGCCCCCCCCCCCCCCCCCTGTGGTTTTAGTAGTGGCCTTTTTCCCGTAATTCACAGTGAATTCACTACATACTTAAGAGATGTCATGAAAGTCATCTACAAATAAATATACTGAAAAGATAACAATGTTCACATAACATCATCGTCTGTACCAGTATTTTCGTTCCAAATCTAAGATATCTATTCGCTTTAATCCATTCATTACTCTAATTCACACCGGCAAAATCATATGGAAATCCTAATCCACACATTGCCATTGTCATCTATCTTTTCGATGTCAAAAGTATTTAGCACTGACTAAATAACACAGTTAAAGAAAAGAAAACGGACTCTTTAAGAATTATAATTTGTTTGATATTGAATTCAATTTCACTTTTAACAGACAAAATGAGAAAGTAAAAAATATGTGATTGCTATGAAATAGAATAAACCCTAAAAGTTTTTAATAAAATGTTTTCATTAAATTTAGTTGCCGAGTCGAGAATTGGTGATTCGTGATACTTTGAAAGTGATTAATGTAAAACACAACATGTTTCGTAGTAATTTTGCTACATTTTCAAGTGAAATTTGATGTATTATTTTCATATGTTGTTTTAATGTTATGTTTCAATTTTATTTCACTTGAAAATGTAGCAAAACTGCTATGAAACATGTTGTATTTTATACTAAGTTTTATTGACTCAAATATTCTGTGAAGTTTTATAATAATAATAATAATTTGTTATTTTTAAGGCCAGGAATTTTGGGAAAAGCAAGTAAAAAAGCTATGACTTCAGAGAGAAAACGTCTTTTTTATGACTTATTGCGAGAGGAACTATTTTATTTATTTATTTATTTATTTATTGTTGATATCATGAAGATTTTTCAAAAATACCGTAAAACACAAATTATGTAAAAATTATTTGTAAAACTCATTCGAATGTATTTACACTAAGCGGTTTTATTGTTTGAATCTTTAAAAATAGGCCTGTATATGCTAGAAAAGTATAATTACTAACGCAATAATCGGATTTCCTAGAATTAGTTAGGTCTACAATTTTGTAGTTAAGCCTTTATCTTCACAATGGTAAAAATAAACAAATAAGTAAATAAATAAATAAAATGTTTCATTAAATAATTAATGTACAGCTTATTGTTAATAAATTACAAGTCTAAATGAATGCATATATTATATTGTCTTGTATTACATAAATGCTGTTATTATAATAGTATTGTGAATATCGCTACTAGTTTATGAAAAATTGTATTCATGTTTATTAAATCGAATACAATTTACAAAGTGAGACATTACTTTTTGAAATACTCTTAATCCGACTTGTGAAATGAATAAATCTACCCTTTTATTAAGGCTTTTATTTTTATAGTAATAATATTTGAACGATAACTACTGAAAAAAATCAAAAACGCTTTCATTTCGCGACGACAATGGAACCAACTTTCTAGACTTCTCCATTTAAAATGTGGAAAATTCTTCATAGGAGTCATTTTTATTCTTAAAATTCAGTGAAAATTAATGATTATTTGTTTAATTATTATTTACTTTTACAATCCATTATTTCTTAGAGAAATAAGTGATTTTTCACAAACTTTACTCACGTTACGAATTAATAATAAAAATCTCGTGAAACGCCGACAAATTCTTTCAAAAAATTCAACATTCAGTTAAATATTCAAGGAATTTTATATGATCATTTGACTACTTAAGTCATCAATATTAATTAAGCAATTAATCAAGTAATTAATTAATAATTTAAAAGAAATTTTGGTCCTAATGCGCAAAGACAATGAATCAAAAGATTGTTCAATCATTCATAAGACAATAACGAAGTATCAATAATTAAATTCTTGTAAATTAGGCAATATTCAAACTTCTTTCCTTCTACAAGCTATTTATTAGCTTCCATTTATAAACTTTCACTGAAATTTTTTACTCAGTTTTATTGACTTATTAACTTTATTAAGAAAAATGAATGTCTAATTTTTTTTCTTTTAATCCGCCGTTAATCTTAGGTAAGCCGGACTCGTTTTGGCGTCAAATTGACTGTTAACTCAATTGCTGCTGGATAGAAATGTATGATAAATACTCTTCATACATTAAAGTTTCGAAACCAAAATAAATTGCAATCCTACCCTGTCGACGGCTTCCGAATTTGTGACTTTAAACTTTCCTCCCGGGACTGGCACCCATCTTCCTGTCGTTGAGTTGTAGTTCTCAAGATGTCCGACAGAGGTCAGGAGGTTCTAAGGTGTTTCGCTGTCTTAGTTGTTTTTTTTCTTTGCTTTCTATTATGATTAAGTAGTGATAGATATTTTATTTTAGCCTTTACTTGAACAAAAGCTGCAAAAATTAAAAAAAAATAAAGAAAACTTAAAAGAGGGCAGCTAAATTAATTATTTCTTTGAAGTTTTAAAAATATGCTGACTCCCCTTTTACGAAATAAAACAATCCATTAAATTAATGAAAAAAAATATAAGTAAATAAAATTCTTAAATTATACACGAACTGTAGAAAATTTGTTTATTTAGCAAGAAAATTTGTAGTAAATAACTGAAATAAGTTACAGTACTTATTTTTATTTCGAATATATGAATGAAATCAAGACAGGAAAACTTATACAATGCTTTTTAGATAAACTTGAAACTGTTTAAAACAATTGATTAAGTATATTCGTACTTTAGTGAGACTTTAAATTTCCGTCTCCGCGTAAAGTTAATGTTTTTAAGAACAGTACAAAATTAATAATATTTTAAAATATTTTTGTTTTAAAGTACGGTAGTTTCGAAGTTTTTTTTTTTTTTTTTTTAATATTTTAAATTAATGTAAAAATAAACATACGCTCAATTAAAGATTTTTTTTAAAAGGAACTTAGGACCGTCCCCTGACCGTTTAGCAGTCCAATCCCTTGTTCATCTCTTTCAAACGAATAATTGATATGACACTGATACATGATTGTGGATCAAAAATGGTATTGTACTGAAAGTGATGGATGAACTGCTGGCCTTGCTGAGTCGCGTTTAAAAACAAAACTCCGATGTTTGCTTCTGCAGCACTGTTTATAATGTCTTCTTTTATAAGTCTTGAGAATGTGGACGAAAGAAATTTGTTGCTCATGTACAAGAAACAAAATGTCGAAAGACCACATATCTCGCTGCCTCCACCGGGGGTTGGACCGCTGAGCGGCCAGGGACCGGGAACCCCCAGATAGATTTTTAAAAATGAAATAAAACGAGAAGATTTTGGAGCTGTTTTGATTAGAAAAAAAAAATAAACAATTTTTTTTTTTTTGGCATTTTAAGTTTATTTGGGTTTTTGTGTTAAGGTAAAAATTGTTCCTAGGTCTCTTGGCTAAGCAATACACTCAGATCAATATAAGTTAGCTTGACTCGGCAAATGAAAAATCCATTGGGGTTATTAGGCTGTCACGCTCAACAACCAAACTTTGTACTGATGGCGACAATTAGAACCAATGAATAATGGAAAAGACAAAAAATAAAAATGTCCGCAGGCTTCCACCTGAAGTTAGAAATTCAAGTTATTAAACTGAACATTTTCAAATGCTGGACGGGATTTAAGCCACCATTATTAAATATTAAAAATTCCTATGAACGGGTGAAATTTGATTTAAAAACTTGAATGAATTTGTCTACATTTTCTTTCCTGAAAAGCTTCGTAAGCAGATATATATACATAAAATTTTGTAATTACAGAAGTGTACATAGTTAAGTATCCAAATTTATAATTAACATCCTAACAATAGCTTCTTAAAAACCGCTAATAAATAATAATATAATCTAAAAAAAATATTTAAATTGATATTACGAATTTTTCTTTAATACTTAAAATAGAAAAGATATTTCTAGCAAGCAGAAAGTCCACGAAATAGTAATTCTAAATAATTGCATTTAAAAAGCCAAGTAACTTTGTTAAAATAACTTTATCCTGAATTAAAATTCTAAAATGTCTTTGACTAGAAAGTATTGTATAATAAATAAAATGTGGTTTACATTATTCAAAAACATTTTTTTTGTGTTAATTTTCTTGTTTAAAATTAATGGCTGCTCAAAAATTTTCACGTAATTTTTATTCCATTTAGTTAATAATTATGTATGTTTATTTTTGACTTATGAATAGATGGTTAATGAAATTATAGGTTTTTTTTCTTCTTGTAACGCGCGTGTCTTTCATTCAACTGTTTGAAATAGCAGAAGGTGAGATTTTAATATGAGGTGGGACGGATACACAAGTGACCACATTGAACAAAAGAAGTGCACACAAACTCGTGTCGTCATCAATGGTTGCCGTTTCGGCCAAAGGTCGCACGCTCGTAAGCAACGCATGTTGCTGCTCACAAAGTTAGTAAAAAGCCAGGAATGGAACTAAGTCCCACCCACTAATCTTTTCCTAATTTACATTGGTCTGATTTTCCACAGTAATTGCCATCCTGGTGGAAATAGGCGGTGTAAGCGTGACAGGTAAAGAGGAGGAGCCGCCTCTCAAGTAGGTGTGGCTCAGGCATACACTTCCTGTCATGCGTAGGGAGAATCTGTTCGAATTGCAGGATGGGATACACAAGAAGTGGTGGCGACAAAAAACCAAAAACAAAAGAACAACGCAATAAATTTACATTGTATTCGAAACGTAAACATTGTTTTTTTTTTTTTTTTTTTAGATATCTATAAATAGAATTTTAGCTTTCTACAGATGTCGCTGAGCATTGGTTAAAATCAAAATCAATTTTAAATTAGTATATATATATTTATTTTAAAAATTAAACAAAACAAAAAAAAACTTTTAATCACTTTTTACTTTTAAAATGCCAGAGTTTAAGAAATGCTTAGCTCCGACTTTCATCAAACTAAAGAAAAAAGGTTTCAAAAAAAAAAAAAAAAAAAAAAAGGTAAATTATATCTTGTTTTTTACAAAATGTAAATATTTCGAACAGTTTTTTATTCTAAAATTTTTTAACTTTAAATTGTGTTTTACTTATAGAAGAATTAGAACAAATAATAATTAAAATATATCTATTTAAGATCATATATAGATCTATTCTACTAAAATTAAAAAATAAAAATAGAATAGATATGTATTTTTACTTCGGGCAACACTGGTTTTTACACACATTTGCTGGAACAACGATTTCATGAATGCACGGACTGGTGGCGCCATCTATGGACAACATCAAACACTAGTCATCCAAATAACATTTCAACGTTAGAACAATTGTATAATATTTATTTATTATTTTTTTAAATTGATTAAAGTGTTACATAATTTTTCTAAAAAATATTTTTTTTTATAATTATAAAAATAAAGTAAATTAAATATTTGATCTTTTAGCATTTCATCTTCCAACCAAATTGATATACTGAAATTGGAAATGTATCCAAAATATAAATTTATTTGTTAAATAAATATTTTAACCATACAATTCCTTATAAAATTTTGTCTCATACACATAATGTTAAGTTTTTATCAAAGTATTATTGTGAAACAGATTTTAATTTGTATTTATGGATAATAAAAAAAAAATTGGATATACTTCGTTTTAAATTTTTCAAGTTAAAAAGATGTTTCGACTCTTTCATATTTGTAAAGTCTACAAAGTCAATATATAATTGGAAAATAAGTAATATTTTTAATTAAAATTCTTACATTGTAAGAAAGATAACAGATTTTTTCACATCCTTTTCACAAATTAACTTCGTGAAATGGCAGTGAATAGCTTAAACATGAATCTGCCAGTCTTCAATTACAGCTGAAGAAAACTTTTAAGCACCTAAGATTTTGTCTGCACATTCGGCAAATATCTTCAGGTGATCCAAACACTTGAGAACGTCGTCTGGATTTCGGTTTAAGCAGACTTCATACTTGCGGATAGGAACTTGGCAGTTTGTTTTAATTTTTTGTACTGTGGGACTGAAAAATAAAGGAGAAACAATTACTAGTTTATATTAATTTATCCAGAAGATTTTACATCAAAACAAAATTATTCATCTACCAAGGAACAAGCATATATTTTCAGTGAGTATATAATTATATTAAAAAGTATTCATAATTGAAAAAAAAAAAAAAATACTTAAAGCATCCGATAATATTTCTTTTTCTGTATGACAGTAATGAGAAATTGTGGTAATCTTGTAGACAATATATAAATATAAAGCGTTTTATTATTATTTTCAATAATCTTAATTTTTTTATACTGTTGGTATTCCATGCAAAATACCTGTATCCCAAGTTATATCATAGTTCACATTTTTCAATCCTTAGAGGCTACTGAAACTGAGTGATGTTTACACCTGTGTCAGTCTGTATGAATATCTGTTATTTAGAATCTTGTGGGAATGAGAACTTCCAAAATAATGTAGTAGTCTAAATCAAACTTCATATTTAACAATTTACCAGGGCCGCACTGACACACTAACCCTTGAGAGGCCAAAATGGGGCCTCCTAGATACAGGGGGGGGCCAAGAAGTTAAATTTGACAAAAGGTTTTACTAATTTTACTTCAAAAAATTTAATCAACAATGAATATCAAGATCAAATTAAGATTACTTAAAAAGATTATATAAATAAAAAATTAAAACAAGACAATACTTTTGCATTTACAAATTTATTTATGCATTTTTAAAAATTTTTACTCTGGTTGAGTACCTGCAACTTAAAAGCACCTCAAAGCCCCGAGAAGGGTAAATATGATCTCCAACTTACTCTTACCGTCTACCTTCTGATTCTTTGTTGACCCATTTTATAAAATCTTCTAGACAATGGCCAAAGTAACGTGCTTTAAGTAATTTACGGAATAATGCACTGACAAACTTTATTCCTTTTTTTTAAAATTTAATATTACTATTGGTTATATAATAAGACAGTTATAAAATGTTGATGTTTGATCCAACTTATAAGTCAATATTGGCCAAAATCTTTAAATAAATTAAAAAATAATGCATCAAATCTAAACCTTATGTTTAAGAAGTTAGTCATATTTTCCTAAATCTGATTCAATGTTAGTACTTACACAACACTGGGCCACTGTACTATGATGGGTAGAAACAGTATACTTGAGTAATGTACTGATCAACATGAAACTTCATATGTACAAATTACTTCTCATTGCTTAGTACTATTAAGATGTTGATAAATGGATATTTATATACTTGTATACCACTTTACATAATGGTCTAAAATACTATATCCTGACATAAATTATAGAATAAGATATTGAGAAACTTGAAACTTAAATACAGGGTCTTTCAGAACTAAAGGTAATGTTTGAAAAGGATGTTACCTGAGAATGGTGCAGTAAAATAAGAGGTACGGATGGACAAGGAAGTACTCAGGTTTTATTTGTACCTTACAGATGTTCAACATGTCCGCCTTTAGTCACTCGACAGACATGTGACCATTAGTTATGATAGACAGCACTGATGCAGATAAGTTGCACAGAGTATGGCAAGAACTCAACTATCGGTTGGATGTTGCCGAGTGACCAAAGGCAGATATATTGAACATCTGTAAAATAAGAAATAAAACATGAATACTTCCTCTATCCATCCGTATCTCTTACTGTACTCTTCATCATTCTCATACAACATCCTTATCAAACAGAACCATTATTTCTGAAAGATCCTGAATTATTCATAATGTCTAGATCTGACTACAGTGGTGGTCAAAATTATAAGGACAAGGGAAAAAATCGCCAAACTTGGTTACAGTTGGCCGGAAAATTATGCAAATTTTATGGCTGGAAACCAACAATAAATGCAGCATTTTTTATTAGTTTTTATGGAAATATATGGGAAATTCATATTCATAAAATGTATTTTGGATTTAGACAGCACTGTGATATGGACAAAATTATAAGGACAATGCTATTTGTGTGTTCTAAAAAGCAAAATTTGCATGTTTTTTGTTCTGCACACGGCACTCCCAGACGATATAAATGCATAGTAAGAGATTGCAAACGTCGTATTCTATTTATTCAGTCATGCCACTAGGTACGAAACTTTCGGAGTTTTAGAAAGGGAAAGTGGTTGCTTTTAAAAGTTCAGGACTTACTGTACATCAAATTTCGACAAAGCTGAATAGATCGAGAACGGTTATTTATAATTTTCTTAAAAATCCCGAAAATATGGACGGCAAAGACGTATAGGTAGGCCATCTTCTGTTTCTGTGCGTGTGAAAAGAATGATAATAAGGCGAGCTTGCTCCAAAAAACAAACATCAACGGAAATTAAACGGGAATTAAACTTACGATGCAGTGCTCGAACCGTTCGGCATGTTTTACAAAAAGAAAAAAAGGTTCGTTATGGAAAACTTATGTCACGACCACCTCTTACAAAAGTTCATAAGAGACTGAGGATGGAGTTTGCCAAAAAATGCATTACTATGGAAAAAGAAGTGCGATGATGTTATCTTTTCTGATGAGAAAAAGTTTAATTTGGATGGATCAGATGTTTTCGCTACTTCTGGTATGATTTTCATAAAGAAAAAGAAATTTTCGCAAACCATAGATTTAGAGGTGGCTCAGTGTCTGGTCTGGGGAGGTTTCGCAACTGGCGGAACTACTCCAATAGTTTTTGTGCAGGGCAAAATGAATTCTGAGAGTTTTATTTATATATTGGGCAATAATCTTTTACCAGAAGCACCGTTAATTACGAGTGGAGACTTTTTGTTCCATAAGGACAATGCCTCAGTACATGTTTCTCAAACTTCGAAAGCATGGTTTGATGCTAATTTTGTGAAACTACTTGACTTGCCGGCCAGAAGCCCAGATCTAAATCCAATGGAAAATCTGTGGGGTATTCTTGCACACGAAGTATTCAAAAATGGTATTCAATATCAAAATAAGCAAGAACTTTGTCCTCCATCGAAAAAGCTTGGAAAAAAAATTTCTAAAAACGTTCTGAAGGAACTGTCAAACTCTATGACATCAAGACTGATAAAAGTGATTGAGAAGAAGGGGGAGATTATTAATTATTAGTGTGTTTCAGGCCAAAACATTCATTGTCCTTATAATTTTGTCCAGTTTTTCCAATGACATTTTTTTGTTAAATATGGCAAAACATTCAAATTTTGCATTTTCCAATGTTTTGCATTCTACAATGATTTCTAGCATAAAAAGGCATTTTATATATACATTTCACTTTATTTACTTCACAAATAATTTTTTTCTGTGTAATTTTCAGTTGTCCTTATAATTCTGACCACCACTGTACATTTTGTTGTTCTATGTTTTTTAAGGATCCAACAAGGTTGTGTCCTTTTCAAGTTCAAACTAAGGGTTCTTACTTAGACATTTCACATTGAAGAATATACATAAGTGGTCGTGACATGATTAGGTTTTGGTAAACATATCATTCTATTCAAATTAAATACTAATGAAATATGATGCACACCCTTTGCGATGGAATACACTGCAATGTAAGAATAAAAATTTGTACAGCCTAGAATCAGGCTAATGCTAATGTATCTGAATAATGATGTTGCGATTGGTGAAATATGGAAATTACTACTTTGTGTTACATGAATTAACAAGGAACGTTAGAACAGTATGAGGAAAAGTTCAGAAAACATCCATCCAAAGACAACGTTATTCTGACCATTGTGCAAAAGGACTGAAAATTGATGACTCAATTACAAGGCTTATTTAGAAGCTCTGACTCTCATCAGAGAAGAAAAGGCAAGGAATCATGACTTCACTGAAAGAATTCAGATTCATGTGGCCTAAAAAAAAGGAAATATCCCACAACAGTTTAGAGTCAGTACTGCATTAAGTGTAAGCAGTTTCATTCAAGATTCAAATGGATCAAATGCTTTCTGGTGCTGCAAAGAAGCTGTCAGTGTTGTTTATCCTCTTCTTATGACTTTGAAGAATAAAAAGTCAGTATAATACACTGCCTCATTAATTACTTAAATTAACAAGGGAAGGGTATGAACGTTTCCCTATCAATTCAATCCATTTTCATTGCATGTGTAGGCCATGACTAGGACTGCAACAGGTGCAAGTTGTAGAGCCCACTTCGCAGCCACTCCTGAGAAAATCGAGTTTGAAAACTTGAAGAGTGTTCGTATACTTTTGTACATTTCTCAGTTTCCAAGTAGCCCATGGCGCAGCATGTAAGCACTCTGTTTTATAAGTGAGGGGGGGGGAGGGGCAGAGATCGAATCTTGCTGCTGACGACGTTTGCAATTTGTTTGTTTTTTTTAATCCCTAAGTCAGTCACATCACAAATGCATCAATTATGCACATGAAAACACATTTAATAATCAATTTTGATGAAACATTTCACAGCCTGTTATTTTCATAATCTCCCTCGTAAAAATCGGACTTTCCATCGAAAATATACAATACTTTATTCCTTGTAATAATCAGTTTGCTTTTCTCAGTCTCCTCAAAAAAAAATATAACACAATATTCCCAATCACACATTATCCTTTGGTATATCAGAATGATCATCACTTATAGATATATACGATATTTACAATTATTGATATTTAACAGGAATATTAACATATGTAATGTGACTGATATAGGGATTGAAAGAAAAAAAAAACCCCAAAACTGCAAATGTCATCGGCAGCTAGATTCGATCCGAGACCCTGTGCTTAGGAAACAGAGCACTTACATGCTGCACCACAGGCTGCTTGGAATGGCGTAACATGCAAAAGTATATGAACACGCTTCAAGTTTTCAAACTCGATTTTCTTGGGTTGCAGCGAAGCATGCCCTACAACTTGCACCTATCTTAGTCATGGCCACGTTTAATGAAAATGGATCGAATTGGTAGAGACATTCATACCCTTCACTTGTAAGATCAATTCCAAACACAGAAATCCTTCTCTTCTTACAAGAACTTCATCACTTCTCTTGAAGCAGCAAGCTTCAGTAGCAATCAAATTGTTCCAACAGATGGGAGTTCATGTCACAATCAAAGAAAATAGTACAGCAATAGTTTATGTGCTGCCCACAATCAAAGGATTACCTGTCAAAATGTAGGGGAAAAGGTAAAAATCCATTCTTGGAATTCAGGAAGATTTATCAAGAGTATTTTTTTTATTAAATATAGGCTCTTTCAAAACTATGTATCTTCTAGGAAGATCACAGAAATATTATTGATAAACAAAACCCATTCCAAAAAACCATTTACTTGTGCTAAAATTATATATAAAATAACAATAAGGCTAATAAATGAAGAAAAATATCAATCGAAAGGCACAAAGCTAAAGTTAGGATTCGCA
>JAFIDM010000006.1:34957277-34978466 GCA_023159025.1 Thereuonema tuberculata | reverse complement strand
GGAAAGAGTTTCTTTGTGTTTTGACATAACTCCTGAAGGTTTTTTTTTGAGAAATTTTCCAAGCTGACTTTACCGTCCTCTAATTAATTGTCAATTATCATCAAATCAACATTTAATTTTATTTTCTCTTTACGTTCTTAGCATTGGGCTGTCATTGACACTCTGGCGGTATTCGACATTTCTGAATTGAATTTATTAATTCGGTTTTCAGCAAATTTCATCTAAGTAATATAAATAAATAAATAAATAAATAAGTAACATTTCACGGCTTGGGAATTTATCATTATTTGAATGTATCTCCTGCGGAATCACTTTGAAGTGCGTATCAGTCATTCATATCGCTTATTGGCAGTTAGCCAACTGAACTGAAACTAACCGTACATTCCATGTCCAGAGTCGTTACAGTATAAGGGAAAAGAGGGGATGAGGAGAAACCCCCTCTCCTTCCCATTTCTTCACTACTTTTTTCATTTGTTCGTATTTTTTTTCTTCTTTTTCCCTTCCCGACCTTCTGCAAGGAATGCTCGCAAATTGGCCGCGTGGAATTCGTGCCCCTGTTGTATAGCTCATAAAAGAGCTCGGAGGAGGCGGACCGCAGGGTAGCAAGGGCTTTTCTAGTGGCCCGGGGACGCTGAGTAATCTGGTAGCCACATAACAAACCCTCTCTCTCAAAAAAAAAAAAGCACCTAGAGATGATTATGGTTGGCGCCGACAACAATTCAACAAGTACCGGTAAACAACAACTAAAATATCTTTTGATCCACGAAAAAAATTATAGAATTATGGAAATGAAAATTTCTCATAAGTTAATATTGCAGTAGATTCATAGAATTCTGCCTAATCGGTTATTGTGACAATGCATTGTTATAATATCATCGTTCGATGTCGACTTATATTATATAGACATCCAGTCGACGTACTCCTTTTAATATCTTCTAAGAATACGATATGTCTTTAAAATGAAAAGAAATTTAACGTGCCCGATGATTCAAAGAATTGAGTAAGCAAACGAAGGCACAACGGGTGCGAATCCTTTCTTGTAGCATTGTGCCTTCATTTGCTTGCTCAATACAATATGTCCTGTCCTTAAACAGGAAACTTCATCAGGTTCTGAGGACAGGAAAAAAACTTTTCCTTTTCCTAACAGAATTCGTTAAAAAACTTTATGGTAAAAGTTTTTACAAACAATTAAATTTAGTAACATACATTTCTCATTACAATCATTTTTACAAACAATGAAAATTTAGCTAAAGATAAAAATCCATTAATATTAGTAAAAATTAATGATTTTTTATCTTTTGTTATTAATAATTTTACAAAAATTTTCATAACCAACTAAAATTTTTAAAAGTTAGCCGAAATTGGATATTAACATTTTTGTAAAATTATTAATAATAGGAAGATAAAATATCATTAATTATTACTAATATTAATGGATTTTTGTTAAATTTTAATTGTTTGTAAAAATGATGTAATGGGAAATATACTATTACTAAAATTTAATTGTTTACAAAAATGATGTAATATAATACTTTAATGTAAAGCTTTTTAACGAATTCTAAGAGAAAAAGGAAAAGTTTTTTTCCTGTCCTCAGAACCTGATGAAGTTTCCTGTTTAATGAAACAAAATATTGTTATTTTAGAAGATATTATAAGGAGTATGTCGACAGGATGTCTATATAACATATTACTTAGAAATCTTATAGAAGTTATGAAGTATCTTATAGTGTAGACTTATTTAGTAAACCAATTGAAGGTGTTCCACATCTTTCAATAAAATAATAGAACAATAAGAACTCTTCCATTACTGCATTCCGACAGGGCGTTCCATGGGTTTAAATAGGAGTTTACTTTATTCGGAGGTGGGGATAAGTTTTATTGAACTCGCAAACTTAAAAGAGATTCTTGAGCATTAACCAAACAAAACTGCTACTTACGATTTACCTGTATTTCCTATTTCTGGTGGGATTGGTGTTGAGATCCAACTATTTAATGTTTATTCTGTTATCATTACAATATAATGACTATATTATTTCGAAGAGGTAAACTTCTTGCACATCATTGTTGCAGTTTTGCTGCTTAATGTTAGCGAAAATTTCCAATTTACTTCCAAGCAAATATGAACAGACAAGATTTGGATGTTAATTTAACGTGGAGAAAAATTCCATTTTGAAGTTTACTTTAAAAAAAGAATACATAACAACAAATTTTACGTGCCTAATAATTCAAGAAAATGGTAACTGCGGAGGGCGCAAAGGAGCCAATAAGATTTCGCGCCTCGAGCTGTCACCGGGGAGAGACTGGGACGGCCGTTTCGTCCTCTTCAGGACTCATCAGCCAGCCATACTCCACCGATGACAGGCGAATATATAAGAAGATTCCACTCTCGCTCCCGGGATTCTTATATGTTCGCATCTCCTGAGCCTGTCATCAGCGGAGTTTGTCTGCTGATGAGTCCTAAAGAGGACGAAACGGCCATCTCAGTCTCTCTCCGGTGACAGCTCGAGGTACGAAATCTTCTTGGCTCCTTTGCGCCCTCCGTAGTACCATTTTGTTGAAAAAGAATACACTTTTAAAATATCTTTTTAACAATTAAAAAATTAAAGAGATTAAAAATACAGACAGTTCCGACCTGCTTCACAGCATGGTCATCGTCAGATCTCATGCTACGAATTCTTTTTATGTCGTAGTCCCTTTAAATACTTCACTGATTCCAATTAATTTTTAAAATCAATGCCATTACGTTTATTTAATCGTCAAAAAATTTTTAAAAACCTCTTACTTTAAAATGAATTAAGTGGCCGAGTTTTCGCGCTAAATTCTGTTTCCACAACGAAACCAAACTTTCTGAAAAATAATATATCAAGACAATATTACAAAACCATGAAGTAGCTCCAAATTAAATTTCTTCAAATTACAGCTGTGGTGTTTCAGGAGGAATTTATCTCCAAGCTGGAATATCATTAAGTTGGTTGATATTATTGTTCGTCTTGAGTGATGCTCTTAATAACCACATTCCATGGCTTTCTGTAGCAATAACCATTTGTCAAAAAAGCCTCTCCTTTGAATGATGGTCCTCGGTTTAATGTTTGTTATTCTTTCCTAGGTAGCACATTCTTAAGAACATATTACCTGAAAAATGACCATTTGAGGTTTACGTCCCTACCGACATCACATATGACGTGTTAAGCACATGCTAAGAGATCTTGTGATATAAACAAACAGAAAGCCCATAGGGCGAGTATATAATTTACAGTGTGAATTACTCAAAAAATCGTCGATTTTTGATATTTCAAGACGGAATGGTTCAGTACTGTGCAGTTCCTTACAGTAATAATTCTGTAAAAACGCTTGGAATATCCTTCTTTAATATAATATTTCCTCTATATCTACACGGGTTTGTTTATCCCACAAGCCAAGCAGTAGCCTGGTGGGATATTTTGTAACTACGAAGCCCCGCCTATCCTCAAGTGGTCATTGTTTGATTAATAAATTAGATGTTGTTTTAAAACCACATTCCGTTGTTATGCTTCAAATGTAGCCGAAACTTCCAACTTTCAAACAAAACTCATCAAATAATTTGTAATATTTACAATTTATTTTGTGTGTTTTGTATCTGAATTCTTTTCTTTGATCTCCTGTTTCGTTCACAATCGTATTCATTTCCATGTTGTATTCTTTTAATTCGCTCCAAAACATCCACAAAATGTAGCCTACATATTTCTTAATTGATATCAATTTCCTCAATTAAATTCTAAATTGAATAGAACATTATAAAAACATTTGAAGATTAACGTATTCTACATCTTAATGTTGGATCAGTTTCCAATAACCATATCTTATTATTATTATTTTTTTTGAGTCTTCAGTAATAATGATGTATATTTAATAAGTATTATATACTGTTTATGACTTATTAATTGTACTTCGTTATAATAGTAATGATAAATAATAACTTTTTCGAATCAAATTAAGGCACATTTTTTTTTTGGAAGAAAAAATATTATTAATTTTTTTAAAAAAAAGCGCATAAATTAATACCTTTTATTAGTGAACTAACAATGTTAACAAAGAAATAGTTTATTAAAATTTTTATCAAAATTACAATTTATGCTAAAAACTATGGATGCCATTTCTCTGATATATTGGGTTGGCAAAAAAGTTCGTTCGGTTTTTAAGTAAAAATAAAAGACACGTTTTTAAGTTTCACCAATAATTTTATTGAACAACGTCTTCAACGGTTTGTTCCACTACCTTCTGCCATCTTTCAGGCAACTTCATAATTCCATCTTTCCAAAAAAATTTATCTTTTTGAGCACAAAAATGTTCCAGGTGCCTATGGAGTCTTCCAGGGAATTGAGTTTATTGTATTAAGAGAATTTTGTAAAAGACCTAAATAAATGGAAATCCGAAGGTGCAATGTCTGGTGAATAGGGCGGATGAATCAGAACTTCCAAGCCAAGATGTAACAGTTTTTGTCTGGTCATCAAAGAAACATGTGGTCTTATGTGCTTATTGTCTTCCATCTTCAATATTAAATTGGCGACACAAAATTCACCAATTTTGATCAGTTTTTGATTTAAATGCACGCTGATACGACTGCTGTCCGAATGCAATCTAACAAAATGGCGTCGAATGACGTTAAAGACACCTAAGCGCTACTAGAGCCGTCGTACGTAAAAAAACCAAGGAACTTTTTGGCCAACCCAATAATATTACAGACATTCCGAGATATAAAGCTATTACAAATTTGATAATTTAAATTAAATTCTATTTTTTTTTTGAATTTCAAAGCCGTCAACTTTTTTTTGGGAATCTTTATAATTATATAACTTATTTCTAACCAAATTATTTAGTCCTAGTGTATTTATTTTTTAATATTTATGATATATTCTAACTCAAACTTTCAAATGAAAGTGTTTCGGTGAATTCCATGTCACTTAACACACGGCCATATTATTTTGCACAGGGCTCTTAGTTTTGTGTCATGAACAATTATAAGTTAATTTAGTCACGTTTTAATTCACCTGTGATACACTTCTGCACCATTTCTAACTTCGCAGCAACAGAAATTTTAATATTTATCAAAAGAATTACATTTGCTTAGTATCATCTTCCCTGCATTCCATTGCGGCTTCGCACCAGGGCTTTGAAGAGTTGAAACGGTTCCAACTAAAGACACCGCGTTGCAAATGTCATCTCCTTTCTCTTATGAAATAAGTCTTTAAATCATCATTTTGCTTTCATCTGTTAAAAACGATACTTGACAACGAATGTATCACGAAGCCGTGTTTGATAGAAACACTTCCAAGAACATGGGGAAGATGTTATATTAAGGGAGGGGGAAAAAAAAAAAAACCAGGAGAAGATGTAGAGATGCAAAACATTTAATAATTGGAATGAAAGAAAATACAAATTTCATTGATGAAATGTCAAAAGATGTTGATTTCAATTCCTTTGCTAATACTTATTTGCCTCGTTCGCAGCGCCACATTTCCTGCTGGTGGTGATTTTTTAAACTTTTTTTTATTCCACTATCTCTTGGTATCCCTGCCACATTCAGTGTGTTTCATGCACTATCTCTGTAAATATCTGAATAAGGTTATTTTAATTAAATCATTCGATATTGGTGGAACTTCCTAATTACAATGAGAAGGACTGCTTAACATAATGTGCAATTATAAATTCAACTTGAACGCGTGGAAGTGAATGTTTATCAAAACCATATTAACCGTATTTAAAAATATCGCACACATTTAAAAAAATTAAAAAAGAAAAAAGAAAAGCATATTGACACGAAACAGGACGGTTTCGACCTGCGGAAAACTTGAAGGTCATCTTCATCTGAAAAACTACCAAGCAAGGAATGGAATATAAAGAAAATCCAATATTTTTGGAAATATTCATCCTATTGCCCTTTTTCTTTGCTCAATTTTGCCTCCTTCCATAAATATTTGTTTTTCTTTATATTCCATTCCTTGCTGGACAGTTTTTCAACTGAAGATGACCTTGTTGTTTCCCGCAGGTCGAAACCGTCCTGTTTTACTGTAATATGTTTTTATTATTATTTTATTATTATTTTTTTTAATTTCAATACGGTTTTTGATAATACACAATTGTAAGTAGTGGATTAACAATAGATTAAAACATGTCGATGTGATAAAGTTTTTGTTGCGAGTAATTGTTGCACTTAAAAAAAAAATTGCGAATAAAAATGGAAAAAAAAAAAAACAAAAATAAACCTTGCAATCAATTTAAAAAAAACTTGCAAATCCGTACTTTTTATGATTCTATAGAAATCAGAAAAAAAAAGAAATCATTGTTGTGAAATGCAATTTAAGTCATTTAGGTTTCTACATAAATTCTTAGGCTGTCAATGCAGCAGAACGAATAAAGATCCAATCTGTCTCATCTTATCAAAATAACCCTTACAAATAAACAGGTCTGTATATTTTCTTTTAGGGATGAAGCTACGGAGCTATAGACTGGTTCATTCCAAAATTGGGCGGGTCCATGTACTTCAGAATTCATATCAATCTTCCGGAGGCTGTTCAGATATCTCCTTAATTAATAGAACATTATGATTTGATAATTCGTAAAGTAACATTTAAATTTTTTTTAAGATATTACACTATCTTTATTACAGAATGTAATCAGTGATAATCTTATATTATCAAAATAATTGCATGATTTTTCTGTCTTTTGTAGTAAGACATTGGAATGATACAGTGGTAGAAGTAATTTAGAAATATTTCTAAGGCCGATTAGATGTTGAGAAAGAAGTAATCAATTATTTCGGTGACAGGTCTTTAATAATTTAGATTAGGGATTTGTTATTATTTTTTTTTATTAAAAAATTCCACTGTTAACGCTATTTGATCATCGCTGCAAAAAAGCAGCAATTTCAGATAATGTTCGACATTGCTGTCCACAAATTCAAAATAAATAACGTACAAATTAATTTAAGAAGAAGTGCGTTTTTAGCGGTCCCATGTTACAGTTAATATAGGGAACCGCCTGCTTTTGTGTTGTCTGTAAGTCGTACTGTGTAGCGGCCAAACGGTTAGAGATATTAGAATGAAACCTTCACCATTGTGTTCAGCATCCAAAAGTAGGTGACCACGTAAAAAATCAGACCTGTAGGACCACTCCCTGACCCTCAAATTAACATTTTCCATAGCAGTGTTAGTAATAATGATAACAATTAACACAGTAATAATACTGATGCTTCATACATAACAATACTAACAATTGCCAACAGGACGTCATTGTTAATATTTACAAACGTATTGTTTCATAAATTCTTTAACATATCCAAATGATGTACTAAGCATTGTATTAGCGGCCCCTAGGTTACAGCTTGCCTGTAAAACACTAAAGGAACGGTCTTGCATTTCTGTGCTCTTGCTTTTAATTATTTTGTTTATACAATTGTGCATATTATGGGGCCGCTTTGCTTTTGACACTGTCTAAAAGCATTAATTATCTTGTTTGTTTTTTTTTTTTTTTGTTTTTTACATATTTAATAGGCGAATTTCTACTTTTTTCTTTCTTTCAATAATTAGTTATTTGTGGGCGTTCTATAGGTTTAATTTCTGAGACTGAAATCGCATCAGTTAAATATGTTGACTAGACAAGAGCTATTTTGAAAGTATCTTGTTTTCATGCGATTACGAGACATTGATCAGTAAGTGGGGATTGTTATCCTACTTCATGCTAAAATTTCATGCTAAATCTTCCAAGAATCAATTAACCATCTGTAGAGTTTATTATTAACCGTATAGTAGTTAAGTACCACAGGTTGTTATAGATATGGTCTAACATTCACGATGGCCCTTAAATAAGTATCAGGAAAAAAAAAATCACAACAAGAATGTTTTTGTAAGTAGAAACAAGCACATCCCATCCATTTGTGGTCGAGGTAACTCAAAAACTATGCATTCTAGAAACCTAAAATTTCGGATGTAGATAGATTATTGTTAAAAGGAAAATCTTTATTGATTTTGATACACATTCGACTGTAAGTTAGGGCGAGAAAGATGCCAAGCGTACGTTGTCCGAAAATCTCAATAACTGCGATAATACAAAAGGTAATTGTCCTAGAAACTGTAATCGTAGATTAATGCTACCAATTTGATATCCTTGTTGATTTAATAGAAGTTTGTACCCATAGGATCCCAAAAAATAAACACATGAATGTCCTTAAAGCGCCATAATTACATAAAATAAATAAAAAGACAAATACATTGAAGAGTTTATTTATATGATCATTTTTTTTTTTGAACAATTATGCGATCTGACGATGAGGATAAATTGATAATACGTTTTGTTAGTTATAAATTTTCTACGTGAATGGAAATAAAACTTGAAATCTAAATCATTTTTTTTTGTTTGTTTTTAGATTGTGAGAAATTAGTTTGTATGTTAGAAGAATCTAGTCGGGGCGCCATTTTTGTTTTCTTCTTACAAATTCTTACATTTTTCGAAACAAATTGGAGAAATTATAATATTTCAAGAAATAAACAACTAACTTTATAAATAATGAAAAACATTGAAATTATTCATTTCTATGTTAGAAAATGATAATTATATCGTGTTCACAACTTTCCATGTTTGATGATTTCAGAACACAATCGTGCTTTCAGCAGTTAGCGCCATCTATTGTTTGAAAGTAGAAACAATTTGTAAGATGATTCACGAAACTTATAAGGGAATTTCCCGAAATGATTTCATTGATTTTCTTAAAAAAAATTATTTTTCAGTTGTGGAAGCCGAATCTGATAACCATCCATATACAAAAAGACCCTTCGTACTGTAGAAGAAGTGGGTTTGTGTTAAGTTTTGTGTTGTTTTTTTTTTAAGCTTTTATTTTAAAAGGCGTTTTTTACTTAACTATTAACTCTAGACCCACCTATATCAGTTCTGGAGGATGGGAGCATCATTAATTTTTTGTTTCAGTTTAGATTTTGTCTCAAAACTCAGATTGCTTATCTACTCACGTATGGCGTGAAATTCAAAATTTATTTTCTGTTTTTATCTTTTTAAACTCACACTTAATAAATAAATAAATAAATAAATAAATAAATAAATAAATAAATAAATAAATAAATAAATAAATAAAAACTTTATCTGTTTAAAGCTATTCTATCATATACATACTGCTCTCCTACAGACCTCAGTGTCGCGGTTATATCAATTTTATCTCGCAGCTTATATTTAGAAGTTATTAGATCCCACAATTAAATTATGAGTGGAAAGAGAAAGTGCCAACAGTAATTGATCGTCAATAATGCATTATTGTATAATCCATCATAATAAGGTTTCCATCAGCGCTGTTTTCCACAGCGCGGGAGTTTCTCTGAACTAATTAACCACCGTTATACAAAGAATTAGGCCTTAGGCCTCTTGTACACGCACGTTTTTATGCCGTGAAAAACGACGGTTGATTCGCCGTGTATAGGCACAGTCATCAGTGTTGTATGGATCACTGTGGAAGTGTGTAGACAGACACGGCCGCACTCCGGCACGACAGCGCTGCCGTATGCGCCGTGTCTTCCCGTCAATACAACCGACACTTGAGAATGACCTGCGAGACAAAAATGTCCTTGTGCAAACGTGTGCACAGGGCGCAAGAGGGAGGAATGTATCAAATCGCGACATGATCGCGAGATAGCGGACACGCCTCTTTCCAGAATTCTTTGTTTAATAATTAATAATTTCGCTGTTTGATATATATATAAAAATAATTTTTTCTGTCCTTCGGCCGCCCTAAAAATCTTGCCGCCCTAGGCGGCCGCCTAGTCTTGCCTAATGGTAGAAACGGCCCTGTTAATTACATTAATTCATGAAAGGCCTGTAATATGAGATTAGACTATCGATAAATATAAAAACATGTCTTCCCTCAGTTGATTCTTGACAAGTGTATGAAATGTATCAAATTCCTCCTTTTTTTCTAAAATCGGATGTATCCAAAACCTTCTTTTTTTTTTTTTTTTTTTTTTTTTTTTGAGTTTTCTATACACGTAATACGCAATGATAATCTTTTTCTTATAAGGATTCATGACACACGTCTGCAGCTTGGCACAGAAAAACCACAACTGAGCCGTCTCGCAGTTGTCTCGTCCGGTGTCATATACAAGCTCACACGTTTTTTCTACGGCGCGGTTAACACGCCATACAGTTAAGAAACCGTGCCGTTAACAGAGGCTTACTGTCAACAAAATAAATATTAAGAATTATGTATAATTTAAGTAGCGACATCTATTGAGGAAATCGCGTACTTCATTGGGATTTGCAATTAATGTATTTCAATGGGAAATTTTCGGTGAAAACCTTAACTATCATGTTGAAAGTTGAAAAACTACGAGATTGTGATATGATATATCTGATTATTTTTGTACCATAGTATTTCGGAACAGATTACCATATATCTAAGCTATGAGCTTCAAACACATTTCTCGCCATTTACGCGTTTTACAAATTGCACTACATTGAAGAAAGTTATTGTCATTGCTAGATAAACATGGCGTCTTCAAACCTGATCAGACCATCACAATGTAAAAATTATTCGCATTTTGGAGCTGATTCACAAACATTTAAACGAAGAAAATCATTGTAATCATAGATCAAATGAGTCTCGTTTACAACTGATAATTTCAAAAATTTTAGAGGTATGAGCTATTTAAATTCGACAATGCGTACTTATGCTGCTTTAATCAATTAAAAATAATCTAATGCATGAATAAACAATTTTTAGCTGTAACCAGTGCTTTTTTTTTCTGCCGGTATGGTCAACGCCATCTTGAAAAAGGATGTTTTCAAGATGGCGTTGGTATGGTCAGAAAAGCTTACCGGTAAACTTTTTAAAATTTTTTTTGATCAGTAAAATTGCTTTACAGATCAGAGTTCATGAATTTAAAGTCTCACGTAAGTAAAATGTTGAGGTTGCCGGTTTAGGACTTTAAAGCCCCGCGAACACCATGCAATTTTTCAGCAATTTAGTCGTCCGATTTTGACGTCACGAGTTGATATAGACAGTTTTGAGCCCGTTTATATGCAACTTGACTGCAACTTTTGTCATCCGATTCGAGTTGTTCCTACACCTGCAACTCGAAAAATTGCATCGACGTCACTGGGAATTACCCATTCACAGGGCAGCGTTGAAACACGTCAGTTGTGACGCCCCGCCCATGAAAGAAATGGCGTCGAAAATGATATTTGCCGATTGGATTTGAAGACATGCTCATACTCAATGAATATCAAGAGTATTGCGAGTTTCTTTCATGCATAAATAAAGTTTATACTGAAATGCAGAAATTGTATGCGGCAGAATTTATCACAGAGGTTTCAAAACTTCGATTTTTTCGGATTTTCCACATCGGGTTTAGGAAACGCATTGCATTATGGGATTCCTTCTATCACCGCCGACTTCATGTCGAATTGCATGGTGTTCGGGGTTTGACAAAAGTTTATATCAACTCGTGACGTCAAAATCGGACGACTAAGTTGCTGAAAAATTGCATGGTGTTCGCGGGGCTTTAAACTCTCAAAACAATAAACGTTAAAAGCAAGTGAAAACTAGGATTACCGCCACTGCTCGAGTCCAGGTCATAGTTTAAAGTTATCATAGACCACAGTTACTTAAGTATTCTAGAAATAGACCTTTATATTTTCTAGAATAAAGTTTACAGGGAATAGAGTACCGGTAAACTTTATTCTAACAAAAAAAAAAAAAAAAAAAAAGAATATATATAACAATGTTTGCTATCAATAGCAAAACGTAACGGTAGCAATAGTGGCCACTCAACCGGACGCAGGTGAAGCAGCCACTTCCGGGAGGCCGACTAAAGGGCGATGAAACAGAATTTCCGAAGTACAATCTAGGCTTTTTTTTTTTTCTGGTTGCATGATTACAGTGGGTGTTCGGAGGCGAAAAAAAAAAAAAAATGGGAATTGCTGTAGAATGATACAAAACGAATTAAAAAAGGGCGGCAACGGTATTTTTAGTATCTTGTATGAAAGGTCCAAAGTACATCTGGATAACAAATAATTTTAAAGATAGGATTTCCCCTTAAGGCTCAATTAGATAGAAAATTTATTGTTGCTCGTGTATTTACCTATTAAATGGGCTCCAATTTTACTATCATTAGGCAGGTTTTTTTTTTTTTTTTTTTTTTTTTTACCAGTAAAATCACAATAAAAAATATTAAGTCTACAGCCATCTTTAATTAATTTAAAGACTTATGGGTAATTTTATACAATCGAAGCATAATTACTTTTTTATAATTCATGCATGAAAGAATTAGACACTGAACCTGATTCGCTCCCCATTGTATAAATGTTTTGTATGTATTTCATTACATATTTTTCTAAAACTATTTTCCCAGAAAACTTATCGTCATAATTCTTGTTTCTGTATTTGGAGATCTTATATCTCTTTAGTGGAGATTTACGACTGATCGTTGACTTCAACAATCACGTTTCTCAGATAAAACTGATTTCAGGGGTTACGAAATACCAGAAGATGAAGAAAAATGGATAGGCCTATTTGAAGTTTACTTTGTCATAGGATTTTTTTCCAATGTTTAAAATATAAACATCTGCAACGTGATCATCAAATTCACGGGAACTTCTTGCGAAATGATAAGGTTTGCCAAAAGAGATTAGTGCTTTGTGACTCATGTTTTCGAAAAGCAATATAGCGATATGTATCTTTTGTAAATGAATCTTTTAAGCAATCCGTACTGATAAAATACATTAAAGTAATTAAAGACAATAAAACTTCGCCACTCCTACTTCTTTTTTTTTTTCTGTCTATTCGAAATTCTGATTTGAATTTAATTTAATTGTTTACTTGGGTTTATTTCTTCATTCTTAGTTTTTATATCTTATTAATTAAAAGTCCAATATATGGGAATAAAGATATTCTGTAATTTTCCAATACAGTAGCTTTTTTTTTTTTTTTTTAATAAAGTATATTTGAACTTAATATTTATTTTAAATAGTCTAAAGATAGGAAAGTTGGGTTTCCTGATACAGTAATATCTTTTTCATTCAATTTCTTTGAATAATTTACCAGTTGTTGAAGTAACATTTTACTGCGTTTGTAAGTTTGGGATACGAACATTTAAAATTGTTTCATTATTTTGACATAAAATTAATTGATCTCTGAATGTTTTACGAATGTATATTTCAGAGGGTTATTATTCTGACTCTCAATTGTATTGCTCTCCAAATATGTAAATTAAATTAGTACCATCAATCAAGTTATCTGTCGGTTACATAGTACTTCAGAGAAACTTTTAGAATTGAGTATTGTATTTCTTTTTTCTATCGCTCTGCAAGTGGTGGCGCTGCAATCGACATTAAAAAAAATACCTAAAATTTCAGAAATTCCCTTATTTTTCTTGATTTAATTTAATCTGTATGCGCGTTAAACTTTTTTTATTAATTTGACTATTTAGTCTGGAGTTTTTTGCTTATGTACTTTAATTCCTTTTGAACCTGGCAGGCAACTGGGCAAGGATTTAAATCCATTTTGATTACGATGTATTTTTGATTCTTTTTTGCTTTTGTGGGGATATCACTTCCGGGATCGGGAGTGCTATCCGTAACCTTTCGCGCTTTTTTGAGCCAATCATCAAATAAAAATATACTTAATAAATCCCAATAAGAACGAAACAGCTGTTCCAGAAACAGGGTGATGGCTCAGGAACGCGAAAGCAAACTTATGTAAATTCCCTTATTTTTCTTGATTTAATGAAAAATCTACTTTGCTTGCTGCAACTTAATCTCCTTTCAATTAACGAAAATTCTCGAAGAGGTTATCTTTAAAAACTACATCCAACTATAGTCTAACACATTTATTTTGACGATCACGTTTGCGCGGGAATCACGGAAATTACGAGATTTGGCCATTAGCCTCTTCAGCAGGTCTCAAGAAATGTAGTATTTTTAATGTCTTGTCACTAGGAAAATGCTACATAATGAATTTATTGTTTGTTTATTGACTGATTTCAAGTTATTAATACTACATTAAAATGTAGTAAAAGTCTCAAGCATTTCCCCGTATTATAATTCATTTAAATGTTTCAATATTTTGTGAGAAGACCTGGATAGAGACTATTCTCGCGTAAATTACGTGAAATCACGAAAATACGGGATCGTCAACTTCCATGAGTTTGATAGTATGATCACTGATTTAGCATCGACTGCTGTTTAATTTCGTACAAAAACAGCGGTATTCTTTTCCTTCTGGTCTGTAGACATGAATTACTTCCCAAACTTCTTTCTCCTTCTTGTCTGGATTCAGTGAATCCCCTAAAATTCTTTTTCGATTAGTATAGAGGGTTTTCAATCCCAAGGAACATATCATTTTTAACGCAAAGCTCAGCCGTGATCCAAGCAAACAACAAAAAACAAGTGAATGTAATTTTGTTCTAAAGCATAAATTTAAGGCCGAACCATAATAATACAAACATTTAAAAATAATAATAAAATAATTAATGCTTTTAGACAGTGTCAAAAGCAAAGCGGTCCCATAATATGCACAATTGTATAAACAAAAGAATTAAAAGCAAGAGCATATAAATGCAAGACCGTTCCTTTATGTTTTACAGGCAAGCTGTAACTTAGGGGCCGCTAATACAATGCTTAGTGCATCATTTGGATATGTTAAAGAATTTATGAAACAATACGTTTGTAAATATTAACAATGACGTCCTGTTGGCAATTGTTAGTATTGTTATGTATGAAGCATCAGTATTATTACTGTGTTAATTGTTATCATTTTTACTAACACTGCTATGGAACGTTAATTTTGGGGATCAGGAAGGGGTCCTAGAGGTCTGATTTTTTTTTACGTGGTCACCTACTTTTTGATGCTGAACACAATGGTGAAGGTTTCATTCTTATATCTCTAACCGTTTGGCCACTACATAGTGTGACATACAGACAACACAAAAGCAAGAGCGGTTCCCTATGTTAACTGTAACGTGGGACCGCTAAAAAGGAAATACAATAACGTTAAGAAAAATATAAAAAAAAGTTAGGAAAATAAGAAAAAAAAACCCGCCCAAGTGGGCATTGAGAAAAAAAAAAAAAAGATTAAGAGAAAACAAAACAAATTCTAACCGACAACCTTCAGTCTATGAGTCCGAGACGTTTAAGTATCAAGTTACAGCTGATAACTGAAATCAGATGGTTGCATTTCTAACATTTAAGCTAAAAGCGGAAATCCAATGAAAACAATGCCAACTATCTCGAACATTGGGGGATGTTGGCCCCTTAAAATACCCTATTCCTACGGTGTTTGGGTCTCTGAACACGATGGTGAAATCCGTTTGTCGATCCGACCTTTCATTCGATAGTTGTTAGGGATAGACGGAGGGGCAGGACAATCGCAATAGCTACCGATTTTGCTCGCTAACACCATAGCTCCCAAATGGGTCGCTAAAACAGCAGTTAAATCTGTAAATTTGACGGAGACGTCACAGAATATTTACTACAAACTACCCGATATCAGTGAAATAAGTAAGCAAACGAAGGGCACAACGTAACAAGATAGGATTCGCACCCTGAGTTGTCACCGGGAAGAGATTGGGACGGACCATTTCGTCCTTTTTAGGACTCATCAGTCAGCCAAACTCCACCGATGATAGACTCAGAAGGTGCGAGAGGTTAGTATCCCGGGTCTCGCTCCCGAGAACGGGACCTCTCGAAGAAATCCTAACCAAAAAAATAAACAAAATAAAAAAATACAAATATTCCTTGTCCTGCAATCTGATAGGCGCAAAAGGAATTGATCTTTAGAGTAATGGAAAACTTACAGATTAAAAAAAAAAAAAAAAGCTAAACTGCAGCAGACTATACGACAGCAATTTTTTATGAATAGTTTTCAAAATGAATAAATTAAAAAATAATAATAAAAAAAGATTAGATCGAAAACATACAAATTGCATTTTAATCTTGAATTGCAGTGACGTTATTTAGTATTATACTTTGGTAGCATTGAGTATTTGGTTTTCGATAATTAACTAGTAAAATGTAATTAAATTTATATTTTTTAAATTTTGATTATTTCAAATAATAAAACTATGCTTAAAGGTTTTGTTTGACAAATTTTTCAATAATTCCGCTCGTAGAATTTTTTTTTGAGAAATAACCTAGATATTTATCTAACAAAATAAAATATTAATTATTTTGCAACTTATATTAAAATAAATAAGTCACATGTATTTACTGTTATTTTTTTTAAGTATTCATTTTAAAGATTTTATCTTTTTCCTGTTAACTATATTTATTAATTTGTCTGTGTAAATTTGTTATTTCAAGCGTCTTAGTATATGTTTATTTATTTGTCAACAGAGGTCTCCACTGATCAATGGACTTTCAACATGGAGGTAGAGGGCTATGGATGAGATATGATTTGCTAAACATTTGATCATATATCGATGTCCGTGTTTTATTTTGCCGAATTAAAATATCACCATGAAGTTTGCGGAACATCTCTCTGCTCACATAACGCCAGAATGGCGGAAACAATACATTCAATACGAGGTAAAGTATGGAATTATTCATTTGTAATTGGACTTTACTGTCAGCTGTAATGTTAGAGGGGCTGATAATAGGAGTTGTCTGTTTCATAATCACCAGCGAAAATATCTTGTTTTTGTAGAACTAATGTGTTTGGGTAGCTCTGTCACCGCTTTTTTTAATGCACACTGGATTTAGATAAGGATCTGCGAAAAGGGGTCTATTTACTTAACGTTTTTAAAGAGAAACATCGCAATTGCATAAGTTAAAAGGTCTTACACATATTATGTTGACTTAGCTTAACTCCCGATGCCAATTCTTACTTAATTATAATTCTTAAAGCCACAAACGTATAATTTTTGTATTAACTTTCGTTTCCTTATTTCTTTTGTAATTAGCTTCTGTCAGTACATTCATAAATTAAATGTAGATCCAGAAAAGCATCACAAAATTATTAGTTTCTTGCGTACTAATTGCGAATTTAACTTTAATTGACATTAATGGCCAATAAATTGTTAACGTATTCTAATAAGCATTTGGAGAATGCTGTAGATTTTTCAGTACTGTATACGGATGATTTGAATCGCTGACAACTTTTAATCGTGTCCTTAAACTTGCTCTGTAATGACTTTGTCCCATCAATTATTCAAACTTAGATTTAGCATCTCGTTGACTTACTTCACTACTTACTTCACTCTTGTGCCAACTAAGAAGTTCATTTTTCAATTTACTTTTGATTGACGCTTGTTTATTTCGTAAGTACTGTAATCGCTGCAGTGCAGTTAGTTCAGCGCTCTCGTAAATAATCTGGATAAATTATTCGAGATGTCCTCACCGTTAATGCTGTTAAAATTTATTGCAGTTATGTAAGGAGATGTATTTCTTAAAAGCTGGAGGATAAAGAAGTTCGGAAATTAAGTGATTTGAAATACTGAAAATGTCTTAATATTTCAAACAAAATTTTTAAATATTAATAAAGGAAAGAAAATTGTACAAATGGACGAGAGAAATAATTGTCTAATTATGAATTTGACTTTTTTTATTAATTCCAACAAATAAATATATATACCATTTTTTTTTATTTGTTATTTAAATTATTACATATTTACAAAAATAAAGAAAATCGATTAATGTATGTAAACTCTTAGTGAAATAGAAACAAAAATATATGAAGTTTATCAGGAAGTTGATTTTTTTTTTTTAAATTAAATCACATGTTATTTACCTATTTTCTTTACAACACCCTAATTTTAATATTGGATGTTGATGAATTGGATGAATATTTTCAATAAATTCATTTCATAATAACTCGTTAATAATTTTGTATTAAGTAACTGTAAATTATTAACATGGAGTATATACGAGTATACTATTCCGTATACTATTCCTTATGCGTGGATTTCTATTTCATTTTAAGTTTTATAATTTGTTGTTGACTTGAACCAATGTAAATCATTCCTGAAATACACGTAACCTCAGTTGTGGACTTTTGCCAAACTGGTCTTGGTTCATCGAGAATTGTTTGGGGAGTTCAGGAGGATTAGACAGATTAGGTGGAGATAGCTTTTGTTGTTTGTACTTTGGGAGATAAGACAGAAGACTTGTAACCATTTGTTCGAACTAAGTTTAGAATCATAAATTGCTCAGACTTTAAAAATTAAAAAAAAATCCACACAAAAATATACATACCATTACAGAAATATAAATGGAGGGGGGCTTGGAAGCAAAAATTCACATGTAAATTCAGGATTTTGATACAGCAATTGGTATACAGTTAGTATTCAATGATGAAATAGAAATAAAAAACATTCTTAACTATAAATTTCGGTACTGCTTTGTTTTTGGAAGTATGGTTACTTATTTGCTACGATAAATCATTGTTAAGGACATGCAATTTCCAAATATTAAATTTTTATTCAGAATTATTGAAGACACATGTCGTTCCTAAATTATTCTTAATTCTTCACATCTATGAGAAACAAGAGAAAGCTTTTGCATGTTTAAGCTGGTTTTGAAAATTATGTCCCATTCCTCTGATGAGAAGATCATGCATTATTATAATATATGCAGATTGAAACTTGACAAAGGCAACATGTTATATTTATTAGGAATAAACCAATAACAATGGCAAAATTAAAAATATACCTCAAATTTACAGTCACTGAGAAGTTTTAACTGGATTCCAAATCATTTTTGTTTCAGGTTTATTAATCCTCATCAGCTGGAATTATTCAGTGATCAGCTGCTTAGCGAAACTGAACAAAAATTATATACTAATTAAAAAAGGGGGAACAAGAACAAAAACCAGCACATGAATAAATTAAATTTGCCTTTCTGTTTCAATTATGGGGAGGAGTTGGGAATAGCTGTTTCGTCCTTGTACGGACTCATCAGCTCAACCCCGCCTCCCCGATAAAAGAAACAAAAAGGTAAGATCACCATGACGATTAATAAGTCTGAAGCAATCGTCTGCTATAATTCTGGTTCAGTTCTATTAATTTACTCCTTTTTTGTCATTGTTATTCTTTATGCAGTGCACATTACATGTACTAATAGAAAAATTACCATTTAATCTTCCATGGATAATTGTGATGTTTATAAATAGTTAAATCTGATGCCGTAGCTAATACATGTACTGCTCCTTGTAAAGTTGTCGTTATTTATGTCCCCTATTTTTTGTCTACCTCTCTCTGAGTCAAGAACTTGATTCATTCATTGTGTCTTAAATAACTTCTTGTTCAGATAACAGACAAATACAAAAGAACTCAGTAGCAGAATCTTGAATGCTATATTATATAATACAGTATATGCCCTTTAGAAGTGTAGTGTAATTGATTTTTTTTTTGATAAGTTTTACTGTCATTTATTACATTGTAAATTAGCATATTAAAAGAAGCCTTCTCAGGTAGATTGCAAATTGGAGGATTATATTTCAATATATTTTTAGGTTACATTGTAAATTTACAGTATCTGATGTTGATATCCAGTGCATTTAAAGGATGGAATTTTTTTTTAAAAAAACATATTAGTTATGTATTATGCATTAATCAATTTGATTATTTATTTATTTATTTGTTAAAAATTGTAAAAACAGAAAAAAGCAAAAAAAAAGACAGATCCATAATTGTAAATTAATGCATCTGCCAAATACAAGCAATATATCTTCAGATATTCAGAATGTGTAGAATAGTTTAAATCTACAAATTTACGTAGTCCTACATCTAAAATTGGTTTAGTGAAAATCTGCAACGAGTATTTAAAGTCACGCTTAACACTCGATGAAATAGAAAACACTTTGACATTAACCATGAACGATATAATGCTGATTTTGGCTTCCCTTTTTAACCTCCTCCCTCCTATAGTAATTTGTAAAGAAACCCCCCCCAAAAAAAAATGTTACAATCCTTAAGGAAATTTCCTTGAGAATTTAAGAAACTGATAACTTAATGAGTTGATGGAAAGGTGATTGCATGTGTACAAATGTCACATCTTTATTGACTTCAGTCAGAAATAAAAAGAACTGAACCAAATTACCTGGAAAAATGTTATCAAATCACTAGCAAAAACCAAAAATGTTTAACAGTAAATAAAAACTCTGATTCTATTACTTAGATTAAATCTTACTTTTTTTTTTTTATCGTTACAAAGTTTAACATTAACATTTAGGCTTTACAAAACACGATATCATTTACTGTTATGACATTTACATTGAACTAAGTCCTCCTCATTCTTTAAATTTTGCAGTTGTCCACGGTAATCATTACAAAATGGGACTTAATTTTGATTTCAAATCTAAGATGTATCATGATAAGGGGCAGATAGCAATAATAAAGCACAACCAGTTGAATAAGTTATTATTTGTTTCGTTTTTTTTTTTTTTTTTTTTCACTTTTAGTAATGCAGTTCCTCCACAGGAGTACACTCAGTTTCATCCCTGATAATTTCCCACATATCTAAAAACAAAGAATCTTAATATCATTATGTGACTTTCTCTACATAGAAGGGTTAAATTAATTTTCGACCTTTACATCAGTTATTTTCATACAAAATATTTACGTTATCTCTGTAATTTTTTAAAAAGAAAGCTATGTGTATCAGTTTGTAAATCTTCAAAAGCAACTACTATATACAATCTTGTTCACTCTCTTGCTCTTAAAAGCAGATAATGAGGTTTAATAATTCTTTTCCCCAAAGTAAATGAGCACTAAATCAGACAAAAAAAAATAGCTCTTAAGTGGGGGTCCTGCTGTGACAAGTGAAGTAAACCCATAAGTCCTCTTAAGCACACACACTTTCCTGCTGTGTGGCATGAGCTTTCTAGAAGTTTCCTGTTAAACATTTTCAGTCAAATGTTTAAGTTGACAAAGCTGAGTTTTTATTTATGACGAAAAAAAAAAAAAAGGGATTACATTTGATCCTCTGGCGGTGTCACTTTTAATCACTTTGTGTTGACTTATTACTTTTATGAAAGATTTATATGTGAATTTTAGTTCTTTTTCACCCAAGCATTTTTAGTGGTCTTGAACACAACAATGCCTTTCTTTCATAAACTGAAGATGAATCATTTGTTTATTGCTATTTTTTTTCTTTTTTTCTTTCAGGAAATGAAGGGGATGCTTTACAATGCTATGGAAGAAGCTCCTTCCATAGAAGGTA
>JAFIDM010000006.1:34926180-34952277 GCA_023159025.1 Thereuonema tuberculata | reverse complement strand
CCCGCTTTAAAATGAAGTATTCCTTATAATTCTTCTAATTTATATATAATTCTTATTTTAATACTTCCTTTTAATTTTTAATAATTTACAACCTGTAAATTACTACTGGTAATATTTCCTGTAGTTTTGACTTTTTCTATTTTTATAAAATACACCATTTTAAAATCTTCAAATTTTATAATCTATTTAAAAGTAAATCTTGTTTGTTTTTTTTTCGGTTTTTTTTTCTCATTGTTGAGAAAATGGAGGAAAACCAAACATAATTTATTTTTTGCAATTGATTCTGTCAATATTACTTCTAGAGAAATTTAGAGAGTCAGACTTGTTTGAAAGCTGACATTATTACTTACCAAAACATTTTGCTGATATGTAGGTCAACATGATAACCAAGCTTCCCTGCGTAGCTGAGTGTTCCAAGAATTTTTCATATTTAGTTTCTCTGAAGTCTTGTCTCCTTTTCTTGACTAATTGCTTTTGTCGCACTATATATTGGATGAAAAACGATCACAGTATTCTACTTATGTCAGAATTTGCAAACAGGATCAAAACTATCACTTAACGCAGTTTTTATTTGTACTTCCTTTTTGGTGACACTTAGAAATTATAATGTTTTTATGTAATTGGCAAAGTTCCAACGTGGAAGCCTTCCATCTTCAAACAGTCCCTTTCCTTTTTTTATTGTTTCCTTTGGGCCTTGGTGTAATGATGCAATCATTTCTATTATTACTTTGTCAATCTGGGTTGTTTGTACAGACATTATCATCACTTGTGTATTCCTAATGCTAAAATAACAAAGTGTTTGAATGATGTAACTCATAATTGCATAACATCAAGTGTTGAGTTGACATTCCGTAAAGCCTAAGAAAACTTCAGTGATGCCATAATAAATATTAATTAAATACGCAGTTAAAAAAGAAATATTAGAGAATGAACTGGGAATTGCTAAGTAAGGAGACTGTATTTACCTGCACCATTCATACTGTGCTTTGAAGAAACACAAAGAAGGTAATTCATTGAAAAAAGTACAAGAATGAGTCTTGTTCTCAGTGAATGAAGAAAACCTAGCCAAGATTTTTTCTGGCATTGATGTTTGTTCGTACACAATAGTGTCGGACATCAAAGATTTGTACCGAATCTCCAATTTTGGACAAAATAAAAATAAATAAATACATATTTAAAAACATTTTCATGCTTTAATTTCTTTTAATCTTGATTTTTTTTTTTAAAGTTTATTTAAACTTTATAACATTTGCTATTATATCTGTTCATGTATATATACAAAATATATCAAGCATTCTCTTAACAAAAATAGTTTTGGTGAATTTACAATGGGCAACTTAAATTGAAAATTTTGATCAAGATTGGATTACACTAAAAACTCATTTATCCGAATCGCGTTTTTCCAAAAATCTGGTTTATCCAAAATGATTTTTAGAATATTTTAAAAATGCACAAAAACATTTTTCCATCACTATAATCAATATTTAATAGCGTACGCAAGTGATTATGTAACTGTAACACTATTAATAACATTAATGTACAGTAATTAATGTTCTTAATATTAGTAACAGGTACAGTACATTAAAACCCTTTAACGTGGGCTAAAAAGTTTCGTAAACGTCACTAAAAGGCCAACTCACAAGCATATAATAACACAAATTTAAAATTCCATAAATTTTTATTTATGCTTGTGTGTTAGCCTTTAAGTGACATTTTTGTACATTACATGTTTAAATACAGTATATTCCGGATTATCAGAAATTTCGTTTATCCGGTACGGGCACTGTCCATCAAATTCGGATAAACGAGTTTTTAGTGTATAAGAATATCTCACTTACATTCAGCAGATTATAAAATACAAGCGGTTTTTTTTTTCTTTTTCATATTTTGAAGAAATTGCCTGATGTTTTCATATCCTAAAATATAATATATATATATGTATGTAAAACTTTCTCCTGCTTTGATTTTAAAATCAGTGATTATTCACTAATTGGGACTCAGTCTTTCACATAAGGTTTTAAAACAGAGAGCCATTCTTTGAATATAAAGATTTGTACGTAAAATTGAAATAAAAAATTTATATACAGTAGAGCCCCTGTAATCCGAGGTAATTGGGGCTTGATGGTACCTCGGATTACAAAAAACTCGGATTACACGGAAAAAAGAAAAAAAACTGGAATTTTCAACTAAAACGAATCAAATTTCATTTATAATAGATATTAAAGTTACAGATACATTAACAATGTTACCCGGTTACATGAAAAGAAGACTCTTTATAAGCATTTACAACTTTAAAAAACTGTCCAAGGTCAAACTTTTTCTTGGCCTTTCCACTCATTTTTGCAAAATTTAACTTGAACTGAACAAAATAAATGAGAACGAACCGATCACAATAGCAAACAGACTGATACTGACTGACCTTGGACTCAGTCTCACCTTGGATTACACGGATGATCGGATTACCGAGGCTCTGCTTTCAAATTTACACAGTGAGAATTGATATCAATTATCTTCTAAATTTTTAAATAACATATCTAGCTTTTTTTTATTTATAAACTTGGTTCATTGATGATGCTGGTCATCATAGTTTATGATTATACTATTCTTGCAGATTTTTTAGAAGTATATATGTGTAAGCTTGCATGATTATCCATCTTGTGTGTCTATGACAACCATGTCACTGACCCTCTCCCATTTAATGCTTATTTCATAACCAAAATGAACCATATTTTGATTTATTCTTCATTTGTAAATCTGTAAACATTGCTATTTGTTTTATTTTCTTGACAAAAAGCTCACGCATTTCCATGTAATTTATATTTTCTTTACAACCAAGTTACATCTGGAGTCGTCTTATCACTGTAACTCATCCATGTCTAAAAAAAAAATATTATAAAAATAAAATAAAATATTACTGTTCTCATTGGTTCATATTCATTCTTAGTGCAAAGAATTAAGATTTCTCAGGCTGGGTGCACACCAAACAAGCAAAATTGTTTTGAACAAAAGGTTTTGCTGGCGAGCAAATCATTTTGCTGGATATAAAAACATCTTGCTGAAAAACAAAACATTCTGCTTTGTGATAACTGCAGCGATAAAGCGCCATTTTGGAGTCCTACAATAATACGATTGTTATGTGGTACTGGCTACAGTGAACTTTAAATGAAGGAAAACAGAACGCAGATGGGTTCATCCTATAAATCAAAAAAGAACAGGTGAATGCACGTTGGATAAATTTATTGTGGATCTACGATCGGATGAACATAAGTTTAAAAATTTTCCACGAATCACAATAAGCATATTTGATTTTATATTAAATGCTGTTTGTGAACGCTCCTTCAAAGTATAATTATAAATTGCGGGCCTGCTCTCTACTAACACAAGAAACTGTTTTGCATCGATCTCCATTTTTGTTTACAATGGAAACCAGACTATGACACAGGTGGATTGATGATATTGCTTGGTAACAAGTTCCACATATGCATAACTCAAAATGTTTGCTGGTCGAACAATGGTCCATGCTTTTGCAACAAACATGATCCAAACGTGTTTGTTCAATGAGAAAAAATGCTCAAAACATACTTTTTCACCAAACAAAATGTTTGTTCAACAAGCAAAATGTTTGCGAACGTTTTGTTTGTTTGGTGTGCGCCCAGCCTCAGTCCTATTTGCAATTTTTGCAATCCTTGCTGATTGAACTGGAAATTGAAGTGTACTAATCTGTTTTATGTTAATCTAAGAATTCCTAAATCCATTTTATTAAGACATGGCAGTCTCTTTTAATAATATCTGTTGTTCTGATAGCTAGTTCTAATTTCTATATTTTTGTCTTTTTGGAACTAACATTGATTTTATAAAATGGTTAAGAGATTCACTTTGTATCTGTTTTTGTTACGAATTGTTTATTGCATTTGTTTTCCAAATACTAATAACATCCTTTTGGTTTTTGCAGAAAAGCTAGCAGAAGCAAGCCGCAAATTTGCTTCTCTGAGAAGTGAATTGAATGATTATAAAGGCCGGACAGAACCAGATGATAAGACACCTAGTTGGCTGAAGCAGAGAAAGAAGCCTTTCTTAATAAACAGGGAATCCATTATTGCTCAAAGGCAGACCCGCAAAATGCACGACTTGAAATTGGCTTTCAGTGAATTCTACCTAAGTCTCATTCTGTTGCAAAATTATCAAAATCTTAATTTCACTGGGTTTAGAAAAATTTTGAAGAAACATGATAAGGTAAATCAAGATTTCGTTATTTATATTGTGTATAAATTAAGTATTGTGTCAATACGATATAGGGAAATTATTGCATCACCCTTCCGTAAATAGCATATTCAGCTATCCAGCAGTCATTTGTGAAAATACTATAGTACTGACGATGTTCAATAATAGTGAGTGATGCAGAGAACTTTTTGCAGTAGAGTTGTGGTACTAAATGACACAAGAAATGGTCAAATAACATATTTAATGCATCACTTAATACAGCACAACTGGATGTGCTTTAGTGAATTGCAGTTATCAGTCAATGGCTTGGTACTCCAAACACTACAGTTTGACAGTTTGAAAATTGGACCCAAATAAGCTAATTGAAATCTCCCTTTGCCTCGATGATGGCTGCACATATGTCCGGCATAGATTCGATCAAGTTCTGAATGTATGTTTCTTCAGATGATGATACCAAACATCGATTAGCATCTCCTGTAACTGCCTTTTGGATTGGGGCTTCTTATCGGCTACCTTTCTCCCAAGTTCAGACCAGCACTTTTCAGTTGGAGTAAGGTTGGAGCTATTCCCAGGCCAGGGTAAGGCCATTCTGTGATTTTCCCCCCGAGATAATTTTGCACCTAAAACTAAAAAGGAAGGGAAAGTAATAAGTAAACTGTACCCTATCATATTACACATTTGTAGGAAGGATATATGTGTTTAAATACTTACTATTTTGGCTTGAAGACAAGGTGCTCCATCACATTAAAAATGACATCCTGGGCATCACCGACTTATCTCTGATAGAATGTTGCAGAGGTCAATGAAGGATCGTTATGTATTTCGCAGCATTCACTGTACCATTTATGAAGGGAAGCTGGCCTACATCTGTGTGGGAAATGCACCCCCAAACTATTTGACCAAGTGGATGCTTCATAGTTCCTCAAATAATCAGGATGGTATTTTTCCGAAACTCAACGAAGGACAAACTGCACTCCATCGGATCCATGGAGATTAAATTTCGATTCAACAGAAAAGGCCACCTTCTTCCAGTTGTTTTCTGTCCATGTTTATGTTCTTTTATTCACTTGAGGCAAGCAGACTTCATCTTCTTAGTCAACAATGGCTACTTCGCAGGACTGCTTGTGGTTAGGCCCATACTGCTAAGTCGGCTCCTAATATAGTTGTACTTGTCCTGTTTCTGAGTGAAAATCTCTTCATAAACCTATCCTAGGATGGTGTTGATATCTTCTTCCTGCCCATGCCTTTCGTTCATTCATCATTACCATTTTCTTTCCATTTCTTTTAATAGCCATGACTTTGAGGATTGATGAAAGCCAACTCTGTGCAATAAAACTAGTGGTATATCCTTCTTTGTGTAGCGAGGACAAACACTCTTCTTCCGCGGAGTCATTTACACACATCTCCCCATAGTGAAATCATTTAAAAACTTAGATACACACAACTCCGACAGCTGTCTTCTGGACCGATCACACTGTTCAGCGGCTTAAATACTCTTAATGAGTGGGTAGTGCAATTGCTGAGATGTATGATGCAATAATTCCCACGTATTTCTAAATTCTGACAATCCTGAATGCTATTCAATAATTTTTTCCACTATTGAAAATATAATCAGTAAAAATAAATGCTTACTGTTGTGGAATTTGTTATAATTACTGAAACAATATCTGTTGGAAGGAATTTGACATTTTATTTCAAAAATTAGGTTGATGAATATCTTAACACAATAAAAATCTTCTATTGAATTCTATATTTATTCATAATATTTATTTCATTTTAGCAAGAAACTTCATTGGGTTATTAGAGGATAGGAAAATGTTTTTCTTTTTGCTCAAAAATTCGTTATTTTACATTTAGGATTTTAGCCATAATAATTCTTTTCTTATAAACAATATAAGAACTTACCATCCATGATTACAACAAGTGATTACAAATATAACATATACAACAATTAATAATTTTTCTCTAGCAATAATATATGAATCATTGATAATTATAAGAATTTTTCTTTATTTTTGAGACAAAACTCGATGAAGTTTTCTTGCTAAATGAAACGAAATATTGTGAATAAACATAGAATTCAATAGAAGATTTTCGTTGTAGGTTATGATTTGAATTGAAGAGATTATCTTTTTCTGGAAACATTATTGATGAATATCTGTTTAAAAATGACTTCCTTACTTATTTGCACGTAGTATTTTGATGTATAATGAGGAAAAATAATAAATCTGTAAACATGATGAAAAATTAGAATTAAGAAAAAAAAATAATTTACTAAAGTACATTGCAGATTAAACGATTTAAAACTAAATAGCTGCTGGCCCTCGAAACCTCTTTGGCACCTTTCAAGCCTAGTGAAATAGTGATAGGAGCTAACAGTTTGTGTTAACATTTGTTGACATTGGGAGAAACACTGTTTGTCTGTTTTACTCTGAACTGTCACAGATGTTTTTTGGATCACTTGGAGCATATGGGGGGGGGGGGGAAATGTAGGAGTCGCTGTTTGTTTGTAGACCAGAGCCCTGTTGTTGCCGCCCTGTTGATGGATCACATATGGTTACCATGGTGATGAATTTTGCTTTTTTTGATCATCACACTTTACCCCTTCAGATTTCTTTCTGGGTGTAAGTAAAAAATGTATGTGTGTGTACCCACTTCTGCCTCCTACTTGTCTCTTTGCAATAAGATATCACACAAGACATTGATACGACCAACGATGTACATTGAATAATGTGTAGCATGAATTTGCTACACATTAAGGAGTTAAGGGGCTCATATCAAAGGATTGTAAGGTACGTTTACCAAAATTTGATATTTCTGCTTTCATTTAATACCATCTTCGTTGGAAACAATGAGTAGTTTATTTGTAATAAACAGAGTTGTCAGCAATATTTTGAATAATCCTGTGTTATTTTATATTTTATTCTATTCTATTCAGGTGATTGTTACTCATTTAAAGAAGGCAAGAAATTTTAAGTATTTTTGTCTTTTTTCTTTGCTTAGCTAAATGCTGTTATAGGTGTCTTGTCAATTCTTATTCTACCTGTGCAGTGATATTCAATACTTATGTAGTATCAGATTAATAAATAGAAATAATGTTTTGATTTTTGTAGTTATTGGGCTGAATTGTAAATAACTTCCTTTGCATTTTCTTAAAATTTATTTTGATATATAAAAATATTTTCACAAGTTATTAAAAAATAACTTTTTGCCATTTAGTCAGCAACTTATCGATTCTTTCTGTATAAAAATTGGCTGATTTTTTAGGCGAAATAGTTTTCAGTGAACTTTCAAAGCTAATCATCATTATTTAAACACTTTCATTCAATTTGTTTTGAAGAGCTTTGAAAAATTGTAATTCATTGGGGATTCATTGATGGATGGCACAAAATGTACCATTTGAGATCTTAAATTGTTTTCATGTGTCATGCCTACTTGCATTGTCACGCATTGATTTGCATCATTTGTGATTTATGAGTATAAGCTCCGTCTCTTGTAGTTTTTGTTGCACTAGCTGTATTGCTAAACATACACAGCTACAGTAACAGCTTCTTTGCTGTAACAACTTTAAAATATTTTCTTGATCTGTTAGTGATTTCTAAGTAATGGAGAGTAACTCGTCAACCATTGGAAAATAACTACAAAGCAATTCCAACATTGCTGAATCTGCTATGTGATCACTGCTATATACACTACACATTTTTTGTTTCCATGCATCTCTGTATCACTACTTCTTTATATGAATTTCCAAACCATCAAGTGGCAAATACATACTCTTTAAAATTCCAAACAAATACAAACTTCATCAACATGTCTTCAATATTTCGTCCTATTTTTCAAGGACTTTCTCAAGATCCATATGTTTAAAACTTAAATAACGAAAAATACAAAATATGAAACATAAAAGGAAAGAGAAAAATCCTTTTTCTCATTCCTAACATTACAAATTATAACAAACTCTCATATGCGAGATCTTACATTGTAAATTAAACAATTGAAATCAAATATAATCATAAACAATTGAAATCAAATATAATCATAAACAACTGAAAACAAATAAACAATTAATTTTAAAATAAATAAATAAATAAACAATTAATTTTAAAATAAATAAATAATTTGTGAATAAACATGTGAACTTTTTTTTTTTTTTTTTTAACTAATCTTTAAAATTCTTTTTAATCTTTTGTTTTTTATTAATGATTTTCTAAATATATTTAAGGATACCTTATTAACTCTAAGTGATTTGTTTTTATTTATACATATACAACAATTTATTAAGCAAGATTCCAAAGCGAATCTTTTATATTCATCTGTGACGTAATAAATTAGATGAACTACAGGGTCGGGATCGTGATCACCGACAGTTTCGGAATATTTTGCGTATTCCGTCTTCAGGGACAGCACAAACATGTAGGACAACACAAAATGTTTAGGATGACACAAGGTGGAGATACAGAGTGAGGGAGTTACTATGACTACCTCGCTATGTATCCCCCACCTTGTGTCGTCCTAAACGTTTTGTGTTGTCCTACATGTTTGTGTCGCCCCTGAAGATTGAATACGCAAAATATTCCGAAGCTTTCAGTTTAATACCACCCTTTTAATCATGTTTATTCATTTATTATACAAATAAATGCGTTTCAATTCCTTTTTTTCTCTTTATGTAGACTATTGCATCAAAAGACATTTATTGACTGAATTTTAAAAAATACTAATAATTTATTTTATGATCACAGCTTAAATCAGTTGAGAATCTTATCCATAGCATTTTAAGATTTGAAGTTCTAGACACATAACCGAGCAATAATCTTGATAACATTGTATGTTACAATTTTAAAAGTACATTTCATAGATTTGTTTTATTTTATAAATTCGATGTTGTATTTGTTACTATTATACAATAGTTAATTCCAGAATATTGATTAAAAATCCTGTTTTTCTGAGTGTAGTTGATGCAGACTGACTGTGGAGCTAAGTGGAGGGAAGCTAATGTGGATACTGCACCCTTTTATGTTAACAAAGATATTGATAAGCTTATTGAAGAAACTGAGGTAAAGTTTTTTACTTTAAAATCCTTGTTAATATTAGAAAATTATAACGAAACTATGATGGGAAACTTTATTAGTTTCAGCAAAACGGTTTCTAGTTGTTGTCTTTCATGGGATGGGGAGTCAGCGTTCTTGAGAGGACTTCTCAGAAGAAACAAAGTTCCTCAAAGAATTCCTAACCTATTTTCTCTAAAATACATAGTAGAAAAATAAATATGTTGTTATCATTTAGCCGAAGACGTTAATATCACATTTGTCGTCATTTCTTGAAGTTTTGAAGAAAATGTTTTTAGCAAGTTTCCTGATTTTTAAACTTTCAAATACCACTTCAGTGGTTCAAAAGTTGATAGGGGAGGGAAACAAATGAACACAGGTATGACAGCCACATAAGCCTATGTTTCATTCAGATAAAAAAAAAAAAAAAGAAAACGGTTGGGAGAAGAGTGTGTGGTGTGGTTTTTTTTGTTTTTTTCAGTTTACGTATTTTATTTGCTGTATTAGCAAAGTTTAACATCGTAATATACTTAAAAGAAATCAACCAAATGTTAACTGCCAAGACTTAGTAAAGTACAGTTTGCAATGGGATTAAAGGGAGTTACAGTTTTAACTCAAACCGAATTATTTGAAAGAAAAGTAAAATCTAAATAAACAGCATAACTTCAGCAACTTTTTATCCAAATTCCATAAACTCACTCCAGTAACAGACTGTGATTTAAAGCAACAAAGAAATTGAGTAATATTAATATCTCGTACATTGAATAGTGTATGAGATAAGTATATACTTCACTTTCTGTAGAAATTATACTTGTTACTGTTGCATTTTAAAGTAAATTAATTACTCCCTCCATCCGAAAATACGGTACACATTTTAAAATTATTTGCGTTTTAAAATGTATACCATATTTTCGGATGGAGAGTAATATTTTAATAACATGTTACATTTATTACATTTGTTACAATTTTTTTATGCTTTATTGTTGATTGATTAGAAAATGTATGCTCTTAATGAGATATAATCTCAAAAAAAAAACATTGTATATCTTTAAATGTAGCTATTTTCTGATATATTTGTTTTGAAATAATAACTGTCTTTGCTTTTCTAAGTTTGTTATCATATTGTAATTAAAATTTATTATTTATTGATTTCTTGTAGGCTGTATTTACCTCAGAACTGGAAGGTGGCGACAGACAAAAGGCTATGAAGCGTTTACGAGTTCCACCCTTGGGTGAAAAAGTAAATTAGAATTATTTTAGATTTATCAACTATTAATTAACCATTCACATATTGATTATCTTTAATATATGCGCTAAAATTTTTGGAGTCGTAATATTTTTTTCATTATTTTGATCATCAATGTCCGTTTTTACCTTCAGATTTAGAGGTTTTATTTCTGGTCTTGAGGATTTTATATTATTCCCATAGACTGTGGTTTCTTCTCAACAAAGATAATTTTATGAATATTTCATAATAGTAACATTTGTCCATTAGAGGAATTCAAACCTTTCTGAAGTTGGTATTTATCCACTATATAATTGGAAATATTCGAAACAGGCTTGTCAGTTGTTTTAATTTTGATGTTTCTATAAAAACTTATTCATAAAAGCATTTCAGCATTTTTGTAGAATTATTTATGGTATATATTTTAAAATTTAAAGAATGATAACATATAAGGAACAGTTCTTTTATCCAGAGATCGGAAGTTATGTCATTATTAGTAACAGTTAGTGTTTTTCTAGTAATAGTAAAAGAAAACCATTACTTGCATAAATACCGTATATGCTCCAATAGAGGCCCCCGGCGTTTATTTGCAAAACTAGCCTCGGCTCCCGGCGCTTAATAGAGACCGGCTGCTATTCGAGGCCGGCCATTATTAACAAAAACCTTTAGAACGCAATATTTTACACATAAATACCAGCTAATATACAAACAGCTACTTTATTTGAATTTCACATGCTACATAAGACTGTTAAAAATAAATGGCAATGTTTTTCTGTACCTTTTGCTGCTATTAGTCGTCCGAATCCGCAATGACGGGCGGATTCTTTCACGTATTCCACCAGCGAATCTTAGAGGCAATGTCAAATGACCGTTTCAGCGGCAGTTTGTAAGGCAATATACCGTAAGGTATTACGCACGACTATAAACATACGGACGCTTACATTAGTACCGGTAGGCAAATACCAAAGACCCGGCTACTATTAGAGACCGGCTACTATTTGACCGTGTCCCCTCTGCAGCCCGGCGCTTATTAGAGACCGGCGGCAATTAGAGCCTCGGCGTTTATTGGAGCATATACGGTAATAAAAATGTAACTGTAACACAGTTACTTTTAAAAAGTAACTTTTCAACTCTGATTTTATCATGCCACACATTGTTTTGTGGCTGCCATGATTCACATAGCGGCTTCTGAGAGCTTTAAGCCTATTCTGCTATCCGTCATGTGTTAAGAAACAGTATTGAAATATCAGACTGCCTGCATTCCATTTTAAAATCCTTGCCGTTTTTATGATCCTCGAATTATTTCTGTACAGGGATTTTGTTAACCATTTCTTTGAGAATGTTTTTGTGTAAGATCCATCTGTCTCTGACAATAGCCTTGACCTTTTAGCATTTGTAAATTGTCTGATGGGTGTCTTCAAACCCACTTGTTATTGCCATTCTATATTCTTCAGCATTATTATTTTTACTTTAAAAGTCTTATTTGAGATATTACATATACTACTGTTCGTTTTTCGAAAGCCAGAATCACCACTGGTGGATGATTCTACTCCGCAGAGGGGTGATACGCTGAGATGGGTACTTTCCTAAGAAATTCTTTTGGACATTTTCGCTTTTAAGAAAAAAATAACAGAGGAGCATTTTTGCAGTAGTATTTATTCTTTCCATAATTCTTTCCTGAAAAGTGCAAATAGAACGTAGCTACTAGTAAACTAACACTGCTAAAAAGTAAACATCCCCTCTTTATTTCTCCTAACCCCTATTTTGATGAAATCGAAGGAGACCTGACTCATGCGCAAAAGCGCTGAAGGTTCTCGTAAACAAAAACGGACAGTATCTCAGTTTTGTGACTTGCTGATATACAGCAGCAGCCCGATTGTAATACACAATTTGCCAAGGTAGAATAATATCTGTCCTCTTCATTGACAAGTTAGTGTATTAGTTATTTGTTAAATAGCATTGAAGAGAAAAGAGAAGTGGATGCGATTTGTTTCCTTTCTTAAAACGTAAATAATCTAATGTTATAAATGTATCTTGAACAGAATCTGTTGACCACAAATCCATGAAAAGTCAATTTCTCTAAGTGCTGTCCATGTTTATTGTAGCTTAATGACATGCAGTTACATTTGTTAATAGTTTGTTCAGGGAAGCAATATTGTAAGTCTATTGTAGAATTATATCTCCAGTGTTTCCTTTTGTGGGACATCACTGAATTTGCAGTGAATAGGAAGATGCGATTATCAAGGCCACATTTCCATGGAAAATAATGGGTGCTGTTCATACAGTCACCAATTTTCAGGAGTATTTTCCCATCAAAATTTCACTGGGAAAGAGATTCACAGAGATAACTTGCTTCGAAAAGTCCTAGGGTGTAGACTTGACTAGTATTTTGTGTGAAATCTAACAAATGGACTATAATGATCTAAATTTCAGAGCTGGGTATAAATAATATATACCGTTATAAAATTCATGGCCACAATTTTGGCCATAGCGCTATTCCACAAGGGTAAACTTAACCATCTCTTTTGTTATCGATCAAGCTTGATTGACATATCTAGGTTGTTTTTTTAACCCTTTGCGGTCTTATGTCGACATATAATCGACATTGAGGAAATGCCAGTCTGGTCCATTGTCGATATATAATCGACAATGTCATTTTTGGATGCTGGCGTTGTCTTTTATTGACAATAAACCGCTGTGGAAGTCATATGCTATTTCTAGTGTCTTTTGTTGACGTTTTGCGCCATCTATTGAGCATCTGCTAAAATATTTTGTGGAAAAATCAGCCGAAATGCCTGTTAGGAAACCAAAATGGCAGGTCCTTCATCGAACGTTCCTAACATGTGTAAACGAAAGCGCTGTAGTGTTTTAGATGACGATTTTGAAAATAAAAAGCACAAAGACTGTATAGTGTACAGTAATAGAAAAGTAAAAGGAGGAAGGAAGGAAGGAAACATATTATTATTGTAAAACCTGCACATTTCTTTCTGCAATGTGTCCAGGAGAATGCTTCAAAAGATTTCACATAATGATAAATTTCCAAAATTATTAATTTTTTCTTATAATTTAACTATTATATATCTGAATTCTATTGTAATTTTCTATATTTTAACATTAAATCTTAAAAAAAATCTATAGTTTTGAAAAAAAAGACGTTTGTCATTACGCTCCCCACAACCACCCTTAAAAATACGATGTCCTGGCTGTGGACATTTTGGGATTTGCCTAAGACCGCAAAGGGTTAACAGAATACTGCATTATTTGGCTACTGTATTAGCTTGAACTATGCATATTTAAAATGTGTGTTCCTTAATATTTTTGAAGGGTTTAAAATTGTAGACGGCAACTTGAGAAATAAGTAATTTAAGCTGCTAGAAATGAAAATTCAAATTTTACTCTGAAAAGTTAATTTCTAAAAAGTTTTGTATAGAAGTGGTTATTTGGTTTATGTCAGACTGCTTGGTTTTAAAAATGCTTCGTGATAAGAAGTAAACAGAAAAACCCTATTATTTACTACATCACAACGTAATAAAGAGTAGAGAAGATGTAGAGAATTGAATGGGAGAGAAAACTCCAGAGGAAGTACCACAGTGAGTTTAAGACTATTTGATAGTAATGATGATTTCTTTCATTACTGGCTCTTTTTAATTCCGTTTTTTTAAAATTTTGTTTACTGTAACTTGTTATAACAATGGGCGACACCAAATTATTTACAAGTGACATCCTGTTATTATTAATAATTCAAATGCGCAGTTTGAATTTTTATGCTTTAAAAAAATGCATTAAGCCTGGCGCACTGCTTGCACATGAATTTTCTCACTAATTTTTCATTGGTGAGTTTTTCATTGTGTATTTTTTCCTTTGAGGCACCACTGCGCTTCCGATGTATCATTATAACTTGTTTTGTTCAGGGCAATGACGAATCTTGATTTTCTTAAGATTTTAGATAGTATTCTTTGTTGTATGTCTTTAATCTACTTTTAATTAGCATGTGCATTTCTCTTCTTTTAATGTCTTAATGTATTCGCATCACGTAATTATGCTTCAAAGACTTTAGACTTGATGCAGTGCTTATTGTTGTATTTATATCTTTGGTTTTAAAAATTAAATTTCAGAGACTACAAAATTTTTAGATTTATCCTCAGTTACTTTTTCTAGCATCTTACTTTAATGTTCTCCCCTTTATTGGTTCACTTATATTCTTGTAATTTTGTTACTATTACAGCAATCACCGTGGACTACGTTCAAAGTTGGCCTATTTCTAGGAGCATTTATTGTTTTGATAATGGCTGTCATTTTATCAGGTATTAAAATGTAGTACAGTGAAAACTTGATTAACCGTCACTGTCGGGACCGGGAATATGACGGGTTAACCGAATAGACAGATAACAGAAATTTCGCAATAAACATGTTCAGTAACGAAATTTCAGCGCTGGTTTGGGATGAAAGGCAAACAATAAATTAAAATAAAGAAAAATCTATCTGTAACAAATAGATAGATAGATCTGTAACAAACACCAAACCATAATAATAATAATAGAAACATAAAACATAACTAGATAATAAGGTTTATATCTTAAAGCTGTAATCAGTCATTTTCTTCTGTTTCTTCCGAGGCTCGAGCTTTTTTTCGCGGAAATGTCCCGTACTTTACGGAGAAATAGGTTTTGCGAACGATGACGGTTATCAGAGAGTGACAGTTAATCGAGTTTTCACTTTATAAAATTTGTTAGAAACTCTTTTATTAAGTCTTAAAGATGTTACATCATTGATTATTTTATTTTTTTTACCAACATTATTAAAGCTGATTCCTTGTAACCATTTTGTTTTAGCTGTATTCCACGAAGATGGAGATGATTGGCGGATAACATTCCGTCTGTATCGACCGACATTACTTATCATCCTTTTTTTGTTTCTCATGGGAATAAATGTTTATGGCTGGAGATCATCGGGCGTTAATCATGTTTTAATCTTTGAGTTAGATCCTCGTAATCATCTTTCAGAACAGCATCTCATGGAGGTAAGAATTTCAGTCACTATCCTAATCTGTTTTTAATAAAGATCGTTCGAATCTTAAAAAGAATTCAGTGCCGTTTTCATTTTAAGTGTTCCAATTTGTTATTATGTAGTTTACCATTTGTTTAAATGAATTATATGCAAATTTCATACAAATAATACCAAAGAAACTAAGAGGTTTCTTTTTCAATTCTTATTGTAAAAATATATTTTGTTATTTAAATTTTGGAAGAGATTATTCACAGTGGTTGCCAAAGAGAGTTTTTACAGATGATACATAGTGAAGAAGATTCTGTTAGACTCTATTATTATCATAGAACAATAGAAGTCCTCTGTTTCTCTAGACAAAAGTGAAAGAATTTCTTATGATCATCATTTGAAGGGTGTAACATTCTTATTCATTCCAGGACAATGCTTCTATATGTAATTTATTGAACACTAATCAGTTTGCTTTAAGAGCAGCAATCTAAACAAAATTGTAAAGTTTAATATGACGTATTAATTGCAGAATTACAATACTGAAAATCTTTGGTATTAAGCAGATTTAATATATTCCTTGAAATGAACATATTCCTGAATTTCTGTCAGTTGTAATTAACAAAGTCATTGATGCACATGTCAAAACCGCTCTTAACTCACAAATCAAATATCTTGAAAATATAATCTATGGACTGGTTTCTAATGAGAACTTTACCGTTGTTTTTCTCATAAAATTTCTCTTTGATGTCTCTTGTATCAAGTTTCACGATTTTGTACGAAAGTGAGGATGTGATAAGACAGTATGATTTTTATCAACTTGATTTTTCTAAGTTTTTCCTTAAATTAATAAACAAAAACTTTAAGAAGCAAGAAATTCAAAGCAATATCGAATTTCTTGTAATTGTGTTGCTTTTTCTCAAACTAGATGTATTCTGTGATAAGAACCAAAATGGAAAACATAATTGTGTCTGCATTAAGGCTCCAAATACTAAGAACAATAGCAGTGTGGCCTCAGTCAAGCCATTTAAAAAAGGGCTTTAAATTCTGTAGAAGAAGTAGTAGTAAAAAAAAACAAAACAAATGACTTGGGAAGATTGAAAAATCTTTAAACAGATATCCTTCAATAATTAAAATTCATAATAAAATACTCCGTTATATTATTATATATCCTTTTTACTATTTTTAGCGACCCGAGCTATTGGGAGCTATTGTGATAGCAACCAAAATCGATAGCTATTGCGGTTGTCCTGTCCGTCCTTGTCTGTCCACCCCTAACAACTCTCGAATGGAAGGTCGGATCGACAAATGTTACCATTGTTTTCAGAGGCCCAAACACCATAGGAATAGGATATTTTCAGCCTCCCATCCCCATGTTCAAGATATTTAGTACAGTTTTCATTGAATTTTTCACTATTAGGTTAAATGTTAGAAATGCAACCATCTCATTTCAGTTGTTAGCTATAGCTTGATGGGTAAGTTCTCTGACTCGTGCCTGAGATTGCCGGTTCAAATCCGTTTACCCAAAGATCCTTTTTTTTTTTTCCCCCTCAATCATTTTTTCTCAATATCCATATGGAGTTTTTTTTTTTTCTTTTTGCGTTTCTTATTTTCCACCAACATTTTGTTTTTGGTTAACTTTTCCTAACTTTTTCCTAACTTTTCCTAACTTTTTTTGTATTTTTCCTTATGTTAATGTACTTCCTTTTTTTTTATTATTATTATGGGTCACTTTTAAATTTATGCTTTAACACAAAATTATATTCACTTATTAATTATATAAGATACATTAAAAAAATAATAACAAAATGCATTGGTGTAGAGAAACTTTCCACGATAAATTAAATGCATTTGTATGTATATTTTCCCCCACTCTGTTAATTATGATCTGAACTTATTTCCATTGGTTAGGAAAGGCCGGGAACTTTATCTCCTGTGACCCTAAGGGCTATGTAGACCTATAACGTGACTTAACTGCCTGTTTTTAGAGAATATCTTCAGTAAAAGAGAGACAATTAATGTATTAGAAACAAGCTCGACTGTTGTGAAAAATTTAAGTCTTAACTTAAATTTTTATGATTTATTTTGTTTATGATCAACAAAGTTTTGTTTTATTTTGGTTGAAGCAGGAGATTAAGTAAAGTAGGAATGTAATTCAATTGACAAACGACAGAATTGGAATTCATACCTTAAATCTAGGAAGAAGTAAGGTGTAACCAACAATAGTTTGTAAACAATTGTTTATAAAAAAAAATGCAAATTTGGCATTTACAAAATTTGCCAAATAAATATCTTCATTTTAATGATCTGTTAGCTAGATCTTATTTAAATAAAAAGTTAATTATTAGTAAATTATTGGATTATTGTTGTCGGTATGTAATGCCCAAATCACACCATCATATTTTTCATCATTGACCCTATCTTTGAGGTCTACGATCGTGTGATTTGCCTCACTTGACCATTTTCATCATTGATTTCAATGATGAAAAAATTTAGAAACTGCTCTATCCGATCGATGTTTTCAATGATAGCAATTAGTGAAAGCTCCAATCAGAACAGACTAACTCGAGAGCTAAGAAGCCAACTGGTGCCATTTTGCCACCGTTTCAATTGAATCGGAAGGCTTTTATAAATTAAGTATCACAGTGAGGAGATTATCTTTTGAAAATAAACAATATTTTTACTGAAATAAATTAATTCTATGCGTTAGAATCTGCAGATGACAAGTTTTTAAAGAGAGATTTCATTTCTTCTTCAGCTCGTTACGCTCGCAGACGCCTTGAGATTTGCCGCTGTTTCACCTCGCTTTCGCTTAAATAGTAAAGATGCTTGAATACAATATACAATTAGTTTCGAACAGATTGACAGCTTGCTAAAAGTCATTTCAAATTCTACCGAAATTGCATTGCCGAAACACGATTTTAACCTCTAAAAAAAGATTAAACACCGTCTTTTCGTAACTGGGGAATCTTTCGCCATAATATCGAGCTCGACGCTGATTGGTTTTAACTCTCTGCCAATCATATGCACTATTTCATCATATATTCTTCAATCGTGTGATCGGTCACAATGATAGGAACACTTCACTGACATTTCAATGAAGCAAATCAATGATGAAAAAATATGCTGGTGTGATTTGGGCATTAGTAATGATATGATTCTTATTATTGTATTAAGTTACATATTTTGTTAAATTAATGCTCGTTATCCTTTCAAATAGCACTTTAATAATAAACTAAAAACTCTTTACAACCCGTGCGATATTCCGTGATCCTAAACGGAACTCACTTCTTCATTCCTAATTTCCATAGGGAAAGGAACCACTTTCCTCTTCCCGCACACAAAAATAAAATAAAAACAACAAACAATAATTCCAAAACGTGCTAACAGCACTAACAATTAACAGCAAATACAGTTATTTAACAGTTATTTGAAATTTTAAAGGCTTTGAAGTTTGCTCGTTCTCCTGTTTTGTTATTTTTAAATTTTTGTGTCATCATATAGCTTGATGAAGGAAAGTCGAATTATCTTTCCGAAAATTTGCGTAAAAAGCGTATTTTTTATATTTATTTATGTTTTAAGTGTGATGAGGTATTATTTATGAAGTAAAAAGATGCTAATTATTATTATTATTGAAATATTCTTATATTCTATTTATTTTATTTGGTAGTGTGTGAAATGGTGATGATTTGAATTACAAAGATATTTTACTTATACATAACTTGAATTATCATTTAACTTATATATAACTGGTATTTATATAACTGTAATTACGTTACATAAATTTACCAGCCATTTATTTATATAACGGCATATATGTAAGTAAACCAGTCATTACTGATTATTTTATTTGTGTGCATTAGTCAATTGAAGCAAACAAATAAATTGTGATTGTGTTAATAAAGTATTTTAAAGCAAATACAATACATTGACTTACATTGGTTTTTTTTTGTTTTGTTTTTTTGACTGTGAAAGTTTTTTTTTCCTAAGTTAAAGATAGTATTCTAAAAGTTAACACATTTTATATGAAAATTGGATTGTTGTTTTCCTTTTTTAAAATACATTGTTCAACTATTACATATGTTATCCTTTTGATTTTGCTGTGTCATAGGAACTATAGTATGTAAAACAGAATTTTTTTCTACCTATTTAAATTTAACATTGACAGTAATATTTTTCTTCTTTCAGATGGCTGGTATATTTGGTGTTCTCTGGGCACTGAGTGTTCTTAGTTTTCTATATAGTAGCTCACTCAGTATACCACCGTATGCCAATCCATTAGCTTTACTTTGTATAATGGCCTTGTTTCTCTTTAACCCTACCCGGACATTCCGTCATGAAGCAAGGTTTTGGCTGATTCGTAGGCTTGTAAGTATTCAATTGTAGAATAAGAACTTCTTTTTTTTTATTATTAAAATACAACACAGATATTTTAATTTTTTAGATGTTGCTTTTAAACACTTTTCGTAACTTGCTTTGTAAAAGTTGCATTATAAAAGTTCAATTATTTTTGCATAGTAAAATATATGATTTTTAAATAAGTTTATGCACTCATGTCCATAAGGGAACTGCTATCTGGGAAATAGCCTCATCCAGCTGTGGGAAACTTAGGTCAGGAGGACAGTGATAACATAAAGGATAAAATGAAGCAAAAGCAGAAATATGGATTCACTCAATCCACAGAAAAACAGATAAAAATGAACACGAGGTTTCCAACATGACACCACTGGTGTCATGAATGCCACCCTGGCGGTCAGGAAATGTCTAATACGATACAGTGATACCTCGGTTCACGAACATAATCCGTTCCTTGAAAAGTTTGTGATCCGAATCAGTTTTTCCCATTGCAATTAATGTAAATCCAAATAATACGTTTTTTGTCCTAGAAATTTTTTTTAACATGTTATGGCTTTATTTGTTAAAATAATACCGAAAAGAAATAAATATAACAGTAATATTAGAAGAAAGCAGTTTAATTACCAAAATAAAACTAATTTTACCCGTACATATACAATTTACCTTTGTGGTTGATAATTGCTGGCACATGGGGGTGGAGAGTGGGAGGAGGAAGATTACTCCTTTGAAGGAGAGGCAGTTGGGAACTGCATAAGATAACGATCCAGAGAAATTTGCGTTTTTCTTTGCTTGAGAATTTCGCTCTAATAGGTCATTACATCATCATTTAAAATTTCCACTGCTTTTTTGGGAGCCATAATAATGGACAAATTTAATTAAATAAAGAAAAAACTAAAATATCAACAGTTGTTGTTGGGACTCGACTGCAACCACTCGAGCATGGCAAACTTGAGTTGCTGCAAATCACATGCGCTCCATGAGCTTGCATGTTCGTGAAGCGAAGCAAAATTTGTTCGTAAACCGATTTGTTCGTAGACCCAGACGTTCGTGATCCGAGGCATCACTGTATATGGTTACCACAAATGGCTATACATGCGTTACCTCGATTCAGCATACAGTTAATAAGGTTGTCCAGCATTTCCTAGGATAAGAAATCCCATTCTTGAACAAGCACTCTTCTGAGTTGTTCAGTGGTTCATGATGGAGGGTTATGTATTGCAACCTGGCAGCCAAGGGCATCCCATACTTGCTCAATGGGGTTTAAGTCTTCTGAGCAGGCTGGCCAGTCCAAATGCAGTATATCCTCGGATTTCAAGTTAGTCCTACGACGATATACGTTGTGGTCCATTAAGTGGAACCCGGGACCAATTATGCATCACGAAAAACCATCACATACTGATGTAGGATGATATCCTTATAAACCATGCAGAGGTGTATACGACCCTGACATGATTCCATCCCTAAACAAGGACTCACCAACTCCATAATGATTTCTTTCGACAATGTATCAAGGTTATAGCGTGTCCCGGGGGCTCGCCAGACGAACAGGCACTGGAAATCAGTCTTCACGTTAAAATGAGACTTGTCAGTAAACAGTACACTGTCCCGTTGGTGTGGGGTCCAAGCAAGGGGTTCAGTTCACCATGTTAGGCGGGACAGCATGTACTCTACAGTGAAGTGAATGGAAACAGCGGACTGCCTTGCATAACAGGGCACCCTCATGTAGCTGACGATAAATTGTTTGTCTTGATACGGTAGTCCTGAGGCTGTTGTGAGGGCTTGTGCATTTGCTGTGCTGGTTGTGTGGCATCAAGTATTTATGGCCAAATACAGTCCTATCGTGCAGTTGTGACATGTGGGTCAGCTTGTCCATACTGCCTTCGAACATCCTCACCAGCCTGCAACCTTCTCCAAAGCCTAGAAATGACGCTCAGTGGAATATTGGACTCTTTATCTCTAAGTGTGGCCAGCCTCTATTCTTCTGATGATACTACCATGTATAATGTCATCAATATAATTTCTCTGAGCCATATTTATTGGCTACAGATCGTATTTTGTTACTAAAAAGCAACAGCAACACTTTCAAATGCACAACATCAATGAGTTCTTCAAAGCACGAATTAACCGAACCAACTGCAACCGGCGCTACAGGTTTCCTTTGCCACCAACCTTGTAGGAACTTCCATTAATCCTTCTCAGGAGTGCCAGATAGCATTGCCATTACCTCTCGATTTCAATGCATCAGTGCCATTTATATGTACTGGCGATTCCATATAACTTACGGACATGAGTGTATAATAAATTTGCATCATTTTTTTCATCATTGTTCAGTAAATATTGAATTATACCTTCAGTAAATTACTGAAACTATATGATAGTTAGTTATTGTTGTTAATTATGATTATAAATAATCAATTTTCTAGGATTCATTTAATTGTTAAAGAACACCATTGATTCTTCACTAATTGAAAATGGAGTGTTTATATTGAGATACTCATTTTATATTATATACTGTAAACACACACAAGGTACGTTATTGGGAGAGCTTTTTTTTTTTTTTAACTAATAATTCCTAATCTTTGTTTTATTTCTAGTTTCGAATTATCACAGCCCCCTTTTTTTACGTTGGGTTTGCAGATTTCTGGCTGGCAGATCAACTAAATAGTCTGGTACCTGTTTTACTTGATTTTCAGTATTTTATTTGCTTCTATGTTAATAAAGTTGAATGGACAGAAGCAAACAGTAAGTGTCATTAATTTTTTCCAATCCTAACACAATTTAGGTCAATCAAAATTTATATGTATCATGTTGGCCTTAAAAAGATTTTCTTTTTTCCCTTTGCTTTATTAGATCTTATCAATAAGGTGATATTTAACATCACCTATTGTTCGAGTCATCTTTAACCGACTGTTCTTGAATACTTAATATAATGTTCCAGAAATATTAGGTTGGCCAAAAAGTTTGTCCGTTTTTTTTACGTAAGTTGGCTCTAGTAGCGCTTAGGTGTCTTTAACGTCATTCGACACCATATTGTTAGATTGTATTGTGACAGCTGTCATATCAGCGTGCATTTAAAACAAAAACTGATCAAAATTGGTGAATTTTGTGTCTCCAATTTAATATTGAAGATGGAAGACAATAAGCACGCAAGACCGCATGTTTCTTTGATGACCAGACAAAAACTGTTTCAGCTTGGCTGGGAAGTTCTGATTCATCCGCCCTATTCACCAGACATTGCATCTTCGGATTTCCATTGATTTCGATCTTTACAAAATTCTCTTAATGGAATAAACTCTATTCCCTGGAAGACTCCCATAGGCACCTGGAACATTTTTTGGCTCAAAAAGATAAAAAGTTGTGGGAAGATGGAATTATGAAGTTGCCTGAAAGATGGCAGAAGGTAGTGGAACAAACCATTGAAGACATTGTTCAATAAAAGCATTGGTGACAATGAAAATGTGTCTTTTATTATTACTTAAAAACCGAACGAACTTTTTGGCCAACCCAATAATCTTAGTTTAAATTTTTAAAATGTATTTTGGATTTATAATCTGCACTTTTAATGTTAATAATTCTAAATTTATGGTAAAATAAAATAAAATAAACTTGTTTTCAGATTTTACAGGACAGTCAACTGATATATTTTTATAAAGTTAAAATATTATTTAAAGTGAGAAATTTTATTTATTTTCTCCAAAGTTATTTTTTTAAAAGAATAAAATTGATATCGACAGTTTTGAGAATTTAGTTGTCACTCTCCTCTTAAATTTTATTCTTTCAGAATGACCTCATAAATTTTAATTGCCAAAATCTCTACAATTATGAAAAACTAACTGATATTCTTTTGTCCAAGTTTGAAAATTATTATTATTATTATTAAAATAATCAGTTACATGTCGCAATGCAATTTCTCCTTTTATTCAAGTGCTGTGTTTCCTTTGCTTTATTTAAGTCGCAATGCATTTTAAAAATTCAAAACTATAGTGATTTCGCTTCTTTTATACTTAGTTTCAGAAAATATTTAGAAGAAACTTTCTGCCTATTTCAAGCAGTTTCCAAATAACTGTTCAATTACATTTAAAAATTGAATTTCACTTAAATGTTCTAAAAATCTTCACATCAACACATTATCATCTCTAAAAAACTTTAATACCCGTGATATTTTGTACTCTTTAATCAAGAGCACTTCTCCAGACGGTTAGGGATAAGCTTTATAAACCTATTCCCTAATATAGAGAATAGGTTTATAAAGCTTATCCCTAACCGTCTGAAGAAGTGCTCTTGATTAAAAGTACAAAATATCACGGGTATTAAAGTTTTTTTTTTTAAAAAATGTTCAATTACATGTTAATAATGATTTTGCAAACCTTTTTAAACGTTTTCTGGAAAACAAATGCAAAAGCAAATATATTGGATACTTAATAATTTAGTTTGTAAGATGAAATTTAATCTGAATGGTAAATACGAATGAGTTTGAGGTTGACTTTCAAAGAGTATTTTTAGTTAATCAGGAATAAAGAAGGAGTCTGTTGATGACAAAGAAAAAGGCTTCTGCCTTCATGAAACAAGAACAAAATAATACTTTTAAACAAGAAAAATTGTTTAACATCTATTCAGTTTGTATAGGCATAAAAATACATAAGACAACACACTTAAATGATTTTTTTTTTATATACTTCGTGCCAAAATGAAACTAAAGTTCCATTACCTGTTCTAGAATGTCATTTATCATTTTTTAAAATTTTTATAACGTTTTAGTAAAAGTTTCTTCTAGTATATTTTATTTCAACTAAGAAAAAAATAAATACTTGTTAGTATATGAGAAGAGGAGGGATTTTCATTCCTCTTAGGGTACTTCTGAATTTTATCAAAAATGACATAGGCTGCACTTTTCAAAATAAATTAGTACTAATTTAAAAGTTGTGGTATCAAATTAAAGGTCCTGATGTGCAAACATGTATTAGCATGTTTATTTTTGTTAAAAGTAATTTTTCATAAAAAAATTCATAAAAAATTGATGCTTCCTGGATCCCTGTTATTGCGTCCTCCTGCAACTAGAAAGTGGTTGAATCCATTCGCATCGAGGTAATCGCTGTGATTAAGTAATTTTTTTTACTTCAATATGATTAAAAGACCTTATTTAATCTGAATTGTCACTTAATTATGATTAGGAGAACTCTATTTCCAACCGTAGAATTTCTACGGGTTCTGCTTGTATCCTAATACCTAACCCCCAAAGAACACGATTAATTGGTTCCATGTTCTTTGAAACCGTGTTGTTCAAGACTGCAAAGAACGGGATTCCGTTTCAAGTGTGAAAATAAAAAATAATCAAAATAATGAAAAAATAACTTGATACAATTGGTTAAAAATCTTTCAAATAAATAAATTAAATAATAATGTTAGTCTAAGATTGGAAAACTATATAAAATATAAATTATTCAGTCAAATTAATTGGGAAAAATATAATTCTAAAACACAAAGTATTAAAAAGGTTAAAACTTCATTAATTGCTGAAGTAATTGACGAGAATATTACTCTAAATTTTTAACTTCTGTAATTTTATATCAAATAATATATGTATTTTATTTTTTTTTCAAAAGAATTACTCGAAAATTGTGTAGTTTGAAACCATGTAATTCGGGGGAAGGTATCCGTGTTCTTCGAAACTCTTGTTCTTCAAGTACTGTGTTCTTCGGGGGTTAGATGTATAACATTGCAAAGCATTTCATGACTACTGATAAAACATCTTTGAAAGTGAGAGTATGTTAACTTTTATAGGGAAAGTATATTTAATTCTTTAATATTTGATTTTTTTTCTTTTATAATGATAATTACTGCATTAAAGTATATTTTTCAAAAATTTGTTTAACTTTTCTTCTGAAATATCTTATTCCATATTACTACCATTGATTTCTTCTAGATGATGTACATAAATGTGTTGATAGAAGTTTTGGGATACGACCTGTTGTAGCGTGCCTACCAGCTTGGTTTCGTTTTGCACAGTGCCTTCGACGATACCGAGATTCAAAAGAAGCATTTCCTCATTTGGCCAATGCTGGAAAATATTCTACCACATTTTTTGTGGTGCTTTTCTCATCCTTAAATGCATATTACAGAGGTATTTATGAATTTTCTAGTAAGTTTCTTTGTTCAATGAATCGCTAGTTTTTAGATTGTATTTTTATAAGCCATAACTTTTATTATACTTTTCAACTGCTCAGTGTCATCTTTAAAAAATTCAGTTGCACATAAACC
>JAFIDM010000006.1:34902404-34916180 GCA_023159025.1 Thereuonema tuberculata | reverse complement strand
TATTTATTCGAAATTACCGATTACAAAAATGATTTTCACGATCGGAGGGCATCTTTTCCTTATGTTTTCGTGGATGCTTTCATAAAATGTTACATTATTAATCAAAACCATTTCAGAATTTCGGCTTGAAAATTCGAATCGACAGCGATGTGAGATCTCGAAAAGATATCGCCATTGATCGAGATTTAACGAGACTGAATTATTTATCGAAACTGAAAACAAAGAAACACAAAACGATGAAAAAAAACATGAATATTTCCTATTTTAATTAATTAAAAACATTCTTCCACCTATCCGATGCATTGACTAAATGGTTTTTATATAAATCACCGCTATTTTTTTCGTAAATAAAACATAGGCATGATGACAATTGAGAAGTGTAAATGTTCAGTTTGATGGAAGACGTTATGGTAAGTGTAAAGCAGTGCACTAATCACTCGCAATCTACCCTGACATGACCTGCGTTATGGCTTGCATTTATGGTGAGTGAAATAGTAAATGTAAAACGGCCATAAGGAAATTAAGGCAATATCACTTATATTTTCATAAAAGTATCAGAAGACTTGTTGCAAAGCATTGTGATTAGTTTACTATCTATCTCTACCTTGTTTTTTTTTCTCCTTGACTGAGAGATGCATTGCAAAATAGAATTTTATTAAAGTATTAGCTGTATATAGAATCTGTTATATATTTGCTATATATGTCTATTTTATAACTTAAAATATTTTCTTTTATAAAATTTTTGCAGAAGATTTGTCTGGAACTTCTTTCGACTTGAGAATGAGCATCTGAATAATTGTGGTAAATTTCGTGCTGTAAGAGACATTTCTATAGCTCCAATTGACGCTGGCGATCAAACACTCATTTTAAAAATGATGGACGATGACGAGGGCGTCAGTCATCGACATCTGGAAGCAAAAAAGAAAACTCACAAGTAAGTTCATTTAAGTAGCCATAACTATTAAAAACATATAAATCCAGTAAAAAACTACTTACTATAGAATCAAGATTCATAGCTAATTGAATCTTGTTTTATGTGGTTATACATTTACGTATATATTTTCATGTGCTTAATTTGAAGTCAGGCTGCTGTTCATTCAGTTTGGTTAAAAACATTTTCATTTGGATAAAAATTTATTTTGCATTTTGAACAGTGATGGGCCCTTCTGACAAAATATTCATAATTCTTTCTAAAGTGGAAAAGAAACAAGGGAATATAATTTTGTGCTAAAGCATAAATTTAAGTGCGACCCATAATAATAAAAAAATTAATAAAAAAAAAGGAAGTACATTAAAGTAAGGAGAAAAAAAAAAGCAAACAGATTTTTACAGATTCGAACTGACAACCTCCAGCATATGAGTCCAAGACCTTACCCATCAAGCTATAGCTGGCAACTGAAATGAAATGGTTGCATTTCTAATGTTTAAACTAATAGCGGAAATTCAATGAAAATAATGCTAAATATCTCGAACATGGTGGGACGTTGGCCCCTGAAAATACCCCATTCCTATGGTGTTTGGGGTCTGTGAACACGATGGTGAAGTCCGTTTGTCGATCCGACCTTCCATTCGGGAGTTGTTAGGGGTGTACAATGACAACAATGCCAAATATCTCAACATGGGGAGACGTTGGCCCCTGAAAATGCCCCATTCCAATGGTGTTTGAGCCTCTGAACATTATGGTGAAGTCCGTTTGCTGATCTGACCTTCCATTGGGTGGGGGGACAAACACGGACGGACAGGACAAACGCAATAGCTACTGATTTTGGTCGCTATCACAACAGCTACCAAATGGGTCACTGAAAAGGGAAAATAATTAAAGAAATGAGATGAAAATTGAATCCTTGGGACCTCTTGGAAGTTTGATTTCTTGTAAAATGATTACAAAACACCTACACACCATTCGTAAGTTATGATAGCAGCTTATCGATAACCATTCCAGAATGTGAATCTAGACTTCAAATTTCACAGCTCTTTGGCCAGTTGACTTGTTACTGAATAACGTTGAAAATTATTGCCTAATATCATTGTTTTTTAATTTATATTATGACAATTTTGTCTGTATTAAGAAATGTTGTTATCAAAAAAAACTAATTTTGCAAATTTTAATCATTTTGTCGTTTTTATTTGTCCCCAAGAAATAAACCGAATTCACTGCTTTTTTTTTTTTTTTCTTTCTTTATTTCTTTTACCATTCTATTTTTATTTGGTTATTTGAAAATGTTTTTGAACCAGAAGAAAGTTTCACTCAAATCATTTCTGAATTCTTGATATTTTAGTTAAATCACAAGGACAATTCACTCCATGACAAAAAGTCTTTGAATTACGTCTTTTTATTTTAATCTCATTTGCAAAATGTCCCATAAATGAAAAAAGTGCTTTTGATAATTTAAAAGAAAAATGATAAATTTATTCATTCTATTTACCTTTCATTAAATATAATAGAAATATGTTAAATGTTCTTGTTGTATTTATTTTCAGAGGCAAAAAACATCCAGAAACCAGAATACTTTTGGAAGCTGCTGAAGGAAATGATCCATAGATGTGAGCAGTTCCACTTTCAAATCATGATTGCACTTCATTCGTATTGATGTAAGAATGTTTTTAAATTATAAATCTTCATTTACAGTTGCAATCCTTAATATCTTTTTTTTTGTGTTACATTTACTTGTTAGATTTTGAAGACTAATATTACTGTCTCAATTAATGATAGATTAAAATTAAACGTGTAAAGTTATTAGGTTGTTTTTATTTTAATAAAATACAAATCACAAGGATGTTACAAAGAAGTTTTTCTTTCTTGCTGTTATAACCGGTTGATACGAGATCAATATTAGCCAGAAACTGTTTTACCGGTTGTATTTAATGAAGTATTTCTTGACTTTGACAAGGCACAGATGGATTGTGTAATGTAAGGATATGTTGACTTATGTAATATCGCTGTATGTGTATAAAAATACAAGGAAATACGATAACATGAAAGCCCTTGCTGGAAATTGCACTAACTGTACCATTTTAGTTTATATGCATTTAGAACCTGGTTATATTTATCCTTTTTATATCTCAAAAACATTCAGTCACTGCAAGAAAGGCAGAAGAGAGAGAGAGAGAGAAAAGAATGTTCAATTAGATACACTGGCCAGTCGTGGTCAGATGGTCTAGTTGCCAGCTGGGCAATTAGATACATCACATTCAGATCAAGCTTTGGATATTTCTTTTGCTCTTTCCCGTTCTCCAGGCTATGCAATTCCTGTAGTTTTTTTTTTTTTTTCCTTGCATCTTCTCTCTACTTGTTTCCTGGAATTGCTGTCTAATAAATGTCTTCTTAATGCTGCATAATTGCTGTTATTCTTGTTACTATTAAACAACAAAACTGAAATAATAATCATTGAAACAACAACAGTAATTAAAGAAAGTGTTAATATCAACTTCTACCATTTTTTTTTTTTTTGTTTTTGTTTTTCATATTAAATAATTATTCAGGAAAGTCCTTTAAATGAGAGTTTTTACAAATTAGACGTAAGTCGAAGTAAAATTCATTGACTTTTTCTAAAGTCGTCCCATTTCAATTATCAATAGACAGTAATATTTTTGCCAAACAATATCTGACAAGTAAATATTTCTCATTGTGAAATAGTGATGTCATTAAAATTTTACCGAGGTTCAGATTAAATCTTCGACATCCAAATTTTAGATTTATTGGTTATCTTTGACAGAGAGGAATTTTTTATGTGTGTTTAAAGCATAGTTTTAAATGAAATATAAAAAAACACACATACAAATTAAAAATAAAACAATAAATATTTTATTTTTAATTTGTGTGTGTGTTTTTTTATATTTCATTTAAAACTTTGACAGAGAGATAATTGAGAGCACCAAGCTTCAATTAACTTTGATGGCTGCATTGTGGACGTAGCTTAAATTAGTGGGGATGATGCTCCAGAAAATTTTAGCCTTTGTTTTAAAATTGTGTGAAACGAAACAAACATGTATAAAAAGAAATTTATCAAGTTTCTGAATAAATTTTCTTTTTATACATGTTTGTTTCCTTTCACACAATTTTAAAACAAAGGCTAAAATTTTTCTGGAACAGCACCCCCGCTAATTTTAGCTACGTCCACACGGCAGCCATCAAAGTTAATTGAGGTTTGGTGCACTCGGCCAAGAGAGTTTTTTGCCTACTAGCACTTGATGTATTCATGAATGTTTTCCCCTTTTTCATATCTAAATATATCTACTTCAGTAATCGTAAAGTTGCTTTATATTTATAATTAAGCTTCCTTTAATTTTTCATTGGAAGCTTATTTCTAAATTTTAGCAAATTTACGTAGCCTTTGTTTTTTGTTTTTTTCTATTATCAGCTCATTAGCAAATTATGTTTCACATGATTTTGTTGGTATAAAGATTCACAAATTTGAAGCTTATATGATGCCACATTAAAATTATTATTATTATTTTTTTACATTGCATTAATTTTTGGATTTTTTAAACTCAATAGTGATTGCTATATAGAGCCATCAACCTTAGATTTAATTTTGCATCTTAACAATACTCTGTCCTACACGTTTTGTTTTCAATAATCATTATCATTTCTTTCACTCCTTCTAGAGGCAAAGGCCACCTAACTCTGCTGTTTGTTACAGGTTTGTCTTTGACTGACTCTTTCCTTGTCTTCAGTCTCTTCTAACAGTACTTATATTTGTTATTTCTTGGACGGCCTCTTCTTCAGCTGCTTTGCAGGTTTCATTTGAAAGCTTTCTTTACATTGTTCTTATTTTCAAGCTTCATAACGTGGCCAGTCCGTTTCCACTTTCTGTATTTTATCTGTTTCCAGCTGATTAATGCTGTAGTTCTTCTTTTACTGGTATTTGGCCAGTGGATTCCTAAGAATAACCTGAAGCACTTATTAATAAACTCCTGCAACTTATTTCTTATCGTGTGAGTCTCTTTCCAAGTTAATGAATGATAATTTTGCTACTCCAAAGCATTGGTCTTTTTATCTCTATAAGAGTAATAGTTGTATCCGATATGCGTTGTAATGCCACTCAAAGAAAGAAAGTGTTTGTGTTTTAATTCTGTTTATTGAAGTGCTTTTGGAAACACAATATTTTTTTGTTTTTCCGTCTGGTGCATACACGAATAAATCTTTTCCGACGCATGAGCAGGCCACATACAGCTGTCCATGTGTTGTCCCTGTGCTTTGTTGATGGTCATTGCAAATGCGAGTCGCACCGGAAACTGCAAACGTTGAAACCGGAAATACACTCATTTGTTGAAGCAACTCGCGCACCAGATATTGTAAAATGGTTCTACTAATTCAGAAACCTTCGCACAACAACTCACCAAAGTTTCATCGCAATCTAATGAATGGTATAGGAACGCATATGGGATAAACAAACAAAGAAACATTCATTTTTTTATATTAAGATTTACTCTAAAAGAGCTTATGCTGCAGCTGGGTATGGCATTATGATGTTTGCCATTGAAGTATCTCTCAATCATTCGGGATAATCAGTTTCTCACTTCGCCACTCATCTCTTGATTCACATTATTTATCATTTTGATCTTCTTATAGAAGTTCTTTTCTCCTTTTTAATCTACTAGTTTCTATAATTTCCTTGTGCTCTTTACCTTTTGTAAATGAATTATTAATGAAACAAGATTAATTTAAAGTAGTAAAGTTAGTGCAGTTAAGCTCTTAACTATTTCTGGTTTGCTTAATTCAAAACAATATCTTGAGGTTAATAGTTTTATCTGGCAAGCATTGTATGAATCAAGACTGTTCAATAATTAATGCACTTTATATATTAAAATATTTAATATATAAATATTAAAGTTGTCTCATAATTTATAACCTTTCAGTTTTTAAATTTTAATAAGAGATCATTTTTATGAATCAGCCATTAACATAACACTTAAGTTATTAATTAAAAGTAACCTTTTTTTTTTACTTAACTAGAACTAATTTCTTACAGAAAAATACTAAATATTTATATTTTAATGTTTTACTTGAAATTTGAATATTTTATAGTGAGAAATTTATATTTAAATGTTCACTAAAGTAAAGTGAAAAAAGAAAAAAAAAAAGAATGAAGATGTTACACCTGGACATGAGATTCTGTGAAGAGAATCATTTGGTTATAATAAACATGTGATCACACATATACACACAAAGGCAATGCAGTGTTTATTCAGTACATAGTTTCTCCTGTTACAGCATACTCACATTAATATTGAGTGTTGAAATACAGGTCTGTGCTTTGACATACAAATGGTAAAAGTCCTCCTGTGGAATTGGTTTCTAAGTGCTCCCCCCCCCCCCTTTTAAAATTGGTCTAAGTTTATCAGGAGTAACTAAATAATGCAATCTAGTCCCTTTCATGTTTAATTGGGGACATACCTACGAGCCTACAGGCAAAGAAAGTTGATGTATCGCCTCTAGAGGATGTAAGAATTTCATACATGGTAAGTGGATAGGTGAGATTACATGAAAAACCCTTCCAATCTCATTAAGGAATAGCTAGCACCATGTGTAGTCAATAATATCAGTCACCATGATGTATTGTAGGGGCCATGTCACTGATATGTACAAAATTGGAAATTATCACACATCAGGTCTCCATCACACATGTACTCCACTGTCAATCATTCCCAGATAGAATCTGCTTTAATCGCTGTAGACTGCAGAATGCCAGTTCTCTTCCAGCACCACTTTGGCTTGGAGGTCGGATGGTCGGGCCATTACCTGCCTGCTTTTTGGAAAGAAACCTCTGGTATCCATTCTTTAGCGGGATGAATCTGTTAGCAGAGAAATCAGCGTGGAAAGCCCCGACCTCTGCCAAGGATTGAACCCAACTTCTCCAACCCTCTTTCTTGATATAGAATTGCACTTTTTCTAACTGGATTATTTCTGGGTGTTCTTCTTTTTTTTCTTTTATTCACATTTGACTAATATATATATTAGTTAAAACTATATATAGTTAATTAAAATATCTTAGCCGGTTTCACTAAGAAAAAAACAGAAAACATAGTTATGTTTTTTAAAAGCATAAAAAATAAACAAACAAACAGGGAACATGGTTAACTGTGTTTTCAGTTAAAAACAAACCGATTTCTCAGTTAACCATCTTTAAAAGGAGTAAAACACATCGTTTTTTTTAAAAAGCTGTTATATTTACAATAAAATACAACACGTTGTTTCGTGACTGTGGTATATTTTTAATAATTTTTATTTTATTTTTATATATTTTCTTAATAAAAATTAATATTAGCATAAAAATAATAATAAGCCATTTAAAAAATTTAAAAACTTGTGTTTATTTTGGTTTTTGATTTTTCATTGAATTATTTCATTTCTAGTTGCCTAAACCTAAGTTTTATTACTTTTTATGTAATATCCCAGTGTCCTGACTAAACCTAATATTAAATAAATATAGGTATTCCAGTCCCCCCCCCCCCTCTTGCTTTTTTTCATATTATTCCTCTGAGGCTGCTCACTACCTCTTATCAAAATGAGCAAAACCCTAACTTTAATATCTAGGTTCATTTCCCTATATAAGCTGTAACTGGTTTGATTGTAATCACTCTGTAAGATCAATTGCGCAATAATTGCCGAAACGTTTTATTGAATTTTATTGTAAATATGTTACTTTTAAAAAAACTTTTAGTGTGCGCTACTCTTTTCTAAATATTAATTATCTCAACACATGTTAAACTTGGACTGAAAACAGTTAATCATGTTTTGTGTTAACTTAAATATTGCTTTCAGCATTCTTAAATTTTTTAAAAATTTTTGTTTTGTTTTATGGGAAGTATTTATTCTTATTACTTTTGTTTCAGAATTTCCCTTCACTTCCGTGAATTTTATGCAGGTTATGAAATAATGAAGCATTTGGACAAGTATTAGTCTTCTTGTATGTGGATCATACAATTACGTTACAAAAGGTTACAAAGCTGTTGTTACCATTTTCCTTCTATTATCATGTTAGAGCTTACAGCCATGTTATCTATAAATACTTTCAACATCCAGTTGTGTGTATATATACATTCTTGTGAAAAAAAAAAATATATTTCCTTTTAAAATTTATTTTTTACAAAGACTTTTGTCAAAACCTAATAATTTCAAATATTTTTGGCATGATTAGAATAGAATTTTTTTTTCTCTAATTTTTTTTTCCTATTTACAGCATAATAGCCATTGAAAAGATCTGCTCAGGCCTCTTAATAAATTAGGCTGTTGTTAATAATCTACAAATAGATTTGGATGCCTTATTTGCCTGCCTGGTCACATTCACGATCATGCCTGCTTATTTTCTCAGGTCTTGCACTGTACTTAGATGTATATAGTTTGATTTTTTATTAGTTTTTTATTGAGTAAGTATATATCATATATTAATATTTTCGCTAGGCACCAGAATCATGTAGTAGCAAATATTTGAAAGTTGACTGACTTTGATCAATGCAGATTCTGTTAACAATAACATGTTAAGAGATAATGTGCCTGTTTCTGTGTGAGAATGTTCTTTTTATTCAAAGGTGGAATCTCACATTAGAAAGTCTTTGTAGAACTTTTGTTCTAATAATGGGACGTAACTGTTTTTTTTTTTTTTTAAAACCGAAATCTGTAAATCTTGATTTATTAGTATTTTTTAAACTGTCCTTGGTGTAATTATCTATTTTTGTGTCCTTTGTTTTTATGAGTGAAATGTCAGCTGACTAACGATACTAACATAACATTGGTGCCATCTCGGTTACAAGTTTTTTTTTTTTTTATTATCACAATATCAGGAGATAATTTTACTATCTGAAATACTATCTGGGTCATCCACTTTATTAACTGCCCAGACTTGCCATAGCGTAACCTGGTTATACCATTAAAACAGTATAAATGCCTTAACTAGCGGTGAATTTGAAGAGTTGCAACTGATGACGAATCTTGCAATCGATGACGAGTCTAGCCATAGGAAACAGAATATTAGATACCATTCATATCAGTAACTAATCACCAGTCATCATTCGTTAAGAATCTTCTGTGCCAAAATGAATGTTAGTCAACTGTAGTGTAATTTACCTCATATTCATTGGTATAATGTGAAAACTGCCTTATCCAATTCTTAGATTCACTTCTGAAGAATGGACATAGGATCACTGCTTTGTTAATGTTTTATTGTGCCACAATTAATGTAATATTCAATGCACACAAGTACGTTCTGTGCCAGTTAACACTTAATTCTAACATTGCTAGTAAAGTAATTTAATTGCTTTTCCATTTGATTCAAGGAAACAAAATTTGATGAAGATTCGATTGATGTAAACGTGACGAAATTGTGCAATTTTTTTTCTTTAATTAACTTTTAAATTTAGATGATGACAGGAAGCCTCGTGGGAGAACACTGTCTATCACGAAACAAATTCTTGCAGTTAGTGCGGTGTTTGTTGTAAACATTTTGCTGATTGCTTTCCAAATGGGCATCTAGTCGATACGCTACTGATTTTTCAAATATCAGCAATTCCTTCCGTAACAGATGTGGAATAAATGGAAATGATTTGTACTCTAATGCTTCAGTTAACGAAAATGTTTTTCCTGTCTTACTTAAAACGGTGAAAGTTGTCTTGAGATTTCGTCTGCAAAATAAATAAATAAATAATATAATAATAATAATAATAAATAAAAAAAAATAACTTTCCAGTGAAGTGTAAATTTTGCTTTCTATGATAAGCATTTACTGGTGTTGTGAATTTCTATGAAACGGCACATTGCCTGTTTATTGATTTGCAACTGTGGATCGGATTGTTTCTTTAAAAGTTAAAAAAATAAATAAATAATTATATATCTATATATATATAGAAAGTTTGTAGGTGAATTGCTTAACCCTTTCCTCCAAACAAACAAAAAAAAAAACAACTTATTATTGTGCAATGACATAAACTATGAGAATATTGTAATATTTATTAGATAAGGGACCAAAATACTTAAGTTTGATGTCAGTAATTGGCTTCTCTTTATTTTATTATTATTAATTTTTGAAGTCGTCTTCTTCCCTGCTTCCCTTTCAACCAGTGTTAACTTTATACATAAGGGTCTACTTCACTATCTAGTGTTACTAGATACAACGTATGATTGAAAATGGCTTAATGAAAGGATAAAAATAACAGAATATGGTATCATTGAAATAAGTAATGTGATATTATTAAAAAAATCTTAATAATAATGTAAAAAGTGTAATATATAAATTACTTACAAATGTTGATATCCATATATATTTTGTAATGTGAGATATATCTAAGAAATAGTGTTGATTTTCAAAGTAATAATTGCCTCCAAGGAAATAACTAAAGAATTAATCAGATTAGTTTCTGTTGACTCTTTAACACTTTGTACCCAGAATTCACTTATTTCCAATTTGTTTTTTCTTTTCTTTTTTCCCTTCTGATTGAGACGTGTAAATTTGTAAATCTTAGGATAAAACTTTAATATTAGGAACACATCGTATTGTCCTTTGCGACAAGTAAAACAAAAAGAATTTCTGATTATGTTGATTATTGTTTCTGTTGAAATATAAAAACCGCCAGTTAGTAAGAACAAACATTATAATTGGGAAAATGTTTGGCGAATGATCACACGTAAATACTTTATTGTGTCTGAGAAATATCAGTGGATCTAGATTGTTACACACCTACTCTCCTATTTGTTGAGTAGTGGCAGGTCGTCACACTTTGGTACAGCAATGAGTTGAATTTGTATTAATATTCATTGATTGTATTCTTTGAAAATGTAGAAAATTGTCTAAAAACTCGAAATCAAACACAAACTCCATCAACATAACTTCAATATTTCGTCCTTTATTTCGAGGACTTTCTCAAGATTCCATATCTTTAAAAACTTAAATAACGAAAACACAAAACATAAATGGAAGGAGAAAAATCTTAATTTCTCATTCCTAACAAAAGAAAATATAACAAAATCTCATTAGCGAGATCTTACATTGTGAAATAAACAATTGAAATCAAATATAACCATAAACAATTGAAAACAAATGAACAATTAATTTAAAATTGATAATTAAAATAAGTACAACAATCAAAACATATAAATATTCATGAATAAACATGTGAACCATTTTTTAACTAATCTTTAAAATGCTTTTCAATCTCTTGTTTTTCATTAATGATTTCCTATATATATTTAAAGATACCTTGTTAACTCTAAGTGACTTATTCTTATTTAAACATATGCTACAATTTATTAAACAAGACTCTAAAGGGAATCTTTTATACTCATCTGTGACATAATAAATTAAATATACCGCAGGGTCTGGATTATGATCATTACCCAGACAATGATCTGCCCAATCTGAAATTTTTCTTGTTCCACTCTGGTAGGCACGCACGTGCTCATCTCCTCGAAATAAAGGACGAAATATTGAAGTTATGTTGATGGAGTTTGTGTTTGATTTCGAGTTTTTAGATGATAATGAAGATATAGAGATGGTTATGTAGAAAATTGCTTTGGAGTGTTCATGAAAGCTGAACTAATAGAGAATTAATAAGTTAACTTAAAAGTAATTATATCAAAATTGACCAACAACACAATTTATCATCATGTGATTTCTAGCTATTTTTTAAAAAAGATGAAAGTGTGAAAATCACGTTGATTTGATAATAACCATCACAGTGAAACCAAATACGATATTTAACGACATATCAAGAATAGGGTAACAATTGACTAGACCATGGAATCGTTACTTGAGTTTCAGAGCGAAGACTTTAATAGCAAACCTCTAAAATCTGTTTATTGATTCCATCATTCACCAAATGTGTTTTAGCCACAAATAATGATATTGTACATTTAGCTGCCACTAATTCTTACATTATTGCAGTATTTTTACCATACAAATATTTCGTTATTCTTATTGTGTTGTATCATTTCGGAAAACGTTATCTTTATAGATTAAGATAATTATAGATTAAAAATATTAATAACTTATAAAATTCCCATTCCTTAATCATTTTATAATTTAGAAATGGTAATGTTATTGTTACCCCTTACCATTAAAATTGATCTATTATCATTACTGATTTTTATACTTGTTTCTCATCTCTATATATTGATGATTGCAAGTATCGAGTGCTTTATAAGTGAATTTCTTTTATAAGGAGTCAGCAGTAACTAGTAAATGCTCAACTTAAATTGTATAGTTTACAGTTAATTTTTCCCATTGATTTTTATATTAAAACAAAAACAATAATGCCTGTTAATTTATAGAAATAACCTTTTGGGTTCACAATTTTAGAGAAACTTTGAATTATTTCCTTTGGAGTGACTTTTTTTAACTTTTAACATATCCATTAAAACATTTAACCATGATTTTACACAAATTCAAAGGTAAATCATGATTTTCTTTTTTTTTGTATTTCATAATATATTCAGAATGTTAATGTAGTTCATTTCACTCTTGTAGTATTATATGCTAAGGTATTTTTGATTATTTACTTGCTATTGGCACTGCACTGATATACATTTATTATGAATCATGTTTTCTGATATTTCTTTGTAGTAATGAAAAAATCAGGTATTAAATAGAAGAAATTAAATAAATATTTTTTTTTTAATATAACTTTTCGCATTTTTGATTATTTGATTTTTACAACATGAGTTATTGTAAAAATAAAACTTGAATTTTTTATCTTCTGACGACAAAAATAATTATTTGGCAAAGTTCTGAGATAGATATTAATTTTGTAAATGAAGATTACAACAGTTTAAGTACTACATTTTTTTATTCTATGTATTACAAATTTTCTTTCATCTTCATATACATCTCCATAGTTAAGTAATTTTTACCATTTATATATATAAAAGAAAGTTTTGTTTTCTTTATTCATTTGTATCAATAGAAAAATAACTAAATAAGTACAGTATACTCTCGATATTTCGAACTTTTGATATCTCGAAAACCTTGATATGTCGAAAAATTATTTTTCCCCTTGATATTATATATTCATCTAATGTTAATTTTAATTCTTATGTCGAAGAGTTTTCACTCAAAACTTGTTATGTTGAATATTTTTCAAAGTAAAAAATGAATTTTTCTGGAAAAAATCGCCATTCAGTCATGTTGAAGCAAGTAGAGGTATTTTTTTAAGAAATTCTAGCAATGTAAGTTCATTGTATTTTACTAATTCTTTTCAATTTAATGTAATTATTATCAACTACTTTTAGGAATTAAAATTACCATTGCTGTATTTAGACTTATTGTCAACTATCATTATATATTTATACTTATTCTCATCTATTAAGACTCTTAATTTTTAGAATATTATTCCGTATCTTCTGTTTTTACGTGAATTTTTATGTTTTGGTTATTACCTTGTTATCTCAAAAACTCGCTATCTCGAATTTTTTAAGTGTCCCTTCGAGTTCGAGATATCAAGAGTATACTGTAATTAAATAAATAATAAATTTTTACTAACACATTATTTCTTACTAAAATAATCTTAAAGAGTAAGCATATTCATATTATTTTTATCTTTGAATTATTAAATTTTATCTTATATGATTTGATATTTAACCCAAAACTTGCTGCTTAACATAAACTAAACTGCAGACATTTGTGGAAATAATAAACTAATTAAATAATCATTGACATTATCTCTTAAGTTTTTTTTAAATAAACATTCAGTAATCTATTTCACTCAAAGCATGGGCAATTCTAATCCTTTCAATATTTAAAAATGCTAATTCATAAAATTCGAAGTCTCAAGTGCAGTAATTCC
>JAFIDM010000006.1:34890915-34902004 GCA_023159025.1 Thereuonema tuberculata | reverse complement strand
GGGGGGAGGGGAAGGGGTCTAAAATGACTAAAAATGTGCTTACGTAATACTTGAACGACCCCTTTTCTCTACTAGATTATAAGATGATAAAATAGCAATCACTTAGTTTCAGTTGGGAACACAAAAATGACATGACATTTATCCTGAATCCGTAATATTTTAAAGTGTAAATGGCTCAGACTACCATTGACGTACAGGAATCATTTTCTAGACTGTCCTGAATTGGGTCACAGAGTGATGCATCACAGTGTTTTAGATCAGCGGTTTTTAACTTGTGGTTCATGGACCCCTGATGTCCACCAAGGATTAATTAAATATTTGATGCAGTTTAGGGTTTTAAATCTTATGTCTTGGGGATCCTGGCAAACAAAGATATTTAAAGAGAGTCCACGGTGAATAAAAAAGGTTAAGAACCATTGTTCTATATCATTATTATAAAGAGATTATTTAAATAGAAAATGTTATAAAATTATTAATCTTGTTGTTGTTATATTTTGATTAAAATTATAGCTTCCAGACCCAGGCCAACTTGTTACTTTTCTTGTCGGCTTCCAACAGTTTATTAAATCTATGGAAGCGATTGGAATTAAAAACAAATTAAATTCAAAAGTAATTTGCTTGAATAGATAAATATATATGGTAAACATACTCGGCATTCAATTTAAGTAAATTTGAATATAACAAAAATTTAGGCAAAAAAAAAACAACATTGAATGTAATAAAAATCACTGAATATGTTTCATTTTTTTATTGCATTCAGTGTGTTTTGCCTTATTCCTTTTAGTAATTAAAAAGAAAAATAATGATTAAATCATCTAACCTAACTGTACGTAGGTAATAAATTGAAGTAAATTTAGCACCTTAAAAATTAAAGAATAAATGGAGCAATTCTCTATAAAAAGGAGTTTCAGTATTTGCTGGACGGCCGATGCACTCGTATAATTACTCATTTGTGTGATGGTAACTGCTGTTCATTTTATTTATTATTGAAAATTCCTGATATTATGTTTATCAATACTATAGTCATTTCAGAATCAGAAGTAGCAGTTTTCTTGCTAATTTCCTACACTGTTCAAGTTTTGTCACAGATTTTGTGAGTTACGGATAGCTTGAACTAACTTTTTAATAGAATAGATATGTGAATTGGCTACTGTACAACAAGAATGGGCTAGACTGAAGAATACGGTACTAGCCAATAGGAAGGCTCCTAAGGATTCAGCGCCGACGAGGCCTTTTACCTTTTCGCTTAACTGTTTATTCCGATTAATTAGCCTTCGAAACAAATTTCATCCGAATGAGGACCGAAGTGTTTCTTCTGATTAGCTGTGAGTTAGGTTAAGTGAGGTCTGCTCAGCTCCAGGATGTATATGTTGGTAACTTTTGAAACAATTTTTGCCCTTCAAAATAGTTCGAAGACGGACATGTTTGACAACGCAAAAAAACAAACACCAAACTCCTGGTACTGTAAACTGCAGTCTTACCCAGGAATGTTTTGAGTTGATTAGAACGATGGTTATTGTTCTTCAGAACAGAATTGGCCCTTTATGCAATTGCTTAATACCTGCAGATATCTCCATAAATCAAAGCTGTAATTAGGTTGGTAGTAATTCCAAAAAACTCTTCTGTTTATCCGTTGAACATCATAATTTTCATGTGTGTGTGTGTGTGTGTGTGTGTTTTTTAAAGATTTTGAATAACAGTTGCATGCCCTTTTCACTCTAGTATCCATCTCAAATTGTTTTTCAGTGTCGATTCATCAGTCAAACTGCCTGCTGTCGTCTTTTCCTCTGTGGCATTAATGAGCAAGAAAATAGGTTTGTGAAGCTTTCTGCTAATGCTGAAGTGTAAGAAAGGAATAAAGTTGAAACAGTTTTTTATGTTTATGTATTGGAGTTTTAGTCCAAGATATAAATCTGTGCTTTGGTCTCTCTGCTTTTCAGCAACTGTGATGATAATCTTGAAAATAGTATCTTAAAAATAAAGTATCATTAAAGATCCAAAAAAGAAATCCTTAATTTATAAGAAGTTTTTAGTTGATCTTTTTGCATGAGCAATGACATGGAACAGTTTTACGTATGAAATATGTCTTGATTCTGTTTTATTGGCGTCATTTATCAGTTATTTAAGGTAATCGTAGACATGCATTTAAATTGGAAGCCTTTATTTGTTGATCATTTTTATTCTTAATGTTCCTATTGTTCACACATTATTTTTTGTTTTGGTTCATCATATGCAGCATTTTTATCATCTTTTCCATTTTCCTCCAGATTAATTCAAACAATGTCTATTAATTGTTTATTAGACATAAAGCAAATGTCTAATAATTTTGAGTTTTAGAACTAAGACAATATCAAAGAAACATATTAAGTTTACTGCAGCTAGAATATTTATTCTGGCACTACTATATAGATATAGCGTGATTCAAACTTCCCTGTACAAACCTTAAAGGTAGGTAGGTTTAAATCTTATTCATAGTGGAACGTATGACACAAACCACCCACATGATGCTAGAAGGTACAGTAAGGTTGAGGATATAACATTAATTTGTACTGATCATGTGATTGTTTACCAACTGGGGATGTTTTGATGTGATAGGAATGGAGTGGGAAGTCATATATTCTCCTATGCTGATATTAATATAACATTTCTTGTATACCATGATTTTTGTATGAACTGGGAAAGTGATTCACAATTTGAATGTCCTTCTCATCCACATCAGGACGTCTGTTTTTGTAACCCATACAAAGAATGGGTGTATATTTTATTCACTATTATTAAGAACATTATTTATACAGTAAGAAATATCAACTCTCCTCTTTACCTTTACAATCTCCTGTTTGGGCTACACTAGCATTTGGCAATGTTTTGCTTAAACTCTGCCAGTTTTGTAATAGCATAAAATGTTCATTTACAACACTGTTCTTCACTCCATGCAATTTCGTCAACTATGGTTTTCAGATTTCTGAATTATTAGGTTTCATTCCAAGTATGTGGGATATCATTTCTATGTTGTTCTATCAAACTGTTCCAAGGCAAGGACCTACCATTCAAAGATGCGGATTGGAACTGGAAGATGCTGTTCAAAGTGCTATACAATGAGAAATGATAATAACTTAGAACTTCCCAACTGCTATTCCGAACCTCTACACCATTAACTAATTCAATGAACTTCAAATTATTTCTGCATCATTTTGGATAAAAATCACAAAACTTTAAAACTGTTTTATTGATACGAACATTAAGTGACCTGTGCTTTTATTTTGACTTTTGTCATAATTTACTGTTAAATTAAACAGAAAAAAAGTATAAGCAACCTGTATGAATATTATCCAATACATAATATTCATTATGACTGCATGAAAAATATACTTGGAGAAGTCTATTGTAGGTTTAGTCTAACACCCGTAAGTACTGTATACATTGGAAAGCAAAAGGGTTCCATTGAAGTCAGACTAAAGCTGTTCATTCACCTACCAGTGATTGAAACAGTTCAAAAAACTAACTCTTTAGAAGTAAATTTTAATTGTCCCTATTAATTTTGCTGCACATTTTAACCTTTAGATAAAGAATTATTTGTCATTAACTCCATTGTACATTTTTGTTAAACTTTACACTGAGTTACAAACTATTTATCTTAGAAAGCTAAAATTTAATGGTAAGTTTAAGGCTATCAAATGCCTGTTAATTGTGATAAAGTATTGGACTCATAAGAAGCTGGGACCACTGTGCTCTTCTTCAAGTGCCGTAATCTCAGGAAATCCAAGTACCAAGAATGTTGCAAGATGAACAGACAGACAGACATTACAATTGAATTTGGTACAAAAGGAATCTACAGGTGAGGAGTTTAAGGTCAAAAACCACATTTCACTTTTTAGCAAGTCGGTTCAGCACCAAGGCCTGGGCCGGGAGAAGAAAAAAAAACTATATGAATTAGCCTATCACTTCTAGGTTTTTTTTAAGAGTTTATATAAACTACTTTTCTGCCTTAACCATCTGCATAGAGCGATTTTTTTCTAAACCTCATTTCTTAACTTTTGAGTAAAGCTGCAAAAAAGTAAGTGTTTGTGTTAAATTAATTTACTCCTTTCAAAATAATGCTAATAATGTGTTTAAAAGGGAGAAATATGAAATCGTGTGGTGTTTTCACAATCTTTTTGGCTAAGAATCTATGATTTGATCATAATGTGGGAGGCGACCCATTACTGCATTTGATGTGGGGAGGCCTGCTTTCTGGCAAAACTCCTAAATTTTTGTGAACTGTATTTGATACTATTAAAAATGTCTTTTATTATTTGTTTCTGTTGCTTTTCTAAATATATTTGCTTTGCTTTAGGAATTGAAGTGAAAAGAATTTGCTAATTAGACCATGAAGTCTCAAGATATTGCTCCAAGCGGTTGTGGACCAGTGGGATGAAATGGAGATCACAAGATTCAACTCTTGAAAGAGAGAATTGGCCTCATTTGATTAGTGTGTGAGGGAGGCCCAGATTCTTATCTTGAAGAGAAACAACCAGGATAAGATTTCTTTCCTTCCTAGGGATTGAATGACCTACTTGAAGTGTATCGGCTTTACTGCAGTTATAAGGATTATCTCTGTTGTACCTGAATCATCAGGACATGAGGTAAGTTGTTTTTTTTTGATCAATTAATTAATGTCAATGTCTGTTTTTACTGCCAACTCGAAGTTAAATAATTACTTAAATGAAAATCTCATCCATACTTGTGATTTTTGAGAATTTATAAGAGAAGCTTAAGTTTTGACAACTACGCTTGAGAGCAGAAGAATCACACAGTTACATTTTTTACTTTTATTGTTATTTTCCTCGCGATTTGCATTTTGTTTTAATCAAAATAATGTCAATTTAAAGATCGTTTCATCACCTATCCAATGATACCACTTAAGTGTGTATTGCATGTCAGCAGAGTGCTTTTTGGAGGAATCTCGTTTTCGTACAGCCTAGGAAATGGTGATTAAAAGAAAGAAAAATGGAAATAAATAAAACGCACTTACTTCCAAAAAGTTGAGAGAATTATACATGATAATAATCCGATAGTTTCGGAATACTGTGCGTCATCTTTCTATATAATCCAGCTCAAAGCTTACAACCCAACAACCAGTGGGCAAAACGCCCGTCACTATTGCTAAACTTTCTTAATCCTCTCACTTCCAACATACCTTCCCTCATCATGTCGTCCTAAATGTTGTCTTTATGTCCTATATGTTTGTGCCGTCCCTGATGAAGGAATACGCACAGTATTCCGAAACTATCGGATTATTACTCTCAACTTTTTGTAAGTAAGTGCGTTTTATTTATTTCCATTTTTCTTTATTTCATTACACGCACGTTAAGCCTCCTTTGAATGGTGATTAAAACAAAATTCAATACAAACATTTATAAAACAATCTTTATTAATAAAGGGTATTCCCTCCTCTAGCTTTTTAGGGCCCTCATTCGATTTTTCATCGATTTTATCAATTTGGAGTGTTGTTCTATTATTAATGTCTTGGTTTTGAAGGGACAATACACACTTAAGTAGTATCAATGGATAGGTGATGAAACGATCTTTAAATTGACATTATTTTGATTCAAAATAATTGTGAATTGCGAGGAAAATAAAAAAAAAAAAAGTAAAAAAATGCAACTGTGAGATTTTTTTGCTCTCAAGTGTATTTGAAAACTCAGATCTCCTAGATGACTTATATGCTTGGCGCAGCTTAGCCGCAGCTGCTTTTGCGCCATTAAACACCAACCAACCAACCAACCAACCAACTTATATGCTTTCAGTAAGTAATTTAATGTTAAATTTAGCAATTTTTGTAAATACCATAAATCTGAAGTTCAGTTAGTAGTATTGGATTGTAAATAAGTTTGTAGATGTTAAATGTATAAGATTTACTGTGTCTGGTTTAAAGTAGTAGCAAAAATAATAAATAGAGTAAATTATCACATTAAATCCTATGAAGCTCAAAGGCTTGTACTGCTTACTTGTCATAATTGTAATGAAAAAAAAAAAATTGGCATTTTTTATATTCCCTCAAATGTTTTTTTTATTATTATTAATTCTTCAATCCCTATTAGTATTTTTGCTTGAACTTACGGTTAAAAAATATCATAAAATGCTGGAGTAAGCTCAATATGTCCAAACAATGTTTAAAGAAGGCCTTTTTTATTGAAATTAGACAACAGTAATTAGAATACTTAGACAATTAGTAAACAAACTATCTTAAGAATTTTTTTTTAAAGGCATTGTAGGATCATCAGCAATTGTAATTCAAAACAAGAAGCAAATTTTATGTTACAGTACTGCAATCTTGTAACCACTTATTAATTAGCCACGATATTTCACTTTTTTGTAGCAGTTTTATTGTTTTTGTTTTTTCATGTTGTTAATTTAAGAATCATTAACTTTATTCTTAAGTTATTAATGGGATGGTTTCTTTTACAGTCGACTGGGTCATGAGGCATGAGTGAGATGGTTTCCACGATTGGTTGTCCTCCAGTATGAAGTTAGTGATTTGTCAAATGAACTGTTAGGATACCATCTGATTGAAGCCGACAACGTTCACAGACATTATACAGTACTCCAGTTGCTGTTGCACTTTAATGACAAGGTAAGAAAATCTTAAGATACATAGTATTATTTGCCATCTTTATTATTTACTGACATGACTTAATTGGATATTTAACTTTCGCAATCATTACATGATAGATTTATTGTCATTCCATATCAGATCAACACACACAAAAATAAAAGCTAGTACATAAATAATTGTCATTATTTAACACATTTTCCAGAAAAAGAACCTATCATATTTTTATGCATATAACATTCCATTTATTTGTCTGTGTTAATTATTATAGTTTCTTGTAGACATTCTTTTACTTTATCTCTCTTGAATGTGTGTTAATTTTTATCAAAACTGCTTTTTGTCCAGTAATAAGTTTCTGTTGTTTTATTCCAATTTATTTTCCTATCATCAACATTAAATATTTTCGATAGTTGATTTAACTACTAGCATGTCTTTACCCCTCCATCTCTCAACTTTTGCAAACTATTTTTCATAGCGTGTCTTTCATATAATACAAGAAGCACATATATAAACACTTTATTGAGAAACTGTAACCTTATTGTAGGTACCCTTACAATATTACACTTTTTCTTAGTCCATTTCTGTATCTTTTGCTTCTTTTATTTAATCTAATCCCATGCTGCCCCTTATACTTTCTCCATTCTCACTTTTTTAGTTTTTACTTGTATTATTTTGAATGGTTATTTTTTCCCCTCTTTATCTGATCCCATTTCTAAATGTAACTGTCTTTGTATTCTATACTTTTTTTTACTTATTACTTTCATTCCTTCCCAATCTATTTATTTCAATTCTAAACGATTTATCGTCACTTGAAATAAAAGCAGAGTTTATGGTATACACTTAACTCGGGCCTCTTTTTAAACAAAATGTCATTTTCTTTTCCAGTGTATGAACTCATACCTTTTAATTTTTTTCCTTCGTTGTAATAATACTTTCAGTCAGATTCTTCTGCCACGTAATAGCTTAAAAAAAAATTTATGAAAGTTTTTTAGGCTTCTGAAAGACTCCTCCCTGGTTTGTCTTTCTGTGGACACACATCCCACAATACTTTGCAACGGCTTCTGTTAGCTCAGTTGTAGGTGGCCTGTTAGCTCAGTTGATTAGAGGGTTGTGCTAATAACACTTAGGTCGGGGGTTCGATCCCCTCATGGGCATTTATTTTTTTCATTTTTTTCCCCCCATTTTTAATCTTTTCACAGTTTCTCAACTTTACTTTTTTTTAAATCATTATTACGAATTCAGTGTATTAACAAGGTTTGAGTTAAGAATGATGATTATTCCATATAAATAGGGGTGGGTAAGATAGCATGGGATCGCAAACAGACTCGCGCGAGCATTTTCTAGACCACCCTGGCACAGTCTATTCTAAAGTAAAGGTGACTCAGAAGCCGTTGCGAAGCACTGTGATTGGTTGTTTTCTCATCAGATTTTAAACTACACTAACAAATCTGACACAGCATGTGTTGTTAAATATTTTATTTCTGAAACTTACTTGATTTCAGATGATCAAAATTCATTTTGCATTAACTGTTTCCCTGTGCTTTTTTGCTTACAATTTTCTCAAAATTTAAATCTGATATTTAGTAGAATACTCCCTCTTTAATTCTGTATTTAAAATTAATAGTTTCCTCTGTCTCATATTTTATTATTTTATTTTACCAGCTTAACAACATTCTTAAATTTCCTTCTATTGATATTGCTTTTTTTATAAACTCATTTTCAACTTTCTCTGATCCCTAGTTTACAATTATTAATGAACAATTATAAGAAAGGAACTAACCTCAATTCCCAGATAGCATTAGGAGGAGGGTTAATGTGCAAGCTTAAAATTCAAAAGGAAAAAAAGTGTACATCTGGTCAAATAATGTGTTTAAAAAAATATTTAATTTTTTTAATATTTACTACCTTAAAAGTACTCAGCATTATCTGGGGAGGGAGGTGGGGGAGTCAATTGGGTGGTTAACGGGGTTCCATGGTAGCCTGTATTTTTCACAGGTAGTAGAGTGCATCTATGCAAACTTTGGTTCCCATCAGTCAACGGTGTAAAATTACAAAGAGAACATACAAAGTTTTATTTTTATATACAGTGTGTACCTGAAATGTGCTATCAAGTTATGAACAATGCAACAATACTGAGATGTTGGCCATACAGTTTCACAGAAAGTACTCGAAATGTCCTCCACCGGCCGCAATGCACGCAACACAATGTCGTTCCATCGACTGCCGAACACAATCAAAGACACCAGAGGCATGTTGAATTGTGTTGCACCCATCCACTCAGAGGTGTATTTACACAAGGGCTAAAAGGGCTTCAGCCCAGGGCGGCAAAAAGATAGGGAAAAAAAAAAAACAAACAAAAATCATGTACTTTTCTATTAATATTTTTAAATATTAATATTAGTGTCATATTACAAGCAGAAAATGAGGGAAACATAAAAAGAAACAGACATTTCCTGGCTTTTTGATGTGTCTGTACAGTATATGCGAACAGAGCGTATTTTTGGCTTTGAGTGTATATCCTGGGAAATCGGGAGAGTGATGACTGTGGCCGAAGGTTTGAAGTGGAAGCGGGTAGACGTTGCATTGGAGTGCTCAACCATGGGAGGCGGCGGGGGACTGTCTGACAGTGACGTTATACCTGTATTTACTTTCTAATATATATCTTCTGGCAACTGTTATTTACGAAATATATTCCAATTATTTATATTAACTTTTCTGTTAAATAACTTTTCACAACATATTTTTAGAATGTGTAGTTACGGAAAGGAATACATCATTATGGGCCTATACATTTATATATTTTTTTCTTACTGTGAGTAAATTATAACGAATAGACGAGTTGTAAATTATCAGTAACTTAGCTCAAAACTAAACATAAACATGAGTATAGTTTACTAATGATATATATAGACAGGAGGGTCAGGAGGAAGGGCGGCAAAAGTGTAAATCCGCCACTGCATCCACTATGCGATCATACATTGCGTGGGCGTCAGGAACCGGTGTGATGTACACTAATGCTTTAAGATAACCCCATATGAAAAAGTTTTGGTAGGGAGGTATTGAACATTACATGTCACGATTACTGATGATCAATTTAATGACTCTACAATACGACGTAAAAGCCAACATCTCCGTATTGTTTCATCGTTCATATCTTGGAAATAACACATTTCCAGACCCATGTTTATATGACATTTATTCGTTGTTTTGCATGATTGAATACAACCTTTAAGTTCGGCAGCACATTTTGGGTACACCCTGTATAATATATATATATAGATAGATTATTTGAGCATAAGCACAACTTTTTTTATTCTTTTAAAACCGTTGTTATATCTTCATATATTTTTAAAAAGTTTTTCTCTATCATTTTATATTAAATTTAATAATTTTAACTTCTGCATTCTGTTATTTTTTTTCCCCAAAAATTTCTTGTAATAATGTTTTTTTTCTTTTTTGTTCATTATTATTATTTCATTCATTTAATGCATCTTGAATTTCTTCTGTATTCAAGTCCTGTATTTGTTGTTTGCTTTTGTGCCAATTTGTGAATCTATGTATATTTTTCTATCACAGTTTTTATTTCGTGCTTGCCTCCTTTAACTTCCGGGGCCCATTCGCCGAACACCCGGTATAGTATTGCATTATTTTTTCAATGTTGATATAATTCTTCTAAATTTCCAATCACAAATCAAATCCTCCTTTCTATTCTACATTCTTGCCTTGCTTTTTATTTCTTTTACACTGAGTTAGCTTTGCATTAGGAACATGTTGATTCACCTATATATGCAAAGTATTTTATTTTACTATCGTAAAAATAAGAGGAAGGAACGGGTTTTCTTGAATCTATTACAATTATTCATTTTGCATTATTGAAATTAATTTCCTGATATTCTTAAACAAAAGGTGTTAAGAGAGTTGCTCTCAATTCCATATGATCTTGTTCACTGCTAATGGTGGCATTCCATTTAGGTTTTAAAGTAGAGGTAAGTGAATCCTTATTTATGTGCTTATTAGATGAAATAATTTAGTTGTCAATGTGTACTACTAGCTCTTTGCAGAGAAAGGAATTCAAATGCACAACCATTTGGTAAAATAATGTTAGTGTGAAAACTAAAATATTTATTAGTAAATGCTTATCAAAAGTATTTATATATTATTTGTACAGAAAGAAAATAGCAAAACTTTTTATGCTAAAGGCCTCATCAACTCCTGCTGTAATGACTTTGGAATATCTAACTTCAAGGCGTCTTCTGGCCTCCTCAAATGCATCTTCACAATTTCCAGGCATCTGTTTCTTAAGGGATACACTGAAAACAAAGATTGTGTTATTAGTTTAAGTAGACATAATACTTAATCAATAGCTTATTTTCCTTATACAGGGTGATTCACGAAGATATGCAGAAACTTCGGGAGCTTATTCTACATGTAAAAGTAAAGAAAAAAAGTTATATAAACATAGGTCCGGAAATGCTTCGGTATCGAGTTACGGCTAGC
>JAFIDM010000006.1:34857976-34870684 GCA_023159025.1 Thereuonema tuberculata | reverse complement strand
GCTAGCCGTAACTCGATACCGAAGCATTTCCGGACCTATGTTTATATAACTTTTTTTCTTTACTTTTACATGTAGAATAAGCTCCCGAAGTTTCTGCATATCTTCGTGAATCACCCTGTATAAGGAAAATAAGCTATTGATTAAGTATTATGTCTACTTAAACTAATAACACAATCTTTGTTTTCAGTGTATCCCTTAAGAAACAGATGCCTGGAAATTGTGAAGATGCATTTGAGGAGGCCAGAAGACGCCTTGAAGTTAGATATTCCAAAGTCATTACAGCAGGAGTTGATGAGGCCTTTAGCATAAAAAGTTTTGCTATTTTCTTTCTGTACAAATAATATATAAATACTTTTTGATAAGCATTTACTAATAAATATTTTAGTTTTCACACTAACATTATTTTACCAAATGGTTGTGCATTTGAATTCCTTTCTCTGCAAAGAGCTAGTAGTACACATTGACAACTAAATTATTTCACCTTACATCTAATAAGCACATAAATAAGGATTCACTTACCTCTACTTTAAAACCTAAATGGAATGCCACCATTAGCAGTGAACAAGATCATATGGAATTGAGAGCAACTCTCTTAACACCTTTTGTTTAAGAATATCAGGAAATTAATTTCAATAATGCAAAATTGTAATAGATTCAAGAAAACCTGTTCCTTCCTCTTATTTTTACGATAGTAAAATAAAATACTTTGCATATATAGGTGAATCAACATGTTCCTAATGCAAAGCTAACTCAGTGTAAAAGAAATAAAAAAGCAAGGCAAGAATGTAGAATAGAAAGGAGGATTTGATTTGTGATTGGAAATTTAGAAGAATTGTATCAACATTGAAAAAAATAATGCAATACTATACCGGATGTTTGGCGGAGGGTGGGAATTTTTCCACGCTCCATTCTCCTCCAAACGGGTCCTAGGGTCTACCCAGCCCTCTGTAGAATGGGCCCCGGGTTTCTTTCCCGGAAGTTAAAGGGGGGAGGGCATCAGGCTGACCTCAACTTCGTCCCGTTAGGTCAAGAAAAGAGGGAGCCTAACCTCCAGCTGCCCCTAGGGTCTGCAAAGACCTGTTAGTGGGATACTTTAACTTTTTAACTATACTGGGTGATTCAAATTAAACAAGTATTGTAGACCTCTCTAAAAGAAAAATTACTGGGCAAATTGCAGCCAAATTTCGTACACATACTTTCTTGAGTATGCATAGCACAGAGACATGAAGCTCACCATACTGGATCGCATGTTACTTGTTAAACTCTTCAACGAAACAGGAGTGCTTCTGCTGCACTTAAGGCATTTTGACAGTTAAAATATTTACATAAAGGTCCACTGACGATTACTAAACTTCGGAAAATGATTTTTTGTATTGAAGAGATGGGAACTTTTGTTGTAAAACCCAGATGAGGTTACAAGCCAAGTGGACTGTAGACAAGACGAAGTTGCAACTGCAGTAGAGGAATACACATGGTAGCAGTAGTGCACTTGCAATATCAAGCGAATTGGACAAGCCATACATGACAGTTGGAAATTTCTTGAGGTTTTACCCCTATAATACTGTCCTTGGCAAATACTGTGGAGTGATGAGGCTCATTTCCGTTTCAATACTGCTGTAAAACTCATACCTGCCGTATTTGGTCTGACAGTAATCCACATGTTCATCATCAAATTCCATTGCATTCACAAAAGGTAATGGCTCCAAATATGCCGATTTGCTCTGGAGCTTTGTAATTCCATCACTTTAACAGAGGAATTGTGTTGACATCACAATCTTCATGCAAGATTGTGCACCTCCTCTCATAACCTTACCTGTGAAAGCCCTACTACGGCAAACATTTCCGGATAACAGAGTAATAAGTAGAATATTTCCCATCGCAAGGCCACCCTAATCACTAGATCTGAACTGTGTGATTTTTGGCTATGGGGCTAGTTTATCAAGGCAATGTTCTGAACTTAGCTATGTTAAAAGACAGAATTTCGCAACATGTGATGCATGTCAAGTGTAATGAGCAGCGAATGCAATTCGCTAGGCAGAGCTAGGCAATGGTAGGCACGTAGAGCCATATTAGTGATGTTAGTGTGATTCCATGTTGCGATTGCAATAAAGTTATTGGACTTCAACACTTTTTTTTGCCTATATTTGTTAGATAAGTTATGCAAATTACAGGGACAGCAGTGCCACAATTCACCCTTAGTGGCCGAAATTTGATTTTTTTTTTTTCTTCAGAATTCGAAACTGCATACTCAGGACAGTACTTGTACGAAATTTGGCTTCAGTAGTTTTTCCTATAGAGAGGTCTAAACACCAGCTCTTTAATAGAAAACAAATACTCCTACCTAAGAAGGTTCTTAAGGAAAAATAATTAAAAATGGAAGGTAAAATACAACAACGAAAGAGAAGCCATTAAGGGAAGAAGAATAATATAAAATAATGAAAGGTTATAACAAAACAAAAACAGTTACTGGTGTGGTACATAAATGGTTTGGTATACACCCTCCAAGCATGAAATAAAAACTGTGATAGAAAAATATACACAGATTCACAAATTGGCACAAAAGAAAACAAATGGAATGACAAAGACAGGACTTGAATACAGAAGAAGAAACAAAAAAGAAAAAAAATAATAACAAAATGCAGAAGTTAAAATTATTAAATTTAATATAAAGTGATAGAGAAAAACTTTTTAAAAATATATGAAGATATAACAACGGTTTTAAAAGAATAAAAAAAGTTGTGCTTATGCTCAAATAATCTATCTATATATATATATTATACAGGGTGTACCCAAAATGTGCTGCCGAACTTAAAGGTTGTATTCAATCATGCAAAACAACGAATAAATGTCATATAAACATGGGTCTGGAAATGTGTTATTTCCAAGATATGAACGATGAAACAATACGGAGATGTTGGCTTTTACGTCGTATTGTAGAGTCATTAAATTGATCATCAGTAATCGTGACATGTAATGTTCAATACCTCCCTACCAAAACTTTTTCATATGGGGTTATCTTAAAGCATTAGTGTACATCACACCGGTTCCTGACGCCCACGCAATGTATGATCGCATAGTGGATGCAGTGGCGGATTTACACTTTTGCCACCTATGGGCTATGCCAGATTTGCCGCCCTTCCTCCTGACCCTCCTGTCTATATATATCACTAGTAAACTATACTCATGTTTATGTTTAGTTTTGAGCTAAGTTACTGATAATTTACAACTCGTCTATTCGTTATAATTTACTCACAGTAAGAAAAAAATATATAAATGTATTGGCCCATAATGATGTATTCCTTTCCGTAACTACACATTCTAAAAATATGTTGTAAAAAGTTATTTAACAGAAAAGTTAATATAAATAATTGGAATATATTTCGTAAATAACAGTTGCCAGAAGATTTATATTAGAAAGTAAATACAGGTATAACGTCACTGTCAGACAGTCCCCCGCCGCCTCCCATGGTTGAGCACTCCAATGCAACATCTACCCCCCAGCCTTCCACTTCAAACCTACGGCCACAGTCATCACTCACCCGATTTCCCGAGATATACACTCAAAGCCAAAAATACGCTCTGTTCGCATATACTGTACAGACACATCAAAAAGCCAGGAAATGTCTGTTTCTTTTTATGTTTCCCTCATTTTCTGCTTGTAATATGACACTTAATATTTTTAAATATTAATATTATAGAAAAGTACATGATTTTTTTTTTCCTATTTTTTTTGCCGCTCCCTAAAGTTGCCTCCCTGGGCTGTAGCCCTTGTGTAAATACACCTCTGAGTGGATGGGTGCAACACAATTCAACGTGCATCTGGTGTCTTTGATTGTGTTCGGCAGTCGATGGAACGACATTGTGTTGCGTGCATTGCGGCCGGTGGAGGACATTTCGAGTACTTTCTGTGAAACTGAGCGACTGTATGGCCAACATCTCAGTATTGTTGCATTGTTCATAACTTGATAGCACATTTCAGGTACACACTGTATATAAAAATAAAACTTTGTATGTTCTCTTTGTAATTTTACACCGTTGACTGATGGGAACCAAAGTTTGCATAGATGCACTCTACTACCTGTGAAAAATACAGGCTACCATGGAACCCCGTTAACCACCCAAGGGACTCCCCCACCTCCCTCCCCAGATAATGCTGAGTACTTTTAAGGTAGTAAATATTAAAAAAATAAAATATTTTTTAAAACACATTATTTGACCAGATGTACACTTTTTTTCCTTTTGAATTTTAAGCTTGCACATTAACCCTCCTCCTAATGCTATCTGGGAATTGAGGTTAGTTCCTTTCTTATAATTGTTCATTAATAATTGTAAACTAGGGATCAGAGAAAGTTGAAAATGAGTTTATAAAAAAAGCAATATCAATAGAAGGAAATTTAAGAATGTTGTTAAGCTGGTAAAATAAAATAATAAAATATGAGACAGAGGAAACTATTAATTTTGAAAACAGGAAATAAACATTAAATACAGAATTAAAGAGGGAGTATTCTACTAAATATCAGATTTAAATTTTGAGAAAATTGTAAGCAAAAAAGCACAGGGAAACAGTTAATGCAAAATGAATTTTGATCATCTGAAATCAAGTAAGTTTCAGAAATAAAATATTTAACAACACATGCTGTGTCAGATTTGTTAGTGTAGTTTAAAATCTGATGAGAAAACAACCAATCACAGTGCTTCGCAACGGCTTCTGAGTCACCTTTACTTTAGAATAGACTGTGCCAGGGTGGTCTAGAAAATGCTCGCGCGAGTCTGTTTGCGATCCCATGCTACCTTACCCACCCCTATTTATATGGAATAATCATCATTCTTAACTCAAACCTTGTTAATACACTGAATTCCTAATAATGATTTAAAAAAAAGTAAAGTTGAGAAACTGTGAAAAGATTAAAAATGGGGGGAAAAAAATGAAAAAAATAAATGCCCATGAGGGGATCGAACCCCCGACCTAAGTGTTATTAGCACAACCCTCTAATCAACTGAGCTAACAGGCCACCTACAACTGAGCTAACAGAAGCCGTTGCAAAGTATTGTGGGATGTGTGTCCACAGAAAGACAAACCAGGGAGGAGTCTTTCAGAAGCCTAAAAAACTTTCATAAATTTTTTTTTAAGCTATTACGTGGCAGAAGAATCTGACTGAAAGTATTATTACAACGAAGGAAAAAAATTAAAAGGTATGAGTTCATACACTGGAAAAGAAAATGACATTTTGTTTAAAAAGAGGCCCGAGTTAAGTGTATACCATAAACTCTGCTTTTATTTCAAGTGACGATAAATCGTTTAGAATTGAAATAAATAGATTGGGAAGGAATGAAAGTAATAAGTAAAAAAAAGTATAGAATACAAAGACAGTTACATTTAGAAATGGGATCAGATAAAGAGGGGAAAAAATAACCATTCAAAATAATACAAGTAAAAACTAAAAAAGTGAGAATGGAGAAAGTATAAGGGGCAGCATGGGATTAGATTAAATAAAAGAAGCAAAAGATACAGAAATGGACTAAGAAAAAGTGTAATATTGTAAGGGTACCTACAATAAGGTTACAGTTTCTCAATAAAGTGTTTATATATGTGCTTCTTGTATTATATGAAAGACACGCTATGAAAAATAGTTTGCAAAAGTTGAGAGATGGAGGGGTAAAGACATGCTAGTAGTTAAATCAACTATCGAAAATATTTAATGATGATGATAGGAAAATAAATTGGAATAAAACAACAGAAACTTATTACTGGACAAAAAGCAGTTTTGATAAAAATTAACACACATTCAAGAGAGATAAAGTAAAAGAATGTCTACAAGAAACTATAATAATTAACACAGACAAATAAATGGAATGTTATATGCATAAAAATATGATAGGTTCTTTTTCTGGAAAATGTGTTAAATAATGACAATTATTTATGTACTAGCTTTTATTTTTGTGTGTGTTGATCTGATATGGAATGACAATAAATCTATCATGTAATGATTGCGAAAGTTAAATATCCAATTAAGTCATGTCAGTAAATAATAAAGATGGCAAATAATACTATGTATCTTAAGATTTTCTTACCTTGTCATTAAAGTGCAACAGCAACTGGAGTACTGTATAATGTCTGTGAACGTTGTCGGCTTCAATCAGATGGTATCCTAACAGTTCATTTGACAAATCACTAACTTCATACTGGAGGACAACCAATCGTGGAAACCATCTCACTCATGCCTCATGACCCAGTCGACTGTAAAAGAAACCATCCCATTAATAACTTAAGAATAAAGTTAATGATTCTTAAATTAACAACATGAAAAAACAAAAACAATAAAACTGCTACAAAAAAGTGAAATATCGTGGCTAATTAATAAGTGGTTACAAGATTGCAGTACTGTAACATAAAATTTGCTTCTTGTTTTGAATTACAATTGCTGATGATCCTACAATGCCTTTAAAAAAAAATTCTTAAGATAGTTTGTTTACTAATTGTCTAAGTATTCTAATTACTTTGATCTTTCAGTAAGTATTTTGTTGTAAATCCACGGTTGTCTAATTTCAATAAAAAAGGCCTTTAAATATATTGTTTGGACATCTTACTCCAGCATTTTATGATATTTTTTAACCGTAAGTTCAAGCAAAAATACTAATAGGGATTGAAGAATTAATAATAATAAAAAAAACATTTGAGGGAATATAAAAAATGCCAATTTTTTTTTTTTCATTACAATTATGACAAGTAAGCAGTACAAGCCTTTGAGCTTCATAGGATTTAATGTGATAATTTACTCTATTTATTATTTTTGCTACTACTTTAAACCAGACACAGTAAATCTTATACATTTAACATCTACAAACTTATTTACAATCCAATACTACTAACTGAACTTCAGATTTATGGTATTTACAAAAATTGCTAAATTTAACATTAAATTACTTACTGAAAGCATATAAGTTGGTTGGTTGGTTGGTTGGTTGGTGTTTAATGGCGCAAAAGCAGCTGCGGCTAAGCTGCGCCAAGCATATAAGTCATCTAGGAGATCTGAGTTTTCAAATACACTTGAGAGCAAAAAAATCTCACAGTTGCATTTTTTTACTTTTTTTTTTTTTATTTTCCTCGCAATTCACAATTATTTTGAATCAAAATAATGTCAATTTAAAGATCGTTTCATCACCTATCCATTGATACTACTTAAGTGTGTATTGTCCCTTCAAAACCAAGACATTAATAATAGAACAACACTCCAAATTGATAAAATCGATGAAAAATCGAATGAGGGCCCTAAAAAGCTAGAGGAGGGAATACCCTTTATTAATAAAGATTGTTTTATAAATGTTTGTATTGAATTTTGTTTTAATCACCATTCAAAGGAGGCTTAACGTGCGTGTAATGAAATAAAGAAAAATGGAAATAAATAAAACGCACTTACTTACAAAAAGTTGAGAGTAATAATCCGATAGTTTCGGAATACTGTGCGTATTCCTTCATCAGGGACGGCACAAACATATAGGACATAAAGACAACATTTAGGACGACATGATGAGGGAAGGTATGTTGGAAGTGAGAGGATTAAGAAAGTTTAGCAATAGTGACGGGCGTTTTGCCCACTGGTTGTTGGGTTGTAAGCTTTGAGCTGGATTATATAGAAAGATGACGCACAGTATTCCGAAACTATCGGATTATTATCATGTATAATTCTCTCAACTTTTTGGAAGTAAGTGCGTTTTATTTATTTCCATTTTTCTTTCTTTTAATCACCATTTCCTAGGCTGTACGAAAACGAGATTCCTCCAAAAAGCACTCTGCTGACATGCAATACACACTTAAGTGGTATCATTGGATAGGTGATGAAACGATCTTTAAATTGACATTATTTTGATTAAAACAAAATGCAAATCGCGAGGAAAATAACAATAAAAGTAAAAAATGTAACTGTGTGATTCTTCTGCTCTCAAGTGTAGTTGTCAAAACTTAAGCTTCTGTCATAAATTCTCAAAAATCACAAGTATGAATGAGATTTTCATTTAAATAATTATTTAACTTCGAGTTGGCAGTAAAAACAGACTTTGACATTAATTAATTTATAAAAAAAAAAACAAACTTACCTCGTGTCCTGATGATTCAGGTACAACAGAGATAATCCTTATAACTGCAGTAAAGCCGATACACTTCAAGTAGGTCATTCAATCCCTGGGAAGGAAAGAAATCTTATCCTGGTTGTTTCTCTTCAAGATAAGAATCTGGGCCTCCCTCACACACTAATCAAATGAGGCCAATTCTCTCTTTCAAGAGTTGAATCTTCTTATCTCCATTTCATCCCACTGGTCCACAACCGCTTGGAGCAATATCTTGAGACTTCATGGTCTAATTAGCAAATTCTTTTCACTTCAATTCCTAAAGCAAAGCAAATATATTTAGAAAAGCAACAGAAACAAATAATAAAAGACATTTTTAATAGTATCAAATACAGTTCACAAAAATTTAGGAGTTTTGCCAGAAAGCAGGCCTCCCCACATCAAATGCAGTAATGGGTCGCCTCCCACATTATGATCAAATCATAGATTCTTAGCCAAAAAGATTGTGAAAACACCACACGATTTCATATTTCTCCCTTTTAAACACATTATTAGCATTATTTTGAAAGGAGTAAATTAATTTAACACAAACACTTACTTTTTTGCAGCTTTACTCAAAAGTTAAGAAATGAGGTTTAGAAAAAAATCGCTCTATGCAGATGGTTAAGGCAGAAAAGTAGTTTATTTAAACTATAGACTTAACTATTAAAAAAAAACCTAGAAGTGATAGGCTAATTCATATAGTTTTTTTTTTCTTCTTCCCGCCCAGGCCTTGGTGCTGAACTGACTTGCTAAAAAGTGAAATGTGGTTTTTGACCTTAAACTCTCTCACCTGTAGGTTCCTTTTGTACCAAATTCAATTCTACTGTCTGTCTGTCTGTTCAGGTTGCTACATTCTTGGTAGTTTGGATTTCCTCAGATTACGGCACTTGAAGAAGAGCACAGTGGCCCCAGCTCCTTATGAGTCCAATACTTTATCACAATTAACAGGCATCTTATATTTGATAGCCTTAAACTTACCATTAAATTTCAGCTTTCTAAGATAAATAGTTTGTAACTCAGTGTAAAGTTTTACAAAAATGTACATTGGCAGTTAATGACCAATAATTCTTTATCTATAGATAAAGATTTACTTCTAAAGAGTTAGTTTTTGAACTGTTTCGATCACTGATAGGTGAATGAACAGCTTTAGTCTGACTTCAATGGAACCCTTTTGCTTTCCAATGTATACAGTACTTACGGGTGTTAGACTAAACCTACAATAGACTTCTCCAAGTATATTTTTCATGCAGTCATAATGAATATTATGTATTGGATAATATTCATACAGGTTGCTTATACTTTTTTTCTGTTTAATTTAACAGTAAATTATGACAAAAGTCAAAATAAAAGCACAGGTCACTTAATGTTCGTATCAATAAAACAGTTTTAAAGTTTTGTGATTTTTATCCAAAATGATGCAGAAATAATTTGAAGTTCATTGAATTAGTTAATGGTGTAGAGGTTCGGAATAGCAGTTGGGAAGTTCTAAGTTATTATCATTTCTCATTGTATAGCACTTTGAACAGCATCTTCCAGTTCCAATCCGCATCTTTGAATGGTAGGTCCTTGCCTTGGAACAGTTTGATAGAACAACATAGAAATGATATCCCACATACTTGGAATGAAACCTAATAATTCAGAAATCTGAAAACCATAGTTGACGAAATTGCATGGAGTGAAGAACAGTGTTGTAAATGAACATTTTATGCTATTACAAAACTGGCAGAGTTTAAGCAAAACATTGCCAAATGCTAGTGTAGCCCAAACAGGAGATTGTAAAGGTAAAGAGGAGAGTTGATATTTCTTACTGTATAAATAATGTTCTTAATAATAGTGAATAAAATATACACCCATTCTTTGTATGGGTTACAAAAACAGACGTCCTGATGTGGATGAGAAGGACATTCAAATTGTGAATCACTTTCCCAGTTCATACAAAAATCATGGTATACAAGAAATGTTATATTAATATCAGCATAGGAGAATATATGACTTCCCACTCCATTCCTATCACATCAAAACATCCCCAGTTGGTAAACAATCACATGATCAGTACAAATTAATGTTATATCCTCAACCTTACTGTACCTTCTAGCATCATGTGGGTGGTTTGTGTCATACGTTCCACTATGAATAAGATTTAAACCTACCTACCTTTAAGGTTTGTACAGGGAAGTTTGAATCACGCTATATCTATATAGTAGTGCCAGAATAAATATTCTAGCTGCAGTAAACTTAATATGTTTCTTTGATATTGTCTTAGTTCTAAAACTCAAAATTATTAGACATTTGCTTTATGTCTAATAAACAATTAATAGACATTGTTTGAATTAATCTGGAGGAAAATGGAAAAGATGATAAAAATGCTGCATATGATGAACCAAAACAAAAAATAATGTGTGAACAATAGGAACATTAAGAATAAAAATGATCAACAAATAAAGGCTTCCAATTTAAATGCATGTCTACGATTACCTTAAATAACTGATAAATGACGCCAATAAAACAGAATCAAGACATATTTCATACGTAAAACTGTTCCATGTCATTGCTCATGCAAAAAGATCAACTAAAAACTTCTTATAAATTAAGGATTTCTTTTTTGGATCTTTAATGATACTTTATTTTTAAGATACTATTTTCAAGATTATCATCACAGTTGCTGAAAAGCAGAGAGACCAAAGCACAGATTTATATCTTGGACTAAAACTCCAATACATAAACATAAAAAACTGTTTCAACTTTATTCCTTTCTTACACTTCAGCATTAGCAGAAAGCTTCACAAACCTATTTTCTTGCTCATTAATGCCACAGAGGAAAAGACGACAGCAGGCAGTTTGACTGATGAATCGACACTGAAAAACAATTTGAGATGGATACTAGAGTGAAAAGGGCATGCAACTGTTATTCAAAATCTTTAAAAAACACACACACACACACACACACACATGAAAATTATGATGTTCAACGGATAAACAGAAGAGTTTTTTGGAATTACTACCAACCTAATTACAGCTTTGATTTATGGAGATATCTGCAGGTATTAAGCAATTGCATAAAGGGCCAATTCTGTTCTGAAGAACAATAACCATCGTTCTAATCAACTCAAAACATTCCTGGGTAAGACTGCAGTTTACAGTACCAGGAGTTTGGTGTTTGTTTTTTTGCGTTGTCAAACATGTCCGTCTTCGAACTATTTTGAAGGGCAAAAATTGTTTCAAAAGTTACCAACATATACATCCTGGAGCTGAGCAGACCTCACTTAACCTAACTCACAGCTAATCAGAAGAAACACTTCGGTCCTCATTCGGATGAAATTTGTTTCGAAGGCTAATTAATCGGAATAAACAGTTAAGCGAAAAGGTAAAAGGCCTCGTCGGCGCTGAATCCTTAGGAGCCTTCCTATTGGCTAGTACCGTATTCTTCAGTCTAGCCCATTCTTGTTGTACAGTAGCCAATTCACATATCTATTCTATTAAAAAGTTAGTTCAAGCTATCCGTAACTCACAAAATCTGTGACAAAACTTGAACAGTGTAGGAAATTAGCAAGAAAACTGCTACTTCTGATTCTGAAATGACTATAGTATTGATAAACATAATATCAGGAATTTTCAATAATAAATAAAATGAACAGCAGTTACCATCACACAAATGAGTAATTATACGAGTGCATCGGCCGTCCAGCAAATACTGAAACTCCTTTTTATAGAGAATTGCTCCATTTATTCTTTAATTTTTAAGGTGCTAAATTTACTTCAATTTATTACCTACGTACAGTTAGGTTAGATGATTTAATCATTATTTTTCTTTTTAATTACTAAAAGGAATAAGGCAAAACACACTGAATGCAATAAAAAAATGAAACATATTCAGTGATTTTTATTACATTCAATGTTGTTTTTTTTTTGCCTAAATTTTTGTTATATTCAAATTTACTTAAATTGAATGCCGAGTATGTTTACCATATATATTTATCTATTCAAGCAAATTACTTTTGAATTTAATTTGTTTTTAATTCCAATCGCTTCCATAGATTTAATAAACTGTTGGAAGCCGACAAGAAAAGTAACAAGTTGGCCTGGGTCTGGAAGCTATAATTTTAATCAAAATATAACAACAACAAGATTAATAATTTTATAACATTTTCTATTTAAATAATCTCTTTATAATAATGATATAGAACAATGGTTCTTAACCTTTTTTATTCACCGTGGACTCTCTTTAAATATCTTTGTTTGCCAGGATCCCCAAGACATAAGATTTAAAACCCTAAACTGCATCAAATATTTAATTAATCCTTGGTGGACATCAGGGGTCCATGAACCACAAGTTAAAAACCGCTGATCTAAAACACTGTGATGCATCACTCTGTGACCCAATTCAGGACAGTCTAGAAAATGATTCCTGTACGTCAATGGTAGTCTGAGCCATTTACACTTTAAAATATTACGGATTCAGGATAAATGTCATGTCATTTTTGTGTTCCCAACTGAAACTAAGTGATTGCTATTTTATCATCTTATAATCTAGTAGAGAAAAGGGGTCGTTCAAGTATTACGTAAGCACATTTTTAGTCATTTTAGACCCCTTCCCCTCCCCCC
>JAFIDM010000006.1:34843826-34857576 GCA_023159025.1 Thereuonema tuberculata | reverse complement strand
GGAATTACTGCACTTGAGACTTCGAATTTTATGAATTAGCATTTTTAAATATTGAAAGGATTAGAATTGCCCATGCTTTGAGTGAAATAGATTACTGAATGTTTATTTAAAAAAAAACTTAAGAGATAATGTCAATGATTATTTAATTAGTTTATTATTTCCACAAATGTCTGCAGTTTAGTTTATGTTAGGCAGCAAGTTTTGGGTTAAATATCAAATCATATAAGATAAAATTTAATAATTCAAAGATAAAAATAATATGAATATGCTTACTCTTTAAGATTATTTTAGTAAGAAATAATGTGTTAGTAAAAATTTATTATTTATTTAATTACAGTATACTCTCGATATCTCGAACTCGAAGGGACACTTAAAAAATTCGAGATAGCGAGTTTTTGAGATAACAAGGTAATAACCAAAACATAAAAATTTACGTAAAAACACAAGATACGGAATAATATCCTAAAAATTAGTCTTGATATATGAGAATAAGTATAAATATGTAATGATAGTTGACAATAAGTCTAAATACAGCAATGATAATTTTAATTTTTAAAAGTAGTCAAAAATATTTACATTAAATTGAAAAGAGTTAGTAAAATACAATGAACTTACATCGCTAGAATTTCTTAAAAAAATACCTCTATTTGCTTTGACACAACTGAACGGCGATTTTTTCCAGAAAAATTCATTTTTTACTTAGAAAAATATTCAACATAACAAGTTTTGAGTGAAAACTCTTCGACATAAGAATTAAAATTAACATTAGATGAATATGTAAATATCAAGGGGAAAAATAATTTTTCAACATATCAAGGTTTTCGAGATATAGAGAGTATACTGTACTTATTTAGTTATTTTTCTATTGATACAAATGAATAAAGAAAACAAAACTTTCTTTTATATATATAAATGGTAAAAATTACTTAACTACGGAGATGTATATGAAGATGAAAGAAAATTTGCAAAACATAGAATTAAAAAAAAAGTAGTAATTAAACTGTTGTAATCTTCATTTAAACAAAATTAATATCTATCTCAGAACTTTGCCAAATAATTATTTTTATCATCAAAACATGAAAAATTCAAGTTTTATTTTTACAATAACTCATGTTGTAAATATCAAATAATCATGAATGCAAAAAGTTATATTAAAAAAAAAATATTTATTTAATTTCTTCTATTTAATACCTGATTTTTTTCATTACTACAAAGAAATATCAGAAAACATGATTCATAATAAATGTATATCAGTGCAGTGCCAATAGCAAGTAAATAATCAAAAATACCTTAGCATATAATACTACAAGAGTGAAATGAACTACATTAACATTCTGAATATATTATAAAATACAAAAAAAAGAAAATCATGATTTACCTTTGAATTTGTGTAAATTCATGGTTAAATGTTTTTAATGGATATGTTAAAAGTTAAAAAAAGTCACTCCAAAGGAAATAATTCAAAGTTTCTCTAAAAGTGTGAACCCAAAAGGTTATTTCTATAAATTAACAGGCATTATTGTTTTTGTTTTAATATAAAAATCAATGGGAAAAATTAACGGTAAACTATACAATTTAAGTTGAGCATTTACTAGTTACTGCTGACTCCTTACAAAAGAAATTCACTTATAAAGCACTCGATACTTGCAATCATCAATATATAGAGATGAGAAACAAGTATAAAAATCATTAATGATATTAGAAAATAGATCAATTTTAATGGTAAGGGTAACATCAACATTATCATTTCTAAATTACGAAATGATTAAGGAATGGGAAATTTATAAGTTATTAATATTTTTAATCTATAATTATCTTAATCTATAAAGATAACGTTTTCCGAAATGATACAACACAATAAGAATAACGAAATATTTGTATGGTAAAAATACTGCAATAATGTAAGAATTAGTGGCAGCTAAGTGTACAATATCATTATTTGTGGCTAAAACACATTTGGTGAATGATGGAATCAATAAACAGATTTTAGAGGTTTGCTATTAAAGTCTTTGCTCTGAAACTCAAGGTACGATTCCATGGTCTAGTCAATTGCTACCATATTCTTGATATGTCGTTAAATATCATATTTGGTTCCACTGTGATGGTTATTATCAAATCAATGTGATTTTCTCACTTTCATCTTGTTTAAAAAACAGCTAGAAATCACATGGTGTTAAATTGTGTTGTTGATCAATTTTAATATAATTACTTTAAGTTAACTTATTAATTCTGTATTAATTCAGCTTTCATGAACACTCCAAAGCAATTTTCTACATAACCATCTCTATATCTTCATTATCATCTAAAAAATCGAAATCAAGCACAAACTCCATCAACATAACTTCAATATTTCGTCCTTTATTTCGAGGAGATGAGCACGTGCGTGCCTACCAGAGTGGAACAAGAAAAATTTCAGATTGGGCAGATCATTGTCTGGATAATGATCATAATCCAGACCCTGCGGTATATTTAATTTATTATGTCACAGATGAGTATAAAAGATTCCCTTTAGAGTCTTGTTTAATAAATTGTAGCATATGTTTAAATAAGAATAAGTCACTTAGAGTTAACAAGGTATCTTTAATTATATATAGGAAATCATTAATGAAAAACAAGAGATTGAAAAGCATTTTAAAGATTAGTTAAAAAATGGTTCACATGTTTATTCATGAATATTTATATGTTTTGATTGTTGTACTTATTTTAATTATCAATTTTAAATTAATTGTTCATTTGTTTTCAATTGTTTATGGTTATATTTGATTTCAATTGTTTATTTCACGATGTAAGATCTCGCTAATGAGATTTTGTTATATTTTCTTTTGTTAGGAAAGAGAAATTAAGATTTTTCTCCTTCCATTTATGTTTTGTGTTTTCGTTATTTAAGTTTTTAAAGATATGGAATCTTGAGAAAGTCCTTGAAATAAAGGACGAAATATTGAAGTTATGTTGATGGAGTTTGTGTTTGATTTCAAGTTTTTAGACAATTTTCTACATTTTCAAAGAATACAATCAATGAATATTAATACAAATTCAACTCATTGCTGTACCAAAGTGTGACGACCTGCCACTACTCAACAAATAGGAGAGTAGGTGTGTAACAATCTAGATCCACTGATATTTCTCAGACACAATAAAGTATTTACGTGTGATCATTCGCCAAACATTTTCCCAATTATAATGTTTGTTCTTACTAACTGGCGGTTTTTATATTTCAACAGAAACAATAATCAACATAATCAGAAATTCTTTTTGTTTTACTTGTTGCAAAGGACAATACGATGTGTTCCTAATATTAAAGTTTTATCCTAAGATTTACATCCAAAGGGGTAAAAAAAAATAAAAAACAAATTGGAAATAAGTGATTTCTGGGTACAAAGAGTTAAAGAGTCAACAGAAACTACTCTGGTTAATTCTTTAGTTATTTCCTTGGAGGCAATTATTACTTTGAAAATCAACACTACTTCTTAGATATATCTCACATTACAAAATATATATGGATATCAACATTTGTAAGTAATTTATATATTACACTTTTTACATTATTATTAAGATTTCTTTAATAATATCACATTACTTATTTCAATGATACCATATTCTGTTATTTTTATCCTTTCATTAAGCCATTTTCAATCATACGTTGTATCTAGTAACACTAGATAGTGAAGTAGACCCTTATGTATAAAGTTAACACTGGTTGAAAGGGAAGCAGGGAAGAAGACGACTTCAAAAATTAATAATAATTAAATTAAAGAAAAGAAGCCAATTACTGACATCAAACTTAAGTATTTTGGTCCCTTATCTAATAAATATTACAATATTCTCATAGTTTATGTCATTGCACAATAATAAGTTGTTGTTTTTTGTTTGTTTGGAGGAAAGGGTTAAGCAATTCACCTACAAACTTTCTATATATATATAGATATATAATTATTTATTTATTTTTTTAACTTTTAAAGAAACAATCCGATCCACAGTTGCAAATCAATAAACAGGCAATGTGCCGTTTCATAGAAATTCACAACACCAGTAAATGCTTATCATAGAAAGCAAAATTTACACTTCACTGGAAAGTTATTTTTTTTTATTTATTATTATATTATTTATTTATTTTGCAGACGAAATCTCAAGACAACTTTCACCGTTTTAAGTAAGACAGGAAAAACATCTTCGTTAACTGAAGCATTAGAGTACAAATCATTTCCATTTATTCCACATCTGTTACGGAAGGAATTGCTGATATTTGAAAAATCAGTAGCGTATCGACTAGATGCCCATTTCGAAAGAAATCAGCAAAATCAAAATTTAGAACAAACACCGCACTAACTGCAAGAATTTGTTTCGTGATAGACAGTGTTCTCCCACGAGGCTTCCTGTCCTCATCTAAATTTAAAAATTTATAAAAAAAAAAAAAAAAAAATGCACAATTTCATCACGTTTACATCAATCGAATCTTCATCAAATTTTGTTTCCTTGAATCAAATGGAAAAGCAATTAAATTACTTTACTAGCAATGTTAGAATTAAGTGTTAACTGGCACAGAACGAACTTGTGTGCATTGAATATTACATTAATTGTGGCACAATAAAACATTAACAAAGCAGTGATCCTATGTCCATTCTTCAGAAGTGAATCTAAGAATTGGATAAGGCAGTTTTTACATTATACCAATGAATATGAGGTAAATTACACTACAGTTGACTAACATTCATTTTGGCACAGAAGATTCTTAACGAATGATGACTGGTGATTAGTTACTGATATGAATGGTATCTAATATTCTGTTTCCTATGGCTAGACTCGTCATCGATTGCAAGATTCGTCATCAGTTGCAACTCTTCAAATTCACCGCTAGTTAAGGCATTTATACTGTTTTAATGGTATAACCAGGTTACGCTACGGCAAGTCTGGGCAGTTAATAAAGTGGATGACCCAGATAGTATTTCAGATAGTAAAATTATTTCCTGATATTGTGATAACAAAAAAAAAAAAAAATTGTAACCGAGATGGCACCAATGTTATGTTAGTATCGTTAGTCAGCTGACATTTCACTCATAAAAACAAAGGACACAAAAATAGATAATTACACCAAGGACAGTTTAAAAAATACTAATAAATCAAGATTTACAGATTTCGGTTTTGAAAAAAAACAACAGTTACGTCCCATTATTAGAACAAAAGTTCTACAAAGACTTTCTAATGTGAGATTCCACCTTTGAATAAAAAGAACATTCTCACACAGAAACAGGCACATTATCTCTTAACATGTTATTGTTAATAGAATCTGCATTGATCAAAGTCAGTCAACTTTCAAATATTTGCTACTACATGATTCTGGTGCCTAGCGAAAATATTAATATATGATATATACTTACTCAATAAAAAACTAATAAAAAATCAAACTATATACATCTAAGTACAGTGCAAGACCTGAGAAAATAAGCAGGCATGATCGTGAATGTGACCAGGCAGGCAAATAAGGCATCCAAATCTATTTGTAGATTATTAACAACAGCCTAATTTATTAAGAGGCCTGAGCAGATCTTTTCAATGGCTATTATGCTGTAAATAGGAAAAAAAAATTAGAGAAAAAAAAAATTCTATTCTAATCATGCCAAAAATATTTGAAATTATTAGGTTTTGACAAAAGTCTTTGTAAAAAATAAATTTTAAAAGGAAATATTTTTTTTTTTTCACAAGAATGTATATATACACACAACTGGATGTTGAAAGTATTTATAGATAACATGGCTGTAAGCTCTAACATGATAATAGAAGGAAAATGGTAACAACAGCTTTGTAACCTTTTGTAACGTAATTGTATGATCCACATACAAGAAGACTAATACTTGTCCAAATGCTTCATTATTTCATAACCTGCATAAAATTCACGGAAGTGAAGGGAAATTCTGAAACAAAAGTAATAAGAATAAATACTTCCCATAAAACAAAACAAAATTTTTTAAAAAATTTAAGAATGCTGAAAGCAATATTTAAGTTAACACAAAACATGATTAACTGTTTTCAGTCCAAGTTTAACATGTGTTGAGATAATTAATATTTAGAAAAGAGTAGCGCACACTAAAAGTTTTTTTAAAAGTAACATATTTACAATAAAATACAATACAACGTTTCGGCAATTATTGCGCAATTGATCTTACAGAGTGATTACAATCAAACCAGTTACAGCTTATATAGGGAAATGATCCTAGATATTAAAATTAGGGTTTTGCTCATTTTGATAAGAGGTAGTGAGCAGCCTCAGAGGAATAATATGAAAAAAAGCAGGGGGGGGGGATGGAGTACCTATATTTATTTAATATTAGGTTTAGTCAGGAAACTGGGATATTACATAAAAAGTAATAAAACTTAGGTTTAGGTGACTAGAAATGATATAATTCAATGAAAAATCAGAAACCAAAATAAACACAAGTTTTTAAATTTTTTAAATGGCTTATTATTATTTTTATGCTAATATTAATTTTTATTAAGAAAATATTTAAAAATAAAATAAAAAATTATTAAAAATATACCACAGTCACAAAACAACGTGTTGTATTTTATAGTAAATATAACAGCTTTTTAAAAAAACGATGTGTTTTACTCCTTTTAAAGATGGTTAACTGAGAAATCGGTTTGTTTTTAACTGAAAACACAGTTAACCATGTTCCCTGTTTGTTTGTTTGATTTTTATGCTTTTAAAAACATAACTATGTTTTCTGTTTTTTTTCTTAGTGAAACCGGCTAAGATATTTTAATTAACTATATATAGTTTTAACTAATATTAGTCAAATGTGAATAAAAGAAAAAAAAGAACACCCAGAAATAATCCAGTTAGAAAAAGTGCAATTCTATATCAAGAAAGAGGGTTGGAGAAGTTGGGTTCAATCCTTGGCAGAGGTCGGGGCTTTCCACGCTGATTTCTCTGCTAACAGATTCATCCCGCTAAAGAATGGATACCAGAAGTTTCTTTCCAAAAAGCAGGCGGGCAATGGCCCAACCATCCGACCTTCAAGCCAAAGTGGTGCTGGAAGAGAACTGGCATTCTGCAGTCTACAGCGATTAAAGCAGATTCTATCTGGGAATGATTTGACAGTGGAGTACATGTGTGATGGAGACCTGATGTGTGATAATTTCCAATTTTGTACATATCAGTGACATGGCCCCTACAATACATCATGGTGACTGATATTATTGACTACACATGGTGCTAGCTATTCCTTAATGAGATTGGAAGGGTTTTTCATGTAATCTCACCTATCCACTTACCATGTATGAAATTCTTACATCCTCTAGAGGCGATACATCAACTTTCTTTGCCTGTAGGCTCGTAGGTATGTCCCCAATTAAACATGAAAGGGACTAGATTGCATTATTTAGTTACTCCTGATAAACTTAGACCAATTTTAAAAGGGGGGGGGGCACTTAGAAACCAATTCCACAGGAGGACTTTTACCATTTGTATGTCAAAGCACAGACCTGTATTTCAACACTCAATATTAATGTGAGTATGCTGTAACAGGAGAAACTATGTACTGAATAAACACTGCATTGCCTTTGTGTGTATATGTGTGATCACATGTTTATTATAACTAAATGATTCTCTTCACAGAATCTCATGTCCAGGTGTAACATCTTCATTCTTTTTTTTTTCTTTTTTCACTTTACTTTAGTGAACATTTAAATATAAATTTCTCACTATAAAATATTCAAATTTCAAGTAAAACATTAAAATATAAATATTTAGTATTTTTCTGTAAGAAATTAGTTCTAGTTAAGTAAAAAAAAAAGGTTACTTTTAATTAATAACTTAAGTGTTATGTTAATGGCTGATTCATAAAAATGATCTCTTATTAAGATTTAAAAACTGAAAGGTTATAAATTATGAGACAACTTTAATATTTACATATTAAATATTTTAATATATAAAGTGCATTAATTATTGAACTGTCTTGATTCATACAATGCTTGCTGGATAAAACTATTAACCTCAAGATATTGTTTTGAATTAAGCAAACCAGAAATAGTTAAGAGCTTAACTGCACTAACTTTACTACTTTAAATTAATCTTGTTTCATTAATAATTCATTTACAAAAGGTAAAGAGCACAAGGAAATTATAGAAACTAGTAGATTAAAAAGGAGAAAAGAACTTCTATAATTAAGATCAAAATGATAAATAATGTGAATCAAGAGATGAGTGGCGAAGTGAGAAACTGATTATCCCAAATGATTGAGAGATACTTCAATGGCAAACATCATAATGCCATACCCAGCTGCAGCATAAGCTCTTATAGAGTAAATCTTAATATAAAGAAATGAATGTTTCTTTGTTTGTTTGTCCCGTATGCGTTCCTACACCATTCATCAGATTGCGATGAAACTTTGGTGAGTTGTTGTGCGAAGGTTTCTGAATTAGTAGAACCATTTTACAATATCTGGTGGGCGAGTTGCTTCAACAAATGAGTGTATTACCGGTTTCAATGTTTGCAGTTTCCGGTGCGACTCGCATTTGTAATGACCATCAACAAAGCACAGGGACAACACATGTACAGCTGTATGTGGCCTGCTCCTGCGTCGGAAAACCTTCTGATTTATTCGTGTATGCACCAGACAGAAAAACAAAAAATATTGTGTATCCAAAAGCACTTCAATAAACAGAATTAAAACACAAACACTTTCTTTCTTTGAGTTGCATTGCAACGCATGCCGGATACAACTATTACTCTTATAGAGATAAAAGGACCAATGCATTGGAGTAGCAAAATTATCATTCATTAACTTGGAAAGAGACTCACACGATAAGAAATAAGTTGCAGGAGTTTATTAATAAGTGCTTTAGGTTTTTCTTAGGAATCCACTGGCCAAATACCAGTAAAAGAACTACGGCATAAATCAGCTGGAAACAGATAAAATACAGAAAGTGGAAATGGACTGGCTATATTATGAAGCTTGAAAATAAGAACAATGTAAAGAAAGCTTTCAAATGAAACCTGCAAAGCAGCTGAAGAAGAGGCCGTCCAAGAAATAACAAATATAAGTACTGTTAGAAGAGACTGAAGACAAGGAAAGAGTCAGTCAAAGACAAACCTGTAACAAACAGCAGAGTTAGGTGGCCTTTGCCTCTAGAAGGAGTGAAAGAAATGATAATGATTATTGAAAACAAAACGTGTAGGACAGAGTATTGTTAAGATGCAAAATTAAATCTAAGGTTGATGGCTCTATATAGCAATCACTATTGAGTTTAAAAAATCCAAAAATTAATGCAATGTAAAAAAATAATAATAATAATTTTAATGTGGCATCATATAAGCTTCAAATTTGTGAATCTTTATACCAACAAAATCATGTGAAACATAATTTGCTAATGAGCTGATAATAGAAAAAAACAAAGGCTAAGTAAATTTGCTAAAATTTAGAAATAAGCTTCCAATGAAAAATTAAAGGAAGCTTAATTATAAATATAAAGCAACTTTACGATTACTGAAGTAGATATATTTAGATATGAAAAAGGGGAAAACATTCATGAATACATCAAGTGCTAGTAGGCAAAAAACTCTCTTGGCCGAGTGCACCAAACCTCAATTAACTTTGATGGCTGCCGTGTGGACGTAGCTAAAATTAGCGGGGGTGCTGTTCCAGAAAAATTTTAGCCTTTGTTTTAAAATTGTGTGAAAGGAAACAAACATGTATAAAAAGAAAATTTATTCAGAAACTTGATAAATTTCTTTTTATACATGTTTGTTTCGTTTCACACAATTTTAAAACAAAGGCTAAAATTTTCTGGAGCATCATCCCCACTAATTTAAGCTACGTCCACAATGCAGCCATCAAAGTTAATTGAAGCTTGGTGCTCTCAATTATCTCTCTGTCAAAGTTTTAAATGAAATATAAAAAAACACACATACAAATTAAAAATAAAATATTTATTGTTTTATTTTTAATTTGTACGTATGTTTTTTTTATATTTCATTTAAAATTATGCTTTAAACACACATAAAAAATTCCTCTCTGTCAAAGATAACCAATAAATCTAAAATTTGGATGTCGAAGATTTAATCTGAACCTCGGTAAAATTTTAATGACATCACTATTTCACAATGAGAAATATTTACTTGTCAGATATTGCTTGGCAATAATATTACTGTCTATCTGATAATTGAAATGGGACGACTTTAGAAGAAGTCAACGAATTTTACTTCGACTTATGTCTAATTTGTAAAAACTCTCATTTAAAGGACTTTCCTGAATAACTATTTAATATGAAAAACAAAAACAAAAAATGGTAGAAGTTGATATTAACAATTTCTTTAATTACTGTTGTTGTTTCAATGATTATTATTTCAGTTTTATTGCTTAACAGTAACAAGACTAACTGTAATTAAGCAGCATTAGGAAGACATTTATTAGACAACAATTCCAGGAAACAAGAAGGAGAGAGAAGATGCAAGGAAAAAAAAAAAAAAAAACTCCCCGGGAATTTTATAGCCTGGAGAACGGGAAAGAGCAAAAGAAATATCCAAAGCTCGATTTGAATGTGATGTATCAAATTGCCCAGCTGGCAACTAGACCATCTGACCATGACTGGCCAGTGTATCTAATTGAACATTCTTTTCTCTCTCTCTCTCTTCTGCCTTTCTTGCAGTGACTGAATGTTTTTGAGATATAAAAAGGATAAACATAACCAGGTTCTAAATGCATATAAACTAAAATGGTACAGTTAGTGCAATTTCCAGCAAGGGCTTTCATGTTATCGTATTCCTTGTATTTTTATACACATACAGCGATATTACATAAGTCAACATATCCTTACATTACACAATCCATCTGTGCCTTGTCAAAGTCAAGAAATACTTCATTAAATACAACCGGTAAAACAGTTTCTGGCTAATATTGATCTCGTATCAACCGGTTATAACAGCAAGAAAGAAAAACTTCTTTGTAACATCCTTGTGATTTGTATTTTATTAAAATAAAAACAACCTAATAACTTTAAACGTTTAATTTTAATCTATCATTAATCGAGACAGTAATATTAGTCTTCAAAATCTAACAAGTAAATGTAACACACAAAAAAAGATATTAAGGATTGCAACTGTAAATGAAGATTTATAATTTAAAAACATTCTTACATCAATACGAATGAAGTGCAATCATGATTTGAAAGTGGAACTGCTCACATCTATGGATCATTTCCTTCAGCAGCTTCCAAAAGTATTCTGGTTTCTGGATGTTTTTTGCCTCTGAAAATAAATACAACAAGAACATTTAACATATTTCTATTATATTTAATGAAAGGTAAATAGAATGAATAAATTTATCATTTTTCTTTTAAATTATCAAAAGCACTTTTTTCATTTATGGGACATTTTGCAAATGAGATTAAAATAAAAAGACGTAATTCAAAGACTTTTCGTCATGGAGTGAATTGTCCTTGTGATTTAACTAAAATATCAAGAATTCAGAAATGATTTGAGTGAAACTTTCTTCTGGTTCAAAAACATTTTCAAATAACCAAATAAAAATAGAATGGTAAAAGAAATAAAGAAAGAAAAAAAAAAAAAAGCAGTGAATTCGGTTTATTTCTTGGGGACAAATAAAAACGACAAAATGATTAAAATTTGCAAAATTAGTTTTTTTTGATAACAACATTTCTTAATACAGACAAAATTGTCATAATATAAATTAAAAAACAATGATATTAGGCAATAATTTTCAACGTTATTCAGTAACAAGTCAACTGGCCAAAGAGCTGTGAAATTAGAAGTCTAGATTCACATTCTGGAATGGTTATCGATAAGCTGCTATCATAACCTACGAATGGTGTGTAGGTGTTTTGTAATCATTTTACAAGAAATCAAACTTCCAAGAGGTCCCAAGGATTCAATTTTCATCTCATTTCTTTAATTTTTTTCCCTTTTCAGTGACCCATTTGGTAGCTGTTGTGATAGCGACCAAAATCAGTAGCTATTGCGTTTGTCCTGTCCGTCCGTGTTTGTCCCCCCACCCAATGGAAGGTCAGATCAGCAAACGGACTTCACATTAATGTTCAGAGGCTCAAACACCATTGGAATGGGGCATTTTCAGGGGCCAACGTCTCCCCATGTTGAGATATTTGGCATTGTTGTCATTGTACACCCCTAACAACTCCCGAATGGAAGGTCGGATCGACAAACGGACTTCACCATCGTGTTCACAGACCCCAAACACAATAGGAATGGGGTATTTTCAGGGGCCAACGTCCCACCATGTTCGAGATATTTGGCATTATTTTCATTGAATTTCCGCTATTAGTTTAAACATTAGAAATGCAACTATCTCATTTCAGTTGCCAGCTATAGCTTGATGGGTAAGGTCTTGGACTCATATGCTGGAGGTTGTCAGTTCGAATCTGTAAAAATCTGTTTGCTTTTTTTTTTCTCCTTACTTTAATGTACTTCCTTTTTTTTTTATTAATTTTTTTATTATTATGGGTCGCACTTAAATTTATGCTTTAGCACAAAATTATATTCCCTTGTTTCTTTTCCACTTTAGAAAGAATTATGAATATTTTGTCAGAAGGGCCCATCACTGTTCAAAATGCAAAATAAATTTTTAACCAAATGAAAATGTTTTTAACCAAACTGAATGAACAGCAGCCTGACTTCAAATTTCACATGCAAATTAAGCACATGAAAATATATACGTAAATGTATAACCACATAAAACAAGATTCAATTAGCTATGAATCTTGATTCTGTAGTAAGTAGTTTTTGACTGGATTTATATGTTTTTAATAGTTATGGCTACTTAAATGAACTTACTTGTGAGTTTTCTTTTTTGCTTCCAGATGTCGATGACTGACGCCCTCGTCATCGTCCATCATTTTTAAAATGAGTGTTTGATCGCCAGCGTCAATTGGAGCTATAGAAATGTCTCTTACAGCTCGAAATTTACCACAATTATTCAGATGCTCATTCTCAAGTCGAAAGAAGTTCCAGACAAATCTTCTGCAAAAATTTTATAAAAGAAAATATTTTAAGTTATAAAATAGACATATATAGCAAATATATAACAGATTCTATATACAGCTAATACTTTAATAAAATTCTATTTTGCAATGCATCTCTCAGTCAAGGAGAAAAAAAAACAAGGTTGAGATAGATAGTAAACTAATCACAATGCTTTGCAACAAGTCTTCTGATACTTTTATGAAAATATAAGTGATATTGCCTTAATTTCCTTATGGCCGTTTTACATTTACTATTTCACTCGCCATAAATGCAAGCCATAACGCAGGTCATGTCAGGGTAGATTGCGAGTGATTAGTGCACTGCTTTACACTTACCATAACGTCTTCCATCAAACGGAACATTTACACTTCTCAATTGTCATCATGCCTACGTTTTATTTACGAAAAAAATAGCGGTGATTTATATAAAAACCATTTAGTCAATGCATCGGATAGGTGGAAGAATGTTTTTAATTAATTAAAATAGGAAATATTCATGTTTTTTTTCATCGTTTTGTGTTTCTTTGTTTTCAGTTTCGATAAATCAGTTTCGATAAATAATTCAGTCTCGTTAAATCTCGATCAATGGCGATATCTTTTCGAGATCTCACATCGCTGTCGATTCGAATTTTCAAGCCGAAATTATGAAATGATTTTGATTAATAATGTAACATTTTATGAAAGCATCCACGAAAACATAAGGAAAAGATGCCCTCCGATCGTGAAAATCATTTTTGTAATCGGTAATTTCGAATAAATA